>JBAMBS010000616.1:0-239492 GCA_037044455.1 Zygothrica quintamaculata
CTGGGCTACCAGAATAGTGAAACATCAAGGTTATAAAAGGGTTTACCTCGTATTTCTTGAAAAAATTAAAAAAAAAATAAATTAAATATAAATAATAATACAAGTTAGAAAGAATAACTTCCTAACTATATAAAGAATATTCTAGTTATTATGTGTGCAAAAAAAGAAATTAATTAAAATATAAAACTGATATATAACTTATTGCGGTGGGAAATTTGAAAATCTGTAATAAACTTGTCTAGCATACGAAAATAAGCAACATAGATTTCAAAGTTGGTTGCTCTCTTATAGTCTTTGAGAAGTATGCGATTATAAACCCCATTAAGAATATATATATACTTTTTTTGGGATTTCATATGATTATTTCGACCTGCTACATACTCTTCGATTTTTCACATTTTCATTAGCTCCTTTTTAGCCTTTTTTTAATGACACAGATGCTAAAAAACTCTTTATATATAAGTTTTTACTTTACAAAGTAAATTTTATCAGCTTAACACAATTTCCAGTTCAATCAATTCATTGCAAAGTTTATGCTAATTATTTGTACTATATATATTTATATATATAGATATTAGTTATATATATTAATTTTAGCTTATATATATCGTAAGCCTAGACTGTTTATATTTATCGTATCCTCTGACAGTCGTTATATCATTTTAGCAATTTAGCAAAATAGAAAAAGTTTCCAGGGCAAAATTTCATTTTAGCTTTATTGTGTCCAATAAATTTATGTAAAAATACAGCAAAATACAATTTGTACGCTTTATATATATACTCAAACATATATACATATATACATATGTATTGTATATATATATATATATATATGTATTTATATTTGTAGAATCTGTGGCTTAGTATATTGAGCGCGCGCGCTGTTTACCTACTTAAGGCGCCGGCTGTTTTCTGTTTTCTGTGTTCTGCTATTTATTTATGTACTAGACATAACTGTCATTTACTCTTACACCCTCAAGCACCCCTTGACAGTGTCCCAATTGTTTCATGACACTGCTACTGTCTTAAGCAACAATTACACAAGCGCCCGTTCCCTGCCCCCGTTCCCTGCCACCATTCTCCTTTACACAATTTTTGTCTTGCATTTGATTTGTTTTCAAAATTCTATTGCATATCGCAATGAGCAATTTTTATGATTCCCAACAAGTTAAAGCAGTAATATGGATAAATTAAATTTTTGGGACAGTCGGAAGTTAGGGTTACTTTGGTTACTAAAAAAAAAAAAAAAAAAAAACCTAGTTATGATTCGAATTGATTGCCTTTAAAATGGTTTAAAAATAAGCTGACAAAATGAATATGTGAAAAATATAAGTGAAATTTTATGACAAACCACAATGTGCACTGTTTAAGTATTGATGATTGCAATGCCGTGCAATCACTGTTACCAGCTGTAAAAAATATTGCAAGTATACATAAAGGCAAGAGAAAAACTTCTTCACTTTTGCAGAATGAAATTTATTTTGTCACATTTGAATTTTATTTTTTTTACACTTCTTTTTATTTTGTTTGTTTGTTGGTTTTATTTTTTTTTTTTTTACATATTTTGCCACACACAAAATTTACTTAAAAACTATTTTTATTTATTTGTTATTCGATTATTTGTATATATATTAAATGTATGCAATTTTCGCGCCATACTTAAAATTTTATTAGGGCATTACCAAATTCTATACAACGCTTGCAATCGTTAGTTTTATGAGTTTTTAATGCTATTAAAAAAAATTATATATATATATATATTTATATATATATATATATATATTTACATATATATATATATATATTAGTATACATATATATACATATATGTGGTTGTATTTTAATTTTTTTCCTTTTTTTTCTTTGTGGATTATAATATAACATTTAATAAAGATTGTTATAGTTTTCGCTTTTCCATTTAGTTGCTTGAAATATTTGAATCTTTGTTTTCGTATTATATATATGTTTATATATACTTTAAGTATGCGGACTTACAAAAAAACTCAAAAAAAAAAAAAATATTATGTATAGTTAGCCTTATCTAGTCGAACTACATTTACTTTAACTGTAGCTCGAATTAGTTTTTAGTAAAATCGCTAAGTTCTAGACAAGTGAAAACTTGTCTGGTTTATCGTTAGTTTTACTTATATTTATTTACACAATTTCACTAAAATTTGAATTAAAAAAAATATATAGATATATTTATTATTTTTATATATATATTTATATGTAGATTAAATCAACTCCATAGCCGAAGCTTAGCTCTTATTTCAGTTTAAGTTGAACTTTATTGAAATTACATTAGCTATGAGCGTTTTTTTTTTGTTTTAAATATAAACAGACACATAATAACAAAAGATGTTCTATAACAATTATGATAATTATTTTGTTTTCTTTTTTTTTTTTTATTTAATATTTATATATTATAGACATACACACAATTATAAACATACATGTATGTATGCATGCATGCTCGATATTAATATATTTATCGAAGTATAAAAAGCTTATTGAAAGCCTGCAGTAAAACTGTTCAAGCTATTTATTGTTTATGTACAATTATATCTCAACAAAAAAGAAAAATGAAAATTCCCAATTCAACTGAAATCGTTCAAGTATTTAAATATATATATATATACATATATATATATATATATATATATATATTATATATGTAGTTTCATGTGCATTTACAATTGTAACGCAGACAGATATAAATAAATTAAAATGAAAATTAAAAAATAAAAATAAAGAGAACATTTTTGACTAGTATATGCAAAACTTAAAAAAAATAAAAAAAATAATGTAAGATATATATATATATATATAAATACATATATATATATATATATATGTGTATATAAAACTGTGCAACAAGGTGTAAAAATCGCTAGCAATTAAATTTAATTATCGCCTCTTATGGCTGGTCTCCTGCATTGGTTTATGTGTTCTGTTTTATGGTTACATTCGGTCAGAGAATCAGCCAGCAAAATCAACTGGAAATAATGTTAAAATAATATAAATTATGAGTCACTTTACAGAATGCTTTTTTTTATTTTTTTCAATAAAAAATATATCAACCTAAAAGAAAAAAAGTAAAACATAAATATATATATATATATTTATATATATATACACACACACTGACACTGATAAAGTTAAAGGATTTTGTATATATTCGCGGTTAAGTAAGGAAAATTCATTAGTTTTTCTTTCTTTTTTATTGGCATTTAAAATGTGTCCATGTATCCAAGTGTTCAAGTGTCCAAGTTGGATTTGAGCCAGGTCTTTTGTGGTTTTTTTTTTACTTTATATTTTGATAAGGGACGAGCGAATTGTCTGTTGGATTTGAGTTCCATTGTGACTGTCAATTTGCAATCACCCTTTAATCTTGCTAATGATTTGTGCTCCGAATTGCAAGGCTGCATGACCAGCTTACTGTATGTGTAAGAGTAATGAGTGGTTTTTGACATAATGCCCATTCCCCAATGGCATATCCTTGCTTAATCCTCAATTGGATACTACCCAAAACTTCCCCAAACTTTCCAAATTCCCAAACTTGCAATCTATTCTTATTCGCTCTTAACCCTGTACATATCGCGGCTGCTCTTTCATTTCAATCAATCAACTGGTTTGTCGTTTTTGGCTTAGTAATCAGCCAACGTTTACCGCTCGCCGCTCATCTCTCGCTCCCCTGAAACCTTTCAACTCTCACAGCAACGCCATTAAGTCCGCGTCAATAATTCAGGTCCGTTCCAAGAGTCTCAAGCTCACAATATTATTTGATTTTGTTTTTTCTTTCTTTCTAAAGAATTCCGGAAAAAGGGGCAAATCTTTTTGACAACGAAATCGTATAAGATATAGTACTAAAATAATGTACAAGGTAAATGACACCTGAAATATGCTTGAGTTTATCCTTTTTAAGGATACATTTATGTATTGATTAATTTTATTTCATTGGGGAAAATGATTTTGAAAATTCTTAAGCAAACCTAACTTTGAACTTAGTAAATTAGAAGGCGGAATTGTAAATTGAAACAGTAAACTGAACTTAAAATATTCGTCCTGATTGACGAACGTTTAAAACTTTAGACACCAGCACCTACACGAACACGAACACCAACATCAACAGCAACACCCACATAAAAAAATAAGGCAACAACATTGCATTCTGGCTAATTGTGAGTTGACAGTTTTGGGTAACCTGATAGAATGTAAAGCAAAAGAAAGTAATAACGAAGGATACTTCTACAGGATACTTTAACAATGGTAAACGAATGTTGAAATATCTAATTTTTTGCCTATCCTTTTAGTGGCCCCATTCTGTATAGGGTTAAAAACAATTTAATTAAATGATTAAAACATTTTCACAGCTAAGATTGAGTAAGGCATGCCCAAACGTCACGAAATTCAAAGAAAATCACTTAAAAACTATTTTCACGCAAATTGCTTTGCTCTGGTGTTGTTGGGAAATGGGTTTTCACTAGGATATTCGTTGCCCTCTTTTTCCCTACTGACTACTGACTACAACTACTACTCCTACTACTGGCTATTGGATACTGAATACTGGATACTGGTTACTGGTTACTGGATACTGAATACTAGCTGTCTACTGCCTGTAGCCTGTATCTTGTAGCCTGTAGCTTGCTGGTTGTTGCTTGTTGGTTGTTGGTTGTTGGTTGCACGTGCACGTGATGGATGGACTGTCTGACTCATTCCTTGGACGTTGAAGTTACGTTACGAAGGCAACGCCGTCGGCACGTTCGTCATGCATGTAAATGAAGAAGTTTCCTGATAGAGCATGGAAAGCCGCAAGTAAACTAACAGAAGGAGAAAAGAAAAACTAATACAGAATGCAAGTGACAGAAAGAAATGGCTATATACATATATGGGTATAGGGTTACATACAAATAAAGATTTTGTGTACCTCTGTGTGTATGTGTGTGTGTGTGTTGTGTGTGTATGTAGATAGTAGCTAAATGGACCAGACGATGTCCATTTCGTGGTCAACGTTCTTGTGCTCATTTCGAGTCTTGTGTTGTCGTTGCACATGTTGTTCATACGCCACGTTGTCAGCCGTCTGCTTAGTGTCTGTATATGTAGTTGTTGTATGTTGTATGTTGCATGTTGTATGTTGTATGCAACAGTACCAAATACTGAGAAATGGTCAACGAGTACCAAATGGTTTCTAAGTGCGTATTTTCGCCATTTTGTATATCTTTATGTATACGCATACAACTGTATTTTAAACTGCCTCTATGTGCGTGTGTGTGTGTGTGTTTGTGTGTGTGTGTGTGTGTGTGTGTGTGTGTATGTGCAACGTTTACTATTGCAACTACTGCTGCAAATGCAACTACAAAGAGGCTGCACTTTTCGTTGCTTGTTGCAGCTGCAATTTCAGAACTTAATTCAACTTTTGAGTCTTCACAAATTACCCATAACTATAAGTCCAGATAATAATATGTATATATATATGTATATATATATGTTTATATGTTCTTAACACATCGGTAATTTGAATTGACATTTAAAGCAACAAATACACTGCAAAAAATAATAATAATAAAAAATATAAGTAACATTACCTGGCCTTAAAGCCAAAAATGCATCTGAATGCGACACTGTGTTCCGGTCGGATAACTGGCGTTTGCCATTCGTATGCCTGATTGCGCCACGCCGTGTTCATGTCCGCGTTCATCTCCCCCTTTACCCTCTACCACTCTTGGTCTCTGAACGTGTTCGTGTTCGTGTCCGTGTCCGTGTCCGTGTCCGTGTCCTTGTCCGGGTCCGTGTTCATGTCCGTGTCGTGTCATCGGTGCCGCTGTGGCTGTGGTTAATATGCCAGGCATTGTATTGTTGTCATCGGTATTTTTGCTGTTGTTATTATTGTTGTTGTTGTTGTTATTGTTGTTGGTCATTGTTGTTGCTGTTATTTTTGATGCTTTTGCTGATTGGCGGGCAATCCTTAAATGTCAATGGGACGTCATGATAATCACGTCTGGCGCTGAATTCCGTATGTCGATGAACACTTTGGATTCCTCGTTCTTTTGTTGCTTACCACCAGCACCACCACCCACCTTGCTTGGTATAGCTGTTTGACCCTGCAACGGACCGTGGCCCTTCGGCAATGTCATGTGTGGCAGTCGCGTTGCAAAGCTAGGCGGCTGCTGCTGTTGATGTTGGTGTTGTTGTTGTTGTGGCTGTTGCTGTTGCTGATGTTGATGCACAGGATGTGCATGATGCGAACGCTGTTGTTGCTGCTGTTGCTGTTGAAGTTGCTGCTGATGTTGCTGTTGCTGCTGCTGTTGCTGCTGATGCTGCTGCTGCTGGTGCTGCTGCTGCTGTTGATGTTGATGATGATGATGGCAAATCTCCTGCGGTTTCGCTGCGGAAGCAACTATCAGGCCATAATGCGAATGCTGGGCGCTGCCAACGCCGCTGTGCCGTTCCTCAAGCTCGAGTGATTCGTGCGGCGATGGCGCTTGTTGCATATGCATTTGGCTGCGGCGTACAAGTGTGCCCAGCATTTGGGACGGCGGTGGAGGTGCCGCTGGTAGCGACGGTGAAACGGCTATCAGTCCAGGCGGCGGTCCCTGTTCATAGCCAAATGTAGAAAAGAAACGTGGAGGCGGTGGCGGTAAACCAGCTCCACTAACGCTACCACCGCCCAGTGATGAGGAGCTGGACTTTTGCCTCATTAGCGTTGCAACAGCGCTGGGGCTGTTAGCAAACAGCGATTCCCTATGGGCCAAAGGTGAACAAAGAGAAGTGAAATGTTTCAATATTTGTTTTTCATACTCGTAAAGTAAACCCAGCGACTGCTGGGGCTTGAATGTTTTGATGGAAGGGGGGGGGGAAGATGGAAAGCTTACAATCAGTGCCACTGCCATTGGTGCTGTCATCTGTCTTGTCTGTGTCAAACATGCGCGTATACCAATAACATGCAACATGCCACAAAACTGTTATTGTGATTTTTACTACTCTGTTATTGCTGTTACTGTTAATGCAAATATTACTCTAAATGTTAAAGTATCTTATAACTTTGTTTCAGCTCTTTAAATTGATCGGTTAAACTATCTGTTAAACTATCTGTTAGTTAGCATCTGTTAATAACGTAACTGCTGTTAATTTTGTGTGTTTCCTTTGTCAAAACGATAGTCACTGTGTATGACTTGGATTCTGTTAACTTTTCTATTAAGATTTCTGCTTATCAATCTGTTAAGCTGTTTCTTATTCTTCTTGCTCTTCTATGTGTTATCTATCTATATGCTATTTAACTATTCTTCTAACTGTTACTTGGTCTATCGCTGTGTCTGTTTCTTTATCTACTTATTTGTGGGTTTCTTTGTCTGTTCTCTGCCTGTTAATTTGCATGTTATTCTTGGACTGCTATTCTGTTGGGTTATTTTGTTATTTAACTGTTGTATTGACAGTTACTTGGTTTATTATTTCCCTGTTAGTTTTCTGTTAACTGCCTGGTACTTTGGCTGTTATTTTGTCTGTTACTTTGGCTGATTGATTGCTTTTTTCTTAGACTGTTATCCATCTGTTAATTTCACCGTTACTTGCTTATTAATTTTTCCTGTAATTTTGTCTACTTTTGAGACTGTTATTCTGCTTATAGCTTTGTCTGTTAACTCCCTGTTACCGTGACTGGTACTTTGCTTCTTTACTGCATATAACTTTGTCTTATCTGTCTGTCATCATGATTGTTATTCTACCTGTTACTTTGAGTGTTTCTTGTCTATTGAGCGCATCTGTTACTAGCACATTTAATGCATCTAATGCTATCTGTATGAACTGTTAAATTGCTGCAATAACTGTGACTAACACAGTGACAATGTAATGTAACAATTTGTATTCGAGTTATGCAAATAGAGAACTACTTATTTATTTAGAACAAATCACTGTACATCTCTGGCAAGCTGGCTTGCGTCATAGTTGTGATTGTCATCTGCCACACAACAGAACACAGTTGGGTCTAACTCGACACTGTGTACAGCTGGTGCTGCCCCAATAAAGACGCATGCAAATACAAATATTTGCATCGATTTGTGTTGTACAAGCAACGTAGACGTTGTTTCCGGGTCTCGTATACACTTGTCGTTCCAAATACACATGTCTATATACAGGCAAACCCTTCAGACATACTACTATATATATATACTATATGGTATACTCATGCCTTTATGTGATCAGGCATACTATAAACATATTGTCATTGTTTTCTTTCTGTTGTTTTCTTAGCGTTGACTTTGCAATTTGTTTGAAAGCTGTGGCACATCTATTTTATTACACATACTATATGCTGATGACAATGCCAATAGTGTAACTAAATGAAAATGAAAATGAAAATGAAAATGACCACCACTCCAATACCAAAAAAAAAAAACATTCATTGAGCAACTTACCTTGTTTGACAGCCCATATCACAGGCATTAAGCGGTGTGCTAGCAATGGCCGCCTTTGTCATGAGTTCATTTGCCGTTGTTGTTGATGACGATTCCCCATCATCGCCTCCCAAACCGCCGCAAAGGCTTGTTTGGGTCATGTCAGCATGGCGACGTAATATACTATGCTCCTTCTCCTTGAAGTCAGCCTTGCTTGATGTTGTCGATATGGGTACTGCCTCACGATAGTAACGATTCGAAACATCATCAAGTATTTGCAATGAGGTCTGTGAATGTTTTTGCCTGCAACATATACATATATACATATACATATATATATATATATATAATTTTTTTTTGTTTATATTTTTTTTTTTGTGTGGAAACAATGAAAAATAATTGAAGTCAATTATTAATGCACATTAATAAATTAAAGTTGTATACAATTGTATTACTCAAAAGAGCAAATAAGAGAATGGAACATTTTAAATAAAGTTAATTGTAAGCGAAAATTTAAAGCAAATTGTGAAAATTTGCCTTAACTTATAAAAGAAAATTTTTAAAAAATAGTATTCTATTTAATATAAAAGAAAATTGTTCAAAAATACTTTTCTATTTAATTTAATAATTTTACTTTAAAAATGTTTACTAGAATTTTGTTCTTTATGGGAATAAAATAATCAAATGATTCTGAGTTAAAGATGATATATATATTCACATATATATATATATATATATATATATATTCAATTATAATCCAGCTTAGTGCTTATTGTTCTTATTGAAGCATATTATTGCTTCATTGAAAGCTGCTTAATAGATAAATACAATTGAATTGGGGCTTAGTGGGATGATGGAGGGCATAGGAGATCATGCAGTTTAAGGATTGTGGTTGAAGGTATTAAAGAAAACTAAAGAAAAGAAAATAAAGTAAAATGAAAAATAAAGAGGAAAATGGAAAAGAAAACATTGTGAATAAAGCAAAACTCACCTTGATATATTCTCGCGTGAACGCGCTTTCGAGTTGCGACCCATTTCATCCAGTTTGCTCTCCTTGGATTCACGTACGTGTTCCTGAAATGACCAAGAAATGGCAGAGAAATGGCCACAGAAACCAATAACGTGCATGAGAGACGACAGCGATAATGATATATACCCAATATATAATAAGCATAATAATAAATATTTTCAATTAATTTTGCGGCCCTGATGGCTTACAAGGTGGCGCAATGAAGCAATGAAGCAGTGGAGAAGTGGAGCAATGGAGCTATGGAGCAATGGAGGGTAAAGATTGGGTTTTGGTTTGGGTATCGTATATAGGAGTAGTGTGGCAATGTGGTAGTGTGGCACCGTGGCAGTATGGCAGTATGGCAGTCCGGCAGAGTGGCCATGGGGCAAAAGGCATAATCTGAGGTAGCAAGCTGCAAACAAAGCCTTAATTTCAGTTCCGCGGGCTGATTGTCCATTCGGTGGGGATAGGCAGTATATGGAATGGCATTTGCTTGTTTGGTTGGTATACAGTGGGATGGCTGGTAGATGTGGGTAACTGCTATATATGCCACATACTGGTGCACGCATTGCGTATGCGCTATATTAATTCGGAAAACATTAAAGCGAAAGATCTCGACTGTCAGCTGGATTACGGTGCAGCAATTATATATGCTACTGCCGACTGATACTCAACGGGGAACGATAGACCCATGCTGTTTGGTCTCACAATATCAATTGAAATAGCAGCTGCAGTTATAGTTGAACAGTGGCTATACTTTCCCGCCCCCCCTGAGTTCCCTTTAGTCGAAGTCAAATTAAAACGCCGATTGTACGCAAAGAGCTATGGCAGAGCTTGAGCTTGAGCGTGCATAAAATGTGACGTAAGTACGTAAAATACAACATAATAATGAAGGTGCTAGGACGTGGCAGGACTTGGCAGGATGATAGCTGTGGAAAGGACTGAATGGTACATAGTAAACTGATAGGTAGATGGTAGTGGGGGGACCAGCAGTATACAACAGTTGGCAGTTGACCCGGACATTGAATACTCGTAAGTCCTTTGTGGAGTTTCTGCCATTGAGATAGCCACAATGTGGTTGTCGTCAACGTCATCATCTTAACGAACATCATCATCATCATACGACTGCACCTTAAATTGCATTTATAATAAAATACAAGCCAAACATTTGTCGCACGTTTTTCTTATTCATTTTTTTTTTCTTTTTCCATTTTCTTTTACTGTTTATTGTACAATATTTCATTTCCATTTAGTGTTCATCATTTTTAAGCTACCTTTTCTAACTGCAATTCAAATATCTGTTACGATTATGAGCAAAAGAAAAGAAATAAGTAACGAGAAACGAACGAAAAGTAGCAAGTAGCAAGTAGCAGGTAGAAAGTAGAAAGTTGATGCAGATCCTTTTTGATTATATCTGCCAATAATGCAAAACTTTCCAATATGCAAATCGAAGTCAATTTTATATGCATTATTTCAATTCGCTTATTTAGCTTTGGGTGATTGCTTTCCATTTATTATTTTTTTTACTTTTACTATGCTTTGCTTTGCTTAAGGTGATTTTCGTTTCATTTTTTTCTTGTTTTTTTCTTTTATTTTGTTTTATTTCTTCTACTAATAATTTCTTTAAAAGGTTTCCCTTTGCACTTTGCACTTTGCATTTGCATTTCAATTGGCCTTCTGCTTATGTTTATGTTTATCTCTTAGCTATTTTATATTTTATAATTTTTAAGTTATTTTAAGCATCTTAATGCATCACTTTGAATTGCATTAAAATTTCTTAGCTCACAAAAAAAAAAAAACTGTTTCCTATAAAAACATTTTTCTAGTAATATTTCTCTATATTTATTTGTTATCCTTGCATACATTTCACTTATTTCTATTTCTCTTTATTTTCGTTCTCACAATGCAATTGTGAAATGTTTTTTTTTTCTGTGCAAAATGTAACAAAATTTTCTATAAAATAATCTTTACGCTCAAATAAATTTATTAAAATTTAACTTTATGATAAATATTTTTATTTTATTTTTATTATTTTATTGTTTATTATTTTTCTTTAAATGTTTCTAAATGTTTTAAAAGGTTTTTGTTTTTTTTAAATTGATTTTTTAAGCATTTGCTGCTGTTAACTTCTGTTGGAAACCCATTAAGATTTAATTTCAATATTCATTGAAACAATTAAAGTTAAAGCTATATATATAAGATATATATTTGACTAAATAGGATTAATATGAATGCATATCGCATAACTATCAGTCGTTCTACTATACTCACATGATTCACAAACAAAATCATGCGAGTTTCTGTAATGATTTATTTAAATTAATTATAATTTTTATTTTTACTCTCATTTTGTTTTCTATTAAGTAATTTTCTAGTTAAGTATATATATTAAGTATGTTTAGTATATATTTTAATACTGTTTATTTTCATTTTGTTTATATCTACTCTAAACACATTGTCAAAATTGCAATTAATAATGCCAAAAACCAAATTGCATTTTCAGCTTTTGCGCAGAGCTAAAATTATATGACAAATGTTATAGTCCATTCTGACTGCACTTCTGTTATATATATGTATATTGATATCATTAATAATTCATTCAATATGATAGCACAATAAAGAACAATTGTATTTCTGTAATCTGTGCATATTATTGTACTTATTGCGCTTAACTGTTGTGGTCGAGGCCACATGGCGTATGAGCAACAAATTAAAAAAAAAATGTTCTTTATCAAAAATCAAATTGTTACCAATACTTTTGGAATGTGATAAAAAATGCATAATTGCAGTAAAGGGCAGCGAATAGGTGGTTGGTTGGTTGGGTGGTTGAGTGGTTGGGTATGTCGTTGGTGCAAGCACCTGGGGTATAGTTGGTGCTGTCTGTGTGTTTTCTGGCATGGCTTGGCCTTGTTAAAAAGCCAAAGGCAAAAATTTTAATTAGAAGATTTCAACTCATTTTCATAGCATATTAATAAAGCCTGGCAGTAACCATGATTAACATATTGCTGGAAAATGGGGCGGCGAGAGGAGTTGGGCATATGTCAATGATGATGATCCAATGTAAAGTTATAATCTGCTTTTCTCAGGGTATATATGTGTGTGTGCGTGAATGTGTGTGTGTACTGTGTGGTTTGATGCAAGAGCCGGATTGATTGCATGATCTTCTTTTTTTTGTAACAAAAGTTTTGCCTATTTCATAAACACAAAACACGTACAAACACACACAGACACATACAGAAACACACACGCACACACACGCACACACACACATATGAGTTGCCCACGTTGCATGGCGACAATTTAGATGATTTTACTGAAAAATTTGAGACCCTTTTTGTTCTTTGGTTTTGAACTTGCAGCTGCCAAACGCAGCTGCAGTTGCATCTGTGCTGAAGGTGGCGGCGGCGGTGGTGGCGGCGGTGGTGTCAATAACACTGGCAGTATACCATCCATTTCGTTAGAGCTTGATGACGTACAAGCTGTGCCAGTGGGCGTTGCCGTTGGTGTGCTACATTGCAAGGAGCTAGCGCATGAATTGCTGCTACTCTGCAGTTGCTGATCCAATTGATCAGTAGTAAAGACTAGGCAATGGTCTGGCACCAATACAAACTCATCATTTTCAGGGTTGGTAACACTGTCACTGTCACAACTGAAGCCAATGCCGTCATCATATTCTTCATCCTCTTGGGGTTGCCGTGCATGATGTAATTCCTGTTCATTCGCCACTGCCACTGATGCCGCCTGTGCTTGTGCCTCGGCTGCTGCCTGTTCAATCATAGCTTGCTGCTGTTGCTCATAGTGACAGGCATTGTCATAGGCTAGCATCTGTTCCAATCCATTGTTGCTATCGCAATCGTAATCATAATCACAATCATAATCGCAACTATAATCGTCTCCAAGTGGCAACACCTGCCTTGCCTCACAGCTGCTTCTTTGGCTTCCGTTGCTTCGGTTGGTTGTGCAACTGCTGTTGCTGTTGCTGCTGCTGTCTCGCCGTTCATCATTGCCAATTGTATGCAGATGCTGCTGCAATTGCTGCAACTGCAGCTGACACTGTGGCTCCCGTTGCTTGCGTTTCTCATTCTCGAGATTATATTCAAAATCACATAAGAAATCATTTTGTAATCCCACGAAAATTGCGCTCTTTGGAGCGCCCAATACAAACGAATCAATGTGATAGATGCTATCGCGTAGTGCTGGTACATCCTGTGGATAGAACATATAGAAAAACAGAAGAACAGAGAGAAAGACAGAGAGATAGATAGAGAAAGAAAGGGAGAAAGAGAGAGAGAGAGAGAGAGAAAGAAAGAAAGAGAAAGACAGACAGTGTGTAGAGAGAATGGTATGAGAAATAAGGACACACAATGTATGACAATGTATGAGTGTGTATAAGAAAGAAACAATAAAGAGAAAGAGAGAGAGAAGAAGATAAAGATAAAGAGAAAGACATCACAATCGTAATCATTGTTGTGACCAACCATTACGCATAAGTGTGGCACACAGCATATAAGAGATGAAGAGAGAGAGATAGAAATAAAGACAGAAAGCGATTGGTATGTGCGTTGTATGTATGTGTGTGTGTGTGTGTGTGCGACAAACAGATCGAAACGAAGACAACCAAAGATACACAGTGCAAAAGAGTAGACAGACAGAGATAAAGAAATGTATAGAGTGAAAGGAGAAAGGCGAAAGGAAACAGGTTACAGGAACTGCTGCTAAGGCGAAAAGTGCAACAAAAATTTCATGCAAGTCATTTGACTTTAGCTAACAGTTGCATCTACAACTACAAGCACAGCACAACACATCACATCATCCAGCACATCATCACAGCACACAAAGGGCAAACAAATTACAGTTATCTCAAGGATGTTGCCAATGAATGCAAAACCACTGCAGCAAAATGACACATGAAAACAGCTCCTTTTGACAACAATCCAAGCAAAATTCAATAGCAAATGCAATCATCAAATGCAACTAAAAAGTTTCCATAAAATATACATATATATAAATATGTATAAATAATAATAATATGAAAATCTCTAACATTTCTGTATAAAAGGAAAATGTATAAAAATTTTGTCGTTGTCGTTGTCATAATGCGACAAGGCGAGGCCAAAGGAACATAACAACATGCAAAAGAGTTAAGTCTGTGCGTTGACTATATTATACCCTAGACAATTTAATAAATATAGATATAGAATTGGGTATAAATATATATATATATATATATATATATATATTAATATAAAACAATTGAAGATCAAACAGACAATTTTAAGTTTAAAGCAACATTTTGCCTCGCTTTCTGCGGCTTTAAGTAATTAGTTTGTATAAGACTTATAGTAAAGGCTATGGCCAAATCGGTGGGCCATTAAGCTAGACTATATAATATATTTTTTCTAGGACCTGGCATAACTGCTGCTATCTACCATAGCATTAAAAGTTGCATTTATTCATATATAAAATCAAAAGTATTTCATTGATAATTGCATAGAAATGTAGAAAAAAATTTTAAAATTTGTTCTTTATCTTGGCGTAAAACTTTCAATACATGCTGCTATCAATAAGTCAATCATATACGATCAATATATAACATAAAAATAGCTGAAATGAATAACTTTTTTTATAGTGCTCAACATATTTGTAGGGACAGTCAAAGGTTACTTTACAATTGCATTTTGCAAACTTCTTGCCAAATCCAAAGGCTATGGATTGCCTAAAAGTACACTTTGCATAAGAGTTTTCTCTCTCTTTTTAGCCCCTTTGCCTTTTTGTAAAAAAGAGCAAAGCGGAGCTAATGGATTTGTGCAAAATCGAAAAGTATGTAACACATAGAAATAATCATCGGAGACCCCATATGGTATATATATTCTGAATCAGGACGACAAGATGAGTTCATCTAGCCCTGTCCGTCTGTCTGTCTGTCTGTCTGTCCGTCTGTCCGTCTGTATGAACGCCTGTTTCTCAGAGACTATAAGAGCTAGAGCAACCAAACTTGAAATCTAGATTCGTTATGTTCGTAGGTTATACGAGTTTGTCTTGGATTTTTCAATTTCCTCCCCTGACCCTCGCAAATCGAAAAAATTAAGCGCAATTTAATTATTAAGCACAATTTTCCACCGATCAAATTTATTTTTGGTACACATCATAAATAGACCATTCTTGATCCATGTTGTGAATCTGGGTAAGATTGATCAAAAAGCTCGGAAGTTATACATCATCAAATGTGGCGTTATGGGCCCCGGGGGGGTATAGTAGTGCACGCAAAATAAGAGCTAGAGCAACGAAATTTGGAATGTAGATTTATTATGTTTGTACACTTCACGAGTTTGTTTTAGATTTTCGATTTTCCTCCCCTGACCCCCGCAAATCGATTATAAGACACAATTTTAAACCGATCAAATTTCTTTTACGCACACATATTAAGTGGACCATTCTTTATCTACGTTGTAAATTTCGTTAAGATTGAACAATAAACACGAAAGTTATACAACATTAAGTACCGCGGTGTGGCGCGTGGGGGGCTAAAAGGTGCGCGCAATGCCTAAGTACGTGCAGAACTGTGTGTATGTATGAGTATGTGTGTGTATGGCTGTATATGTAGGCAAAGGGGCTCTCGTAGTCGGGTACACTCGACTACAGACTTCTTACTTGTTTGTTGTTGTTATTTTTGTTGTTGTTGTTGCTGTTATTCAGCTCTGTATGTAGTCTTAATAACCTGACCATATAATCTGCTTATGACTGGCTTCTTTTATGAGTGCCAACTAATCCAGACTTTTTGCTTTACTTTCACCTAACAATTACACCTGAAGTTAAGTATGTAAGCCAATGCTTTTGACCCAAATGACAGATGTTCCCATATGGACGATTGTTTGTCATCAACATCGTGCCTGTTAAGTGTTCAATGTACGTTGTTAATTGGCTTTGTTTATACTTCATTCAATTTGCTCTTTTGCCAGTAACTTTAAGGGATAACATACAGTTTATTGTTTCGAATTGAACAACAACAATACATTTGCCTGCTGTCTCTTTCTCGCAAACAAGCACTGATGTCAGCTTATGTTTTCGTTTCACTTTTGCTAGTGTTGTACAATATTAAAAACCGCTCAGCCTTTTGCAACACTAAATAAATCTGCTTCAATTACTCCGCATTAATTTATTATTAAATTCTTTTAAATTGATAAAGAGCAGCTGTTAACTCGTTATTTAAAGAGAGGGAGAGAGGAGAGATGAGAGTAAGTATATCTGACTTGGTAAGAAAACTGTGTATCTTAAGCAATTTGACTTCTTGAGTTATGCTTAATAACTGTAACCTTAATTTAAGCCAACTTCATTTTATGTGCAACCAATTAAATGGTTGCGTGTTGCAAGCTGTAAGTTGCCTTGTCTGAGTTTTGGTTTTTACCGTTACTTCTCAAAGTCTAACTGTTGTTTTTTTTGGTTTAGTTTAGTATGTTGTTTTATATATCTTTTTAACATATTTAATTGAAATTCAATTAATTCGATTTGATTTTGTATTGCGGTTTTTGGCAAGCTTAATACCAATTATTGGCAGTGCTGCTGCGGTGTTAATTAAGCCGCTATGTAAATATTCGTGTAGCTAAACATAGCTATACATATGTATATATACACCAATATATATACATTTGTATATATTTGCCTAAAACGATGCATATTCAGTTATAATTTATTTGTTATTAAAATTTTAATTGGCCACAAAATTGCTGCGCAAAAATCATAAATATTTAACTGGCAAATTCGTGACTTTCAACACTTTTGAATTTGTATTTGGAATTTTGAATTTTGAGTTTCTATTTTGTATTTTGTGTGTTTTCTATTTTCTATTTTGTATTTTGTTTTCAGCATATTAAATTCAAATCAAATGAATTTTGTCATTGACTAACGCAATTGCAATTGCATTTGGAATTGCTTTTGAAATTGCTATTGGAATTGGCTCAATTTTTGTTTATACCAGCAGCAACACTTCTATATATATAAATATATATGTATGTATATGTATGTATTTATATATATATATAAATATATATATATATATATATATATATAGGCATGTGTGCGTGTTGGCCTTCTTTTATTGTTGCTTTTTGTTATTTTTTGGTTTCGGATTTATGTTTGAGCATAATAAATATTTCACAATTTTATAATATATTTTTATTTGAATTTTTTATTTAATTGTGCAAATTTATATTATTTTTGTATTTTTTTGCGAATTTTTGTTTTTTATTTAAATTATTTGATTCTTTTTTCTTGTGTATTTTTTTGCATTTATATATATTTGGTTTTATTTTTTTCTTCAGTTTTTTGAGTTTTTGATTTAGTTTTTCTGTGGTGCATGTAAAAGTTTCGGTTCAACGCATCGCTGACTTTGCGTTGCATGCAAAAGTTTGGCATTTATTTAATTGGCATTTCAAACACACACACACACACACACATACACACGCTATATATGAGTGGGTTAATTATGAAGGCTTAGGTTAGGGTCGATCCCCTTTATCAAAAGCATGCAAAGTGCCTGAAGGCAGTTGCTAAAAGTAACCTAATTTAAAATTTCTACCTCGTGTAATCGTAACTTAATCGTTAGTCAATTGTTGATAACACGCCTAAATATTTCTCTACAACCTTGCAGCAATTTGTGGCAAGTGAAACTTTAGACACAGTAAATATATAATAGTCTTAAATCGTTAGCTACAGTAAAATTTGAGCTCTTTGCATACACCTGTGTGTGTTCCAGTGCAGGTGGTAGTTTAATTTTATATCCTTGATTCCACTTTGATTCAAATCACTTAAGCAGTATATTAGATACTTCGAATTGCAACAAACTAATACATAAAGCGCATATTTAATTCCTATATTAATATCAATTTAAATTAAATCAATTTAAAGGAACGTTAATCCTTTATCTTGAATAAATCATTCAATCAACTTCTTACAGGTCCTTAGATTTATATATGAGCATATTGATTATCGTTTTTAATTGATAATAATAAAAGGTAGTTAAGAATTGATTCTAAGTAAGGATTAGAAATCATCGAATGAATCTAACTGTAATATCGGCAGATTGTGTTAAAATTATCAAAATAATCATCAATCATAACAATAATAGTTATAAATATTATTGTGTTACGCGGTATACTAATTAATATTCATATTTTTCGATATATATTACCTATTAATAGTTATCGAAATTTGTGTCTATCGATTGGCAGATATATGTCTCAATATTCGTATATATATATATATATATATATAATGGAATTGATAACTACATTCAACGATATTTTTATCTATCGATATATTTTATAAGTACTGATAAATATCAAAATATATTCGATAATTTTATGAATCGATAATTATATTTATTAATATGTATATATTTCGATTACTATTTATAGATGTCAATGTATATGTTAATCGATTATTGTTATAAATCTATTCTAAAATCGGTATAATAATATCAATATTTATGTTGATAGATATTGATATGTATCGATATAATATTCATATGTTTTCATTTATATTCTTTAATTAATGTATCTATCGATATTTATATCAATCGAGAATAACAACTATTAATATTAATTTTACCGATATACATACTTTACGATGTTTTCTATTTTTTACATTTTTCGATATTTATAAACCTTTATTATAATTTATATTCCAATGTTTGAATTTATCGACATTTGTTTATATATATACATATATATCGATATAAATATTTGCTCCATATTTTCGGAATAAACCTTAAATATCGAGCTTTAAGTTTTATTCTTTTTAGTCCCTTTGCCTTGAAAAAGAGCAAAAGGGAACTAATGGAAATGTGCAAAATCGAAAAGTATGTAACAGGTAGAAATAATCATCGAAGACCCCATAATGTATATATATTCTTGATCAGGACGACTAGCTCAATCGATCAAGAGCTGTCCGTCCGTCCGTATGGACACCTGTTTCTCAGAGACTATAAGAGCTAGAGCAATCAGTTTAGGAATATGGATTCATTATGTTTGTACGCTATACGAATATTAATATCCTCCCTTGACCCCCGCAACACGAAAAAAACGATTATTAAGCACAATTTTGAATTTGTTTTTGGCACACATAATAAGTAGATCATTGTTGATCTACTTTGTGAATCTCATTGAGATTGACCAAAAAACACGGAAGTTATACAATCGCGCAAAATGGATTAAAGTTCATGTTAAACTGTGTGTATGTGTGGGTATGTCTGTAGGAAAAGGGACTAGTCGGGTACACTCGACTACAGATTTCTTACTTGTTTTACTTGTATTATTGATAAAAATTCTTATCAGCAAGCACTCAATTAGTTCAATTGTTGCGACAACTTATATATAATTTATTCATATTTTTTTTCATATTCAATTCAAATATATTCAATAAAATAAGAAATGTACAACAAAAATTTAATTTAAATGCAAAATAAATAAAATTTCGCATTGAAAATTCTTGAATCGTTTGCCACAGTTTTCCGTGTCGACATTCTGATTGATATAAAGGAGCGGGAGGAAAATATAAAAAAAAAACAGCTCATGTATACAAAGATTGACAATGATTTGTATATATGTATATAAGTGTATGTGTAAGGAGTCGTGAGTATAAGTATAATGTTGAACGAATATGAATAATAAAGGATTTTATTGTATATAGAAGTATTACGAGTACATTTGAAAAATATTTTTAAAAATAAAAAATGAATGCATGAATTTGGTTTATAATTTAATACAAATCAATTCAACCATAATGTCTCTTTGTGATTGTGTGTTTGTGAGTGTGTGAGTGTAGAATAAAATCTAAAAAACGTTGAAAAATATTTGTTTTTAGAGTAAAATTGCATATAAATTCTTCTGTTATTTTCTTTTCAATGTTGATTTTTCTTGTATATAATATACTACACGAAAATATCTAATAAAAATAATTTAATAAGTTTTTTTAGATTATAATATAATTATAATTTATTTAATTTTCTTTTATGTTATTTATAGATATAGATTTATATATAATATAAAGTATTTTTATACAAAGTATAAAATACACCAACTGTTATTTCAAAGTTTTTAGATTCGAAACCTTGCTTCAACATTTTGGTCTAGTGAATTATCAATTGCTCCAATTACTACGATAGTTCTGGGTTATCGATAAGACTGGCAGATTAGGCTGCGATAGTTTTCTCTTTTTTTGTACTCTCAGCAAGCCTATAATATAAATTCGGTACGAAATTTTGTTACAAAATTCTGAATGAGGCAAGCTCGACCAATCGATCAAACATGAATTTGGGTTGTAGAATTCCATAATTGCTTTTTTTTTTTGGTAAATTATGTTTATGTTTAAGTTATTAATGTTTAAAATATAGATCAATTTGACTGCTTTAGACCCTAACGCATGACACGAAATCGTCTTAAATTATATATACATAATATCCCAGAGATTTAGTTTTTATATTCATGTCATAGAACTTCTCGGGAAAATATTTCATATGCCATATGCTGGATTCTGATATCTGATGTATCAAAGCTATTGAAATTGGTTATTTATTTATGAAAATAACTATAAATAAAATTTGTGGAAATTCAAATGTTTTACATAGCTTATTTTGGACTCTTACAAAAATAAATTTGCTAGTGAAAGAGAACAAGGATATAGCAGGACGCAATATCTGCGATTTGCATATATATATTTTTAAATGTGTTTTAAATGTTATCCATTTTAGGTTACGGAGAATTGGTAATTGTCTGCAAATTATTGATTTTATTTAATTTTATTATTTGTTAAAAGTTGAAAATGGAAATTGATACAAATGCTTTAAGGAGACGGCAAAAAATTGGAATGGAAATCACATTTTCACGTGTTGAGCTGGCAAATATGATAATTTTCTGTGAACAATCAGAGAGTTTTCTTTTATTTTCTTTTTCATTTGAAATATATTTTTTGCACTTTCAAAGTAAAAAGAAGCGTATAAAGTTGGTTGACTCTTTGATTGTCTGATTGATTGACGAAATGTTGGTTGGAAGATGCATCAGGCCGGGCCCATGGCAAAAAAAAAAAACAAAATGAGAAAAAAAATAAGAAAAGAAATGTATATGTATATATATATATATATATATATATATATAAAGGAGACAGAAAGAGAGAAAAGTAAGGGAACATTGACACCCAAGTGCTAAGTTAAAGTGCAAGCGTTTCAATTCGCATTAAGGAAAAGCTTTTCACATTTCGCTTTTCACTTTGCTCATCTTGTGAAACGTCGCTGAGTGGCATCCTCCATGGGGAGCTGCATCCACAGTTTCAATTTGCTTCCCACAACCAACTCATGCTCATGCACATCCTTTTTTTATTTTTCCTCTTTTTTGTATTATTTTATGGCCGTGGCTGTTTCTTTGCGAATTGCATTTCAGCTTGATTTATTTCATTTCATTTCATTTTGCCCAGTGCAACGAGCGTCCAGGCCGACAAAATTGATGTGAGCTAAGAAATACGGTTAGCTACATAAGTTGGTTATTACTTGCTGTTTAAGCCAATTCCCTTTAGCCCAACAAGTATGCACCCATACTACACACTTAACACTTACTACTTGCTACTTTCTACTTTCTAGTTTCTACTTTACTACTTGCTACTTGGTTGTTGCTACAGCATTGGAATCTGTGGCTATCACACAACAGATTCATTTTGTTCCATTCCATTCCATTCTATTCCATTCAGTTCAGTTTCAAATAAAATATTGCATTCCCAAATGCATGACAGACCAGGACAGGCCGTCTGTGTCTAGGTTGTGTATTAGATAAACCCTGTAGATATCCTTGAAGACAGAGCACAGGCTCAACTAAAGTGTGTGTGTGTCAGAGAGTGGTGTGTGAGAGTAGTGTGAGAGATCGGGAAAAGTTGCGTTTGGCGGAAATGGCAGTTTTTCCATTAAACTGCCATGCATTGCATTGGGTTCCGTCTTAAAAGTGTTGCCACATTGCAACAGTGCTGCATGTATCATCCTTTGGGCAGTATATATTGGATTGGTTTGAGGTCGCGTATCACTATTTAATTTATATGAAATATGAAAGTGTGCAACAACAAGAACACCAACAACACCAACAACACCAACAACTTAAGCAACAAGAAGTGATGCAACAAATGTTGCTTCCTGCACTGTTAAAGGACTTGAAGCTGCCATCAAATTAAGCTAAAAAGCATTTGTCAGATGGTGT
The DNA here is from genome assembly GCA_037044455.1 of Zygothrica quintamaculata. Classification (NCBI taxonomy): domain Eukaryota; kingdom Metazoa; phylum Arthropoda; class Insecta; order Diptera; family Drosophilidae; genus Zygothrica; species Zygothrica quintamaculata. The sequence goes on from JBAMBS010000616.1 coordinate 22,632, forward strand.
TCTGACAGCAAAATTTCTAAAATAATAAAACTATCATAGATATGCTAGGTACTTATATATATATATATATATATAGATATGTATATATAGATATGTATATGTACATATGTTGTTGTATGTCGCCTTGTTTCTTGCTTGTTTATCTAGAAGGCGGACACTATGACATGGTATAGAAGAAAGTAGTAGGAAAACAATGAGTTGTCTTGTGATGTGCCTTGCCTTGCCACGCCCATATTTTCCATTGCCACACTTTGCAATGCCATGCCTTGTACTACCTCATTGTCTGCCACTGCATACCCATACTTTATGCCACACATTGGTATCTTCGGTCACATTGTGCAGCAGCAGCAACAACTCGTTGCAAGCAGCAGCCAACACTAAAATATCACTCAGGGCAATGTTGTATGCTATGTGCTATGTGCTATGTGCTATATGCTATGTGTGTATGTGGTTATATAAATAAATGTGTGTGTGTGTGTGCTGGCATGGCAAATATGCATGGTGGTTGTTACCAAATTGGATGCTTTTATGACCATAGCAATATGCAGAAGGCGATGCCACCAACGAGATGCATTTAATGCTAAATTTCAGATTAACATTGTCTCATTGTGCTCCACTGAGAGTTCAAAGGTAAACCGTATTCAAATCCCTCTAAACTGTCTGATTATTCACAGCTGATTCATAGTTTAAATACTGTATGATGCAAGTGAATAAATGAATGAATACTTTAAGCATAAGTTAAGAATCAAATAAAGAAAATTTAATTCAATTGTATAGAATTTATGCTGCAATCCACGGATAAATACTTGCAGCTATCAACTTGCAACAAAAGTTGCACCTGTCTGGCTTATTGCTTGCGCAGCATATGTAAAATTTTGTGCATACATTTAGCTGCAAACTAATGCTGAAATTGAAGTGGTAAAAGAAATTGCTGTGGCAAGTCGGAATAATCCCCTAAAAAGAATCAACCAAAAACAATAACAGAAACTGGGCACATGGAAGAAAGTAGTAGAAGAAAGTAGCAGCGCACATAAGTAGGCCACAAGTGAAAGGGTCAAAGGGTAGCGGGCGACGGGCACTGCATGCTATGAACAACTTCTACTCTGCAATATCAAAATATATATCTATATATATATATAGATATATATTTTTATTATGGAATCTACGAATATATTTTACTTTTATCTTTTCTACGACTTACAATTTATTTTTTTTTCGTTTATTTCCAACATTTTCCTTGGCAGATTTTTAGTATTGTTTTCCTTTCGCTTTTGTTTCATATTTATTTTTTTCTGCTCTCTATTCGTTGTTTTTTTTTCCTTTCTTTTTGCCGTCATTTAGTGGCATAACGGCATATTAAAGTGGCCACCGCAAAGCAATTTCCTTGTTTGAATTGAGCGCTGTTGGGTTGGGGCGGTCGCTTTTCCAACAGCAATCCAAAAAGATACTGCCTTACCGCTGAAAGCTCTCTTCACCCACCCCTTCAGCATCAAACCAAATCCCCTCCCCCTGTTGTACCATCACACACTAAGCCGCTGGCTTATCCATTGAGCATCGAACGAAACTGCTGAATGATTTCATCAAATCCGCTGACGTTGAATTGATTTGATTTGATGTGCGCTTTGTGCAAATTTATTTGATGCAGTTTCATAAATGCGACCGGCAATAAAAAAAAACACAAAAAATAAAACATGAGTTTCCCGTCGCTTGCCAAGCTAACACAAGCCCATTCTCCCCCCTCCTCCAACACAGCTTCATACTTTTCATAATGTTATGGCATAATTTTTCACGTCCTAGAAAACAGTTTCCCAGCTAGAAAGTTGTTAGGCAAAAACCTCCAATCGCCACCCATATAAGCAGGTGAACACGCAAAGCCACGCCTACTCATGCTTACACACACACACACACACACACACAAAGACACAGAGACAAACATACACACACACAAACTTAAACCCCTGTAAAGTACTTGAGGCGATAATCAGATTCCTACCTATTCGACAAGCCCACCCAATTGTGTGTGTGTGTGTGGGTATGTATGCATGTGTGTGTAAGTGAGTGGGTGTGTGTGTGTGTGTGTGTTTATTGAGCCGTTAGACGTGCATAGTCAGCGGCTGTTTTACAATTTGGCTGGATATGTCAGGCTTTAAGCAGGCAAAGGCATCAATAACAATCCCCTCCTCCTCCTCCCACTTTCCATTCCTTTGCCCTACAAGCAGCACCTAAAAACACCAAAAACATCAACTGAAAATATTAACGCCCTTTGCCTGATTTTTGAGTTTAAGCTTATGTCCCCTATATAAGGACATTAAGTATACGACCCAACTTGTCACCCTCTCTCTCTCTCTCTCTCTCTCTTTCTCTCTCTTCCACTTCGTGTCTCTCTCGCTCTGTGTGTGCCTTTAATAATTATTTAATCATAAGTTTATAATTCAGTGCGCCGTGCTACCAATTGATAATTGATGCGTAAACTTTTATCCGCAAATTGTTGATTGCCATTTAATTGTGGCCATTGCCCATGTGTTGGCAATTGGCAATTGGCATTTTGATTGTAGGCGTGGCAGGCTGTCAATGTAAAATGAAAGACGCTTCAACAAAGCCAAAGTAGACAGAAATGAAAAAGTCGTTAACATATATATATATATATATATATATATATATATATAAAATGAGTAAAGAGTAAAAATAAAAAATAAAATTAAATAAATTATAAATAAATATAACAAAAATTAATTACACAATTCCTGTACGAATACTAACAGAACCTACTGTAAATAATAGTGTGTGTGTGTGTGTGTGTGTGTGTGTGTATGTCTGCGTGTATAATTCAATTAAATTTTTAACTTTAAATTGGGGAAAGAAAGAAAACAAAAAACAAAATATACAAAAAAAAAAAAAAATTGGAAATGGAAAATGGAAAATGGAAAATGTACATCACAATGTACGCCCTATGGGCATTTTGTTATGAGAAAGCTGCTTTTCAATACTCCTGGGAGCCATTAAATTGTAGGTTCCGTTTGGTATCCCTCGGGTATAATTATCATCAGACTGATTTTCCTTATGAATGGATTCATTTTATTATTATATTTTTCTTTTTATTTTCTTTTATTTTCTTTTATTTTATATTTATTTTTATTTTCTTTTTTTGCATTTTGTAGTGTGAAGGACAAATATTTGGTATCCTCTTAAGGCCCTAACCATTTTATTACAAATGATTTGATTAAAGAGAACAGCTTTAACTTAGCCCATTAAGAAGTAGAGCAAAAAAATCGACAGCAGCAATAAGTGTTAACTTTCTTTAAAGAGTATTAACCACAAGAAATTTATTTCAAAAGGTCAAGCTGTTAATCGAAAGTATTGTTGTGGCGTTGTACAATGTTTATGGAGGAATTGTGGTCCTGTTTGCACAGAATTTACAGCACAATAATGCATCAACTAACAACGGATGTTATTAATTGAATATCCTTCCTTCTCGCCTGATATAGCATATATTATCTATATTATATAAATTGCTTTAAGGAATAGTAGATTCTAGTGTTTTATTAAGTAATATTTTAAGATTCGTGTTCCCTCTAAATTTTCGCGTAACTTAAACCCAATCTACCTTAACACATGTAGCCCTTATTATTTATTGCTCTATAAAGCTATCAGTGCGGAATTATCTCTAGAAACTAATAAGAATTCAATTCTCAACTTTCTAATTATTAATACTTAACATCGTTATTAATACGGATGATCTTATTGGGTTTTTCTGGGTTTTCTCAATTCTGTGCAAAAAATTTTGGATCATTTTCAATTCAATTTTCAATATTACCAGATTAAATTTCAATTTAAATATAATTTTATATTTTTAATTTTAATTTTAATTTTATTACACTTTTATATGCAATATTTTAAATAATTTAATTTAATTTGTTTTAATTTGTACCACAATTTTTGGTCGACTCCTTATGATTTACATTAAAATAAAATAAAATAAAAAATATCCAATATATATTTAAGTTGATAACCACATTTTATTTTAGTCATACATTTAGCCCCAACTAAGATTAGTTTTCGGTATATTTCCTATATGCGCTTCAAAGCGAATAGGTGCAGCTAATGTGCAACAGATGGCGCTGCATATACTTTGCTGCTTAAGTTTGGTTTTTTTTTTACGACACAGCTTATAAATACATATATGTATAACTATACGTGATGTATAATCCGTATAGATGTATCGATCGATTAGGTTGGATTAAAAAAATCAACAGGTGAAACTTTCTGCTAGATTAATTATAGTTCAATAGGTCAATACGTTTGTGTGTGTTGATTAAGTTATAAATTTTAGGTTGAAACAAGCATAAAATTAACAATTAGTTAATTGTTTCAACTTAATTATATTCTATTTAATTTAAATGAATGTGTGAATCCTTTGCAAATTTATATGAATAATTTATAAGTTGAATGTAAGTAAAAGTATTTATCAACGATATTTAATTAGCTCATTTTGTTTGCCGTTTAATTTTAAGCCAAGTTAACTATAAGATGGGAAGTATTTACTACTTGCATTGCATTTATATAAATTGCCACGTAATTAATTAAGTCTGATTAATAAACTCCATAGATAATAAATAATCCATTTGAAGTTAATATTCATAGTATTCATTGAATCGTTAATTTGTTTTAAAATGCCTTTGATTATAAATATATAATAGCTTGCTCTTAATAATGCAAGAATCTAGCATTAAATATTAATGAGAAGAATATTAAATATATTTATTTATTATAATTGTGCTAATACTATGCAGGACACATAGCATAAGACTACAGCAATTAGAAGAAAATTATAAAAATTATTTCTTTAAAGAATCTCACAATAAATAAGTTGAGTTTTATTATATATCTTAGATATTTATAATAAGGTGTATATTAAATATGTATGTTATATATATTGAATGAGTTTTGTTGTATAGTGTATTATTTATTTAAATAAAGTGTTAGAGACATTTAAGAATTTATAAATTGCAATAAGGAAATTGCAGTATAGAAATGCATCAGATTTGATGCTGATGGCTTTAGACTAATATTAACTGGTTGAGTTGAGTTTGAAAGGATGAGAGGATGACAGGATGAGAGGATAAGAGGGTGGTAAAACAATAATACGTTTCGTGATAGGAATCTTGTCGCCTTGTCCTTTATCAGGATGCATTTTTGTATTTAGAGCATATCGTGGAAGCTGCAAGGAATTTAATAGACACGACGCGTCGACGAAAGCAAATGAATGGCATCCTTTGAGCGTTGCCTCGTGTCTCGTCTATATGTTAAGTTAAATGGCATGTAAGATTTTCAAAATGTAAAATAGACTATGAGTTGCAGCTTAGACAATGTTACCCATACACTCCAGCAAGCGCACATACATGCATACACACATATACATATGCGTACACATATGGTGAGTGTGCAAAAATTTAGTCAGTTCAAATGAAATTTGTTAGCTGTAATTGGTGAAAAGATGTTTTTATCAGCATGCACTCTTCTTCTTCTCTCTATGTTGCTGTATATTTCCCCCTTCTGTTTGTGCTTGTTTCGTTTTGTTTTTTCTTTTGCTTTGCTTGGGCTTCACATAGCAAAGTTGGTGGCTTAAAGCAAAGCAAGGCAAAGAAAACAAATCAAGATACACAAATCAAGGCTAGAAGGCGTTTGTTTAATCAAGCGGCCTACCGCTTTTTATGCAGCTGGTAACGTGTTCTATAAATATGGCTAGCCAGGGTCATGGTCACGCCCATACTACTGGTTAAACCAATATATAAATATATATTTATATGTATATATAAGCACATAGTTAATTAACTTTCTATGTAGCATGAAAATGTTGTATATAAATATATATATTTTTAGCCATGTCAAATTTGGAAGTGCCTTGAATGATATTCAATTTAAGCCCTGTCCCCTATATCTGTCTGTGTCTGTATCTGCGTCTGTAGCTGTAACTATAGCTATAGCTATAGCTATGTTCTTATGGATGTCAGTTGTCAATATTGCAAAAGTCAAATCGAATCCCTCACTTTCACTGTGCATCTTAACTTATTTCACTGAGCTGGCTCAGCAAAGTAATGCCCAAGGGAGCCACTGAACTCGACTGAATATGGTACTGTCAAGACAATAAAATGCTTTGCCAGAAAATGCGGGCATCTTTTTGAGTGCCGGCAGCTTTTAACCAGACAATAGCCCATAGCTCACAGCTCACAGTCAACAATAAACAACAAACAACAGTCACAAGGAAATAGGCAACAACCAGTCACACACAGTCACACACAGCCACACACAGTCACACTAAGAGTCAGTATAAAGAGCTAAGAGACATGCCATATGGCAGCCACAGAGTCAAGCAGAGACACAGCCAAGGAGTTAGAATGTAGGACGTATTCTATTGAAATCGACAGCTAATGAAATGTTGCTCCAGATGCCAAACACGCAATGACATCTACAGTGGTTACAAGGCGTTTCCCCAAGGAGCTCCTAGACTCTCAATGCAAAGTAAATGAAGTCTGTTTATCTCTCTCACTCTCTCTCTCTCTCTCTCTCTTTATCTCTTCTACCATAAATTACAAGCATTATTTTCAGCATATTTATTATATCAGTATTTATATTTAAAGATAAGGGCAAACCCTTCATATCACTCAATTATCAAGCTAATTGTTGTACACGTGGCATATACCACATACATACATAATATATGCAACATGCGTGTGTATTGGTCAGCTGCTATCATATAATTATTTGGATATTCTATACTCTAAAAACATTACATACATATATATTGATGGATATAGATATTGTGTTTGATATGTTTTTCCATTTTACTTGCTGCAGAGCTGAAAAGCGATACCTTCGTATCGTTTCTCATTGCCTTCAATATGTCGTCAGCATTTATTATTGTCAATTTGCCAATTATTGTGCGAGTACTCTCTATACTATCACATATCCTTTGCATAAATATACACTGACAAAAACAAGCAAAAATTTTGTATTTCCTTTAATTTTGTTTAAAATTTATTTTTCTATAAAAATATGAAAATTTTCTAAAACTAATAACAAATATTAATTAAATAATAATAAATTTTTTGGTCTACAATATTTGGCTAAAATTTCATTTTGTTTGTATTATATAGTATATAATATATACTTTGTGCACCCCACTTTAAAATTCTCAATATTATTTAATATATATTGTAACATATTTTATATGCAACATTTATATATGTATGAGTTATATTTATCAGTTTTTAATTTATATTAGTAATAATTTAATTTAATAATTATTTCTTGCTTATTTTCTCAGCACATTAAATTCTGTTGCGATTGCTTTGAACTTGCGACAACTTGCACTTGTATAAGGGGGAGATACGTTTACCGTATGAAGCAATAAAGCTTTGCATAGTGTGCTAAGTATTGTAAAAAAGTTTACTTATATATATTGAAATCTGTTTAGTATAAATTAAATAATTGTCACTGCTCAATCTCAAGTTATAAATCAATAAAACTCTAGACAAATTATTTATACGACTTTAGCAAAAACAAAAAAAAATAAAAATAAAAAATTTGAGGTATTCAAATCAAGGCTTTAACAGTTGAAAGACTTGTATGCAATTGGTATTCAGTTTATAGTGTAAAATTGCAAACTTTTTACCTGATTTTATGGTATTTAGAAGCAGTTTGATAATGTAGAATCAAGAGAAGAGAAGTAAAGATGTTAACCAAAGCCTGAATGAAATAGTTGTTCAAATGCTTTTGAAATGAAAGAGATTACACACACACACACACGCACACACATACATAAACATACACCAATGGTATATATTAAAAGGTATGGCTTAGCCCAGTCTGTTGAAAAAGAGTTATTCAGTTGAAATTGCTAAGGATTTAGATTTGTTTTGGGCCCAAATGAATTCATTCTCTTTTCGACTGAGAATAAACCTAACAAGTGCTTTAAAGTAATTTTCCTCTCTGCTGTTTGTAATTAAAGTTTTCATTTGATAAAGCTACTTTCCAATTGTGGCATTTTCCCAGCCAGCAACCAGCACGCAATATTAAAACCAAAAAAAAAAAAGAAAAATAGAAAATACAAAAAAAAGAGAGAGCAAAAATTAAAGGTAAATTCAAAGCATCCAGTTTCAAGCGCTCATTACGTTCTATGTGCGCACACACATACACACACACACATAGATATATATGTATTTTAGAGAGGGAGATAGAGACACACATACTAGTACAGAGTGGCACTAAGCATAGGGAAAACAGTTTACGGTTTTGTTTACATTTTGTCTATCTAGTCAGCTGGAAAAGCTAAATATTTTAACAATTACAAAAACTGCAAGTTTTTTTCTTTTTTGGTATTTACTTTTAGTGGTGCTGTGTATGTGTGTATGTGTGTGTGTGTGTGTGTGTGGGCATACGGATATTGGAACGCATAATCAATGCAATCTTTTGATTAAAGCATTTGATAACTACTTTGCTTAGTGTTTAGACTAAAGGCTAAAATAAGCTTACCACAGGATGCATTGGTTGTGATCAAGGAATAATTATGGATAGGTGGAGTGTGGATTGTGGGGCATGGGGTGTGGTGTGTGGGGGTAAGGCGTACATATTTGCAAGCAGAATGAGCAAGAGACAGTATAAGATCACACAGTATCACAGAGACAGAGACAGAGAGTGAGTGTTAGACAGAGAGACACAGATAGAATGCAAGTCAATTATGTTACAGAGGCAATGGCAGTGTCACAATTGCAGAGCACAAGGGAGGTAAGGTCTAAGGGGGTTTGTTTTTTTAAGGACACACGCTTACATACTGACTAATCAATACAATCAAGCATTTCTAAGATACTTACGCGTATTATCTTCTGATCACGTATGATTTTCCTAGTGCAATTCACAATGAATGTAATGATCATTCCACCCAGAATCAGTCCAAATACAATTATAATAATTTCCACATGTTCGGATTCCTCTTTCTTGGTCTTCTGGAACACATTGATATTGATTAGCATTTTATAATATATTATTATTATATTTATATTATATATTTAAATTTGTAATATTCAATTTAAGCTTTTATTGTTAATTTTAATTAAACTTTATTGATTACAAATTAAATTGAATTGTTGCAAATTGAAATTTGAATATTGATTTCATTTAAATGGAATACATTTTAAATCAAAATATTGTTGTGACTCATTAATGTAATTGTTTCGATTTCTATAAACATATGTCGAATATATATATGTATATATATATATATATATATATGTATATATATATATATATATATGTATTGTACATATATATACAAAATAATTGTTAATCCTTGAGCATCGTTTGCTTTGAGTAACATTGAACGAGTTGCTTCAGATGAAATTTGTGTAAAATTAACTGTGAATTGTGAATAAATGATTGATTTATGAACTTTTATAATCGCTTATGAATATTTAAATATATTCAAATTAATTTCAATACGAATATTTACCAATAATATAGAGAATTCTACGAATTAAAATTTTGCCATAAACAAATCATTCGGCAAATTATTTCTAATTCAAATGAAATTTGACTTTTGCTCATTTTAAAACAGATAACAATTATCAACACTTATTGAAGGAGGGTAGTTTGTAAAGTTGTAAGAACAATAAATAAATAAATTTGTTTTACAAATATAGCTTAAATTCATACACATTTCACTGCAATATCTAAACAAATCGTATATATTATTTCTTTATATTGATTATTGCGTTCGATTGATTTGAAATATATAAATATAATTCAAATAGTATTAATATATATTTATATTAATATATATATATATATGTATAAGTATATAGCAAAATGAGCAGAATAGTATAAATGTGCATTGAGGTTATATAGAGTTTGAAACTGTAGCTGATTTCAATGATTGTTTCAATAAAATTTATTTGAAAACTTTTGTTACTTTTGCATTTGAAGTTAATGAGCCAAATAAATATTCAACGTATAATATATTTGTATTTAATTTTTTTTTTTAATTATTTTTCTTTTGTTACAAATAACACACATAAAAAGACATACAATGACTTGGCAGTTTTATATAATAAATTTGTTGAACACAATTAACAAATGATTTTGGCGAGAATTTTAATGCGAGCTAATTAAATAAACATAACTTGTGTACGCAGCTGATTGGGCAATTGATTTGTTGAAAGGTGGCTTAATGCAGTGGGAGGGGGAAGGGGAAAGTGATAATTATGGTATTAGTATGGCTAAAATATTAAAATTATTTGGTAATTTAATCAAGAATATTATTGAATGAGCAAATTAGAAGCATTTAAACAGTTGACTAACTATTTAGAGCAACAGCAAATAAAACCAATCAAAAAAAATAAATAAAATAAATGAATCAATGCTGTTTCTAAATAAATTAAACTGTTTAATTGCTAAATAAATCATTTGAAATTATTATGAAATTTTAAATTATTTAAATAAATATACATAAATTATTTAAAATTATGTTTACCTAAGAATTTTCCTACGATTACTAAGATGTATATACTTTTAAAATGATTCAAATCATTTTATATTGATTTGCTTTCAATATACAGTTATATATATGTTTATATATGTTTAATCTGCATATATATATATATATATATATATATATTCAATATCATATCGATTGTGAGTTTGTTTAAGCTGAGTTTTATAAATCTTCTTATTAAATGCAAATAAAAGTTAATTTTCAATTTCAACTTTAACTTTACAAAACTCGGAGAAACTTTAAAGAGTTCAACAAACTTTTTAAATTCGAAATGTTTGTTTTTTTTGTTTTTTTTATTTTATACATTTTAATTTAAAAATTACCTAGTTAAGTTAAGCAATCCGTATTGCCTTACATTGCCCCAGATTTAGATATGTTATTTGTATAATGAAATGTCAAGAAGTGAAAACTATTTGCGGTTTTGCTATGAAAGTAACTTTTATGTGTCTCAAGAGGCAGCAACTTTTGAGGCTTTGCAACTTGCTGCAATATATATATATATATATACATACAAATATATATGTATGCTACGTTTAAGTATCATTTCTGGGCTGTGACTTTAGCTAAATCTAATGATCTAATACAATTGCTATGCCAAAAACACAACCAAAAACAAAGCCAGTGATAGGATACAGCCGTAATACCAAACACAAAACTTTTGCTAACAAAACTTATTTCGCCAACTTTTTGTGCTGTGCATTTGTGCATGTGAATGTATGTGTGTGTCTGTGTTGTCTGCCGTATTGGGTACACTTATAATGATAACTAGATATAGGAGTTTTCCCCATAATTACATGCATGAAAATGTCCTACATAAGGACAATAGTATAAGGTTTAGGATTAGAGACAAAATAGTATGTGCCTAGTTTGTGTTAGTTAAAGGATTGATTGGATAAAGGTGTTGTACGTATATGTATATATATATATATATATATTGGTTTTATATTCTCACTTACTTCACATGTTTCCTCATCCCAGCGAAATTTACAGTTGCCTCTGTCATTGCACAATAATCCCCTGGATATGCAAGTTGTGTCCTCGCAATCGAATTCATCCGGTGTGCAGCCTGTGGTATACAAAAGACATGTAGTTAAAGACGAAAATTTACAGTAAAAAGTAAGAAGAAAAAGACAAAAAAAAAAAAAAATAAGAAGACAATGACAATGAGAAAGACAAAGAAGCAAAAAGAATAGCAATCCAAAACAGCAGTTACAAAATAAATATACGTTATCTCAAAACAAAAATCGGTCGTAGAGCAACAATAATTGCAATGGTTCAACAGTGGCAACTATAGAAAATGGCAGTAGAATTTTCAGTTTTTTTTTGGTCATATACTTAGAGCCATGTTGATGTGGCCCTTTTTTGGGGTAACTGAAAAGCATCATCAGTGCTTTTGGTAGAAGTTAACAATGCCAGGCACAAAGGACAAACGCTGAATGACAAAGGAGTGCTTAGCCTCTGGCAACAGGCGGCAATCACACAAAACTAGGCGACAGACAAACAGTTAGACGGTTTGATGCTTCTGGATATCTAACCAGATAGACATAGTTGGTTAGGCATGGCAATAGACACTTGTACAGCCAACGACAACGACAACTACAACTACAACGACAATAACGATGAGAATAAGGATGTTGCTCTCTATCTCTCTATGTGTATGTTTATATGTGTGTGTGTGTGACTACCGCCGCCGTTGGCCATTTGAAATGCCAAACAAAAGCAAACAGCCAAAAAGCCGACCAAAATGGCCGGCCCAAAATGCCTTTCAAAGAGCTATCCAAAAATTAAGTAAGAAAAAAAAAAGAAAAAGAAAAAAAAACTAAACATCCGCCACGTCTCTCAGTGAATTCCGTTTGCTGTAATGTTTGTATGCTGTTTGCTAGGGATTGACCAAGCTTAGCATAGGATTGCTCAGGCTTTGCTCAGCCTCAATGTCCTGTGCAAGAGCTGAGACGCTGGCGTAACGCACGTACAGCAAATTTTGAAGGATTTGCCGGCAAATGCCACAACATACAGCCGCATGCCGCATGCCGCATACCGCATCACACAAACGACTTTCACCACCAAACTGGATCATGTGTATATGTGTTCATATATATATGTGTTTACGTATGGAATTAGTTGTTAGAACTGTATAACTTACCGCTTCCACGATCCCGAAACGCTGTATATAAAATGGAGAATTTTGAATTAATCGCAACTTGTTCAGCGTAAAATCGTATGTGTAAAATGTTTGAGTCCGCCGTAATACTCTCGCCAGCAGAGCCGCAAAAGTTTTTTACTCTGTTGGGGGGTAAAAAAAATGGAATATAAATGGTTAAAAAAATCAAATAAATACAATCGAATCACTGTTATATAATAAACGTTAAGCTAAAGCTAAAAATAAATATACAAGTTAAGTGTTGAGTGAAGCTTACGATTTTCTGGCTATTCAATGTGAAAAATTTATAAAAAAATATTTAGCGCCCAGTGTTATGCAACACTTTTTAGTAGTAGATTTTTTAGCCCCTTTGCCTTTTTTGTAAAAAAAGAGCAAAGCGGAGCTATTGGAAATATGCAAAATCCAAAAGTATGTAACACATAGAAATAATCATCGGAGACCCCATAAAGTATATATATTCTGAATCAGGACGACAAGACGAGTTCATCTAGCCCTGTCCGTCTGTCTGTCCGTCCGTCCGTCCGTCCGTCCGTCCGTCCGTCCGTCCGTCCGTATGAACGCCTGTTTCTCAGAGACTATAAGAGCTAGAGCAACCAAACTTGAAATCTAGATTCGTTATGTTCGTACGTTGTACAAGTTTGTTTTTGATTTTTGAATTTCCTCCCCTGACCCCCGCAAATCGAAAAAAACGATTATTAAGCACAATTTTCAACCGATCAAATTTATTTTTGGCACACATCATAATTAGACCATTCTTGATCGATGTTGTAAATCTGGGTAAGATTGGTCAAAAATCTCGGAAGTTATAGATCATCAAAAGTGGCGTTATGGGCCCCGGGGGGGTATAGTAGCGCGCGCAAAATAAGAGCTACAGCAACGAAATTTGGCATCTAGAATCGTTATGTTCGTACGCTATACGAGTTTGTTTTTGATTTTTGAATTTCCTCCCCTGACCCCCGCAAATCGAAAAAAACGATTATTAAGCACAATTTTCAACCGATCAAATTTATTTTTGGCACACATCATAATTAGACCATTCTTGATCGATGTTGTGAATCTGGAAGTTAAAGATCAGCAAAAGTGGCGTTATGGGCCCCGGGGGGGTATAGTAGCGCGCGCAAAATAAGAGCTACAGCAACGAAATTTGACATCTAGATTCGTTATATTCGTACGCTATACGAGTTTGTTTTTGATTTTTGAATTTCCTCCCCTGACCCCCGCAAATCGAAAAAAACGATTATTAAGCTCAATTTTCAACCGATAAGATTTCTTTGAACGAAAAACACGGAAGTTATACAACAATAAGTACCGCGCTATAGAGCGTGGGGGCTAAAAGGCGCGCGCAATGGCCAAGTACGTGCAGAACTGTGTGTATGTATGAGTATGTGTGTATGGCTGTATATGTAGGCAAAGGGGCTCTCGTAGTCGGGTACACTCGACTACAGACTTCTTACTTGTTTTCATTTGTTGAAAGATGAACGACTATAATATATCCTATATACAGACCATATATATAGCGTCGAACAGGAAAAATATTTGAATGTATAGTATATATATATATATATATATATATCAATGTTGTTTGTTTGTTTTTTTTTTCGGTGGTTTAACAAACACGTGTGGTTACATAAAGTGAATTTAAATGGAAACCGGAACGGATGCCTGGGAGCGACATCACCAGCAATGGCAGTGGCAATGGCAATGGCAATGGCAATGGAAATGCCAAAATGGCAACTAGGACCAAATCATTGCTGTTGACGTTAATGTAAACGTAGACGTAGACGTAAGCGTTCATGTAGACGTAAACGTTAAGGTTGCCGTCGCCTTTGTTGTTTCTTTTGTTATTGCTGTTGTTGTTGCCATTGGCATCTTTATTCCCATCAGTATATACACAAAGGCCCAATAAGTAAGAGCAAGCCTTAAATCGAATGGCATCATGCGATGCTATAGGTATTGCTCTGTGGCCAACTGAATTTGTATATAAAATTGAGTGTATGTGTGTGTGTATGAGAAAGACAGAGATAGAGATAGAGTAAGAAAGCAACAAGTGATTTTGTGTGTTGGTAAATAATAATAAGTAGAGAAAGAGTATACAGCACACAGCACACAGCAGACAGAGAATCATATGAGATGAGTTGGGATGTACATGAATGACAAATGGGCCTGCCTGTTGGCACAAAACAATTCAAGTTGGGCAAGTCAAAGGCGCCGCCGCAACTTCCGCTACCATAAAATTTACTTTGGCCGGTAATAAATTGAAATTTTTGCTTTACCAAGCTTTGATCTTTAGAACGTTTATAACGTTTTATAACATGGCTTTGGCTCTTTTGCCTGACATCACATTGTGGCGTATTCGTGAAGCGGAAATTGGCTTGTGGTACAGAACATTGCGTTGCCCAAAACTCACACATATACATAAAGAAAACAAAAAAAAAAAAAAAAACAAAAACCATTACCATTACCCAAAAACATGGTTATAATCATGCCAGCAAATCTCTCTCGTTACCTTTTTGGAATTGTTGTTTGGTCTGGAAATATGTCCAAGAAGTTCGTATCGCAGTCATTCGGCTTGATTAAATTAAAATCTATAAATTTTAAAAATATCTGAAAAATGTAAATAATTGAAAAAAATATTAATAATAAATTTAAAAATATATTTACTCTATTAATACAAACCTTCCAGTTTTTTTCCACCTCTATACGCCACATGCAATCCAACGGTATCTTATCCCTCATCACTTGTTCCCGTATATCATCTGGCACATCCGTATAGTTAACAAAGCCCTCATAGCCACCTCTTTCCAGTGTACAATTAAGATCTCTACTTGGCGAATCTTTATTTCGATCTCTGAACTCATAAACAGCACTGAAACCCGTATATTCAATTGTATCATCCGATTGAAAATGTAGCCACAAGTATCTCTCTTTTGATGTGATTTCCGGTGGAAAATTTGAGCCGCAATATCTGCCAATTAGCTCGGAAAACCCAAACTGACCATCGCGTATCTAAAGCAAAGTAAGCCAAGTTAAGCATAAAATCACATTAAAGAATTTCTTAATTAATTAACTCTAACTTAATTAACTTCTGTACTCGCTCTTTTCCTCTCTCTCTCCCATTTGTTGTACAGATTGTTGTCCTTATATATTTTAATTTAACAATGCAATTGTAAAGCAACAACCGTTTATTAAATAAAGTAACTTTTGCTTAATAATAAAAATAAAAAAATATAATAATTGCCCAATTAACAGTTAATACCTGTAAGCGGCTTAAGCTGATTGGATTATAACAGCTGTAAGTTTTAGCCAGAAGTTATGTTTAAGCCATGTTTGGTTTGGTTTGTGCATGCAATTGGTTGGCATTTAAATGTCATATCGATTGAGATTGCGTATACGCACTGTGTTGCAGCACTGCACTGCTATTGTTATATGTTTTCCAATGACAATATTCAATTAAAACTTACTGCCAGAGTAAAAAATTTGCAATGCCAATAAAATTTATATATATATATATATATATATATATATAGAATAAAGTTAAAGTGCTGGCAAATTGTTAGGGAAACTATTTAAAAAGTTTTCCACAAGGAAATGGATAAGTTGTCTCTATCTATATATATTTTCTTTTATTAAAATAGTGTAGTGTATGTAAAAACAGTTAGGTTTTCGATTTACTTTAAATGTAAATAATAAATTCTGTTTTTTTCTTAGTTTCTTAACTTACTTCAAGCGAATCAAATTTACAATCCTCCTTGGACTCAAGTTGAAACGAGTTGCGAAAGTCAAGCCTTATTACTTGGCCTTTAGGTGCTGTAATTAGAAGCAAATATTCAAATTAAGTAAAAAAAAAAAACAAATACAGTTACTCTATAAATATAGCTACAAATACATACATAAATATAAAGATTACGCTTTGAATGTAAACTGTTTATTTATTTATAGTTATATATAACGCCAGTACAGCTGCAACTACTTAGCCAAAGGGTAAAGGCTAAGTAAGCAAGTTGCAACTTAACAAGAAGAAAGCTTACAAAATAATTATTATAATAACCTTGGCAAGCTACAAGTTTCAGTCTGTACAAATTATCAATGCCTGACTAGTTGATATCCTCTAAAAAGATAATGCACACAAACGTTAATAAATAACGTTTACAGCAGTCACTCAGGGCGTATACTTAATGCCATGCAATGTTAAAGTTTTCACAATTTGTATTGATGTTTTGGTAATGGTATTAAACATTACTTAGTTGTTGTTATTACAGGGTATTATTTATTTAGTTAAATTTTAATGAATTGCTTTTAGCACTGCAACAACCAGGCTAATGAGAAATCTTTGGGTGTGAAACGTTTTTTTTTTTCTTTTTATTACTCTTTTAGCAGAAGTATTCAAACATTAGTTAATGCTGCGAAACAACAACAACAACAGAAGCAAATGAATCATTCATAAGTATAAATATATATATAATTAGAACTTAATCCGAACTAAAATCCCTTGCAAATTATATAGAAAATGTCTCTCAACTAAATGATTTCTTGCAACTATTTAACTCTAGAGCTAAACATTAAGTTAAGCGAATTTCCTTCCCTGATCCCCGCAGTACGAAAAACACAATTATATTTGTTAGCCGATTTAATCTTTATCTTCGCTGGGAATTTGGTCATTGCAACACGTTTGGGAGTATCTATTGCATAGAAACATAATGTATTTATTCACTCCCACAAGGATGAAGAGTCCTTCAGCAATAGAGAGAGCAAATGGCAGGCGAATATTTTACACAAAATATAAGAAAAAGAGAGACAAGCAGCTGCTCCACATTCAATATATTCATTAATTTATTCATTCATTTCTCATTTAAATATAACGTTTATATATTTACTTTTTATATGTTTTATTTGCATTGCATTTATTTGAAGAATATAACTATTAATATTATTAATAGAGATCACCAACATCTTCAGTTCATATCAATTGGAATCATGGACATATTACAGTAAACCTGTACAACACCTAAACTGTCTGACGAAACCTCTGTAATGCTTAACAAAGGTTCCATCGACTGATCCATGTTTTCCACAGAAAAGAAGCATAAACATAAGGTGCCAATATGAAATATAATTTCGTTGCTCTAATTCTTATTTTGCGTGCACTACTATACCCCCCCGGGCCACATAACACCACTTTTAATGATGAACAACTTCCGAGTTTTTAAATCAATCTTACAAAGATTCACAAAATCGATCAAGAATGGTCTTATTATGATGTGTACCAAAAATAAATTTGATCGGTTGAAAATTGTGCTTAATAATCGTTTTTTTCGAATTGCGGGGGTCAGGAGAGGAAATTCAAAAATCTAAAACAAACTCGTATAACCTACAAATATACCGAATCTAGATTTCAAGTTTAGTTGCTCTAGTTCTTATAGTCTCTGAGAAACAGGCGTTCATACAGACGGACAGACGGACGGACAGGGCTAGATTAACTCGTCTTGTCGTCCTGATTCAGAATGTATATACTTTATTGGGTATCCGATGATTATTTCTATGTGTTACATACTTTTGGACTTTGCACATTTCCAATAGCTCCGCTTTGCTTCTTTTTTACAAAAAGGTAAAGGGGCTAAAAACTATGTGTGTGTCTGTATATGTGTATCTAAATCAAACTTGTCTGGCCTACGTTAATGTCGAATCTAGATTCCAAATTTGCTGTCTGTGTGTCTTATAGTCTCTGAGTAAGAGGCGTTCATACAGACGGACGATGGACAGACAGACGAACAGATGCACAGAGAGCAGACGGACAGGGCTTGATCGACTCGATTAATAGTCGAATAATATGGGGTCTCAGCTGTTTATTTCTACCTGTTACATACTTTTCGATTTTGAACATTTCCATTAGTTCCCTTTTTCCTTATTTCAAAAGCCCAAGGGGCTTAGAACGGTTAAGGGGTTATAGAAATTCAAGCGAGGTAGGAAGAGGAAAGGAAACATTCAACTTTATAAAATATTTACTATTTTAATGAGTTTGTTTCAAATGCCATTTGAATACTTTACCCTTATCCTATCAATGCAATAAGTTCGCAGTAGTTGGGTGTACACGACCCTGAGCAACCCTTTCCCCCTATTTATATACACAGCACTGTGTAGGTATAGTTGGACAGTATTAGAATGAGCTAGTTGTTGTAATTCTGTTCAAGAATATACAAACTTATAAGGTTTGGGGATGCTTCCTTCTGCTTGTTGCATACATTTGAAAAAAAATTAAATAATATTTGCTTCAAGCCTTTTTGCTGAATGCATAAGAAATTTCGGGAAAGGAAAATATATAGTTAATTAAGTGATAAACTATTTATATATATATAGATTATAGAAACTTTCCCAATCTGATGCAATATAGAAGCAGCTATATATACACACAACCATTGCTTGGAAGTTTCTGCAAGTGGAAATGCAATTGATTGAAAAGTGTTTCAATGCTCAGAAACCAATTTAAGTAACATTCACCTTTAGAAAAGAACACAGTCAACAATATCAACTAGTGGTACAGTGATCTAACTGGTAGTAAACCATGTGTATCAAGACTTTGATCCACATGAAACCTAAACAAACTTGAACTTAAGCTAAAGGTTCGTCTGTAGAAAGGCAGTCTTAAGCTCGGGTTACAGCAAGCAATTTCAATATAGAAATCTGTCAATGACATTAATTCATGACTCTAAGAAACATTACAGTTGCTATTTGATATATGCTACTTGATATATATAGACAGAGATTTATATATATATATGTACAGAGATTTACGTATAAGTCCTTTGTCAATGATGAAAATATAGACTACACATATATATGGAAACAACACTGTTGGTAGATAGCGGCTGAGCTACCAGGTAAGCATCGATACTTGAATTGCAGCTTAGATAACACATGGATATATATATGTATATATATTTATATAAACATATATGTATTTTAGATAAACATATATATATATATATATATATATATATATATATAATATAGGGGCAACTAGTTTATGTGAAATTGAATCAAATGAATACAGCTGAAAGTCTATTCAGTAGCTGTATGAAAAGATTCAGAATTGCTGTTAAAAGGATGGACGCAACTGCATGGATAATATCAACTGAATTCTTGGTTTTGAATCAATGAACTAACGCGTGTCACTTCTAAAACATACGGACGCACACACACACACACTCATACCTGCACACAAACATACATACATAAAAGTAGGGAGAGACAAGCACATGCATACATACATATAACGTAAAGTAATGTAAAGGCTTTTGTGGGCAAACGTGACGAAAAAATGAGTCTCAGGTAATAGCGGCAATAGCAGCAAGGACTACACATTTGTTGAGTCCTTTCATTCATAGCACTATATAATATAATAGTCCTGTAATGAAAGAGTAAATCACAGAGATATGCGAGCTGCTCTGCAATTGAATGGCGAATGGGCATTTCCCATTTTCCGCTTTGATTGGCCTTGAGCAAAAAATAACAACCAAAACAGAAACTGAAAGATAGCAAAGAAAATTTGCCAGTTTGATATAACTAACTATATATATATATATATATATGTGTGTATATAGGGTGAAGATTCTGTAGAACAAATTTTATTTTATTTATTTATTTTTTTTTTGAATAGCATTTCCTGTTCACGCATGTCACAAATTGAAGACTAAGTGAAAAAATAACCACAGAGCTGGTAATTGATAGCCGGATGTGTATACGGATGCGGCTGCGGCTGCGGTAGCGAGTGCGGAGGCGGATGCGGATGCGGATATGATTGCGTGATAAACTAAACAAAATTGTAATTATATTGACAAGCAATTGAAAGGGGCAAAATCTACTGCTATTATTATATATACTCTATTTATATAGAATTAAAATTTGAGCACAATTTAAATACAATTCAATTACGGTTTCAACATTTAACCTTTATTGACCCTGACCTATGTCAAATTATATTATGTTGGCTTTAGAGCTTTATACATTTTTAGTTACAATAAAAGTTATTTTCTCTCTTAACTTTCTTATGTGAATTTAATTTTTTCTTTTATTAGTTTTCTATGCATAAAGAAAATATTCCGATTTAAATAAATGAAGAAGATTTTATAAGCTTTTACAGGATTTAAATTTGATTTTTGTCTGCAGCAATGAAAATTCCCTTTGGAGTTATTAAAACCAAACTTATTTTCAACTGATAAGAACTAATGCTGTCTCGCATAGTGCAACCTAGAAAAAAAAATAAAAAATAAAAAAGCGAAGGAATATAAAAAAAGAATTATATATTTTTATCTAACATTTGCGAACATAAATTTATTTAGGCAAAAACTTTCTGCTGCAATTTAAGCGAGAAAAATTACAAAATTTTCATTTATTGACAAATTTTCATTTGAATGCATATATATTTTTTTTTATTATAAATTTTAGCTAAAAGCAAAAGTAATCTTTTTTACAAATTTTTAGGTTAATATTTTTAGATTTTAAAATTTATTTTAAATTTTTTTTAATTTTGACTAAAATTTTCTCATAAAAATTTTAAACCAAAAACCAAGTTTGCAGCAAATTTTCTGTGCTTTTGATATTTTTAAACATGTTTTTTTCTAATATAAATTTGCTGGTCGAAAAAGGAAACAAAATATTTTGAAAAGTTAACAGTTTACAGTTAATTAAAGGTTTGAAAAATAAATAAATAAAAATTGTTTTCTTCACAATATGAAATAGTTCACTTTGCGTTTAGCCTAAAACTATTTGAAAATGTTGTAAAATTTTTAAAATTTATTTTATTTTTATTTGAAAGAAAAGCATGTTAGCAGTTATAAAAATAATTAAACATTTTTTAAATAACAATTTTTAGTTTTATTATTTTTATCTAGTTTACAAGAATTTTTTTCAGAATTAATAAAAAATAATAAATGCAACGAGCAGTTGCACTGCATCAAGTAACAACACTTTAACAAAGTTTCCAACAAATAGTTGTTTAGGTCAGAGTAAAAAGAAAAGACAATTGATATAAGAAAGTAGAAGGTGAAAGTATAAAGTGGCTGGCAAAGGTCATTTGGTCAAAGTGTCGATGCAGCTTCAGTTGTTGAAATCGTCAAGTCAACAAATAGTCAGAAAGTTGAACACTCATTAACAAGCGGAAATTAAATATAATTATTAAGCTTAATTGCTTTAAGATAATTTATTATAAATAATTAAAAAAGTTATGTTATTAAATGCTTAAAAAAATAATAAATAATAATTATTTAATTTATTTCATTTAAGTTTAACGAATTAGCAATATTGATTTATATGAAATGCTGGCAATTGCCTTAACAAGCAAAGCAGCTGAGGAATATGTCATGTGTGTGTGTGTGTGTGTGTATAGCATACATATGCTCATATAAATGTATGCTTAAATCATACTAATGCAGCCGCTAAATCTCTTTTTGCTCTCACATAAGCTAAGCTGCCAGCGGGCAAAGAGCAAAGGGCAGAGGGTAAAGAGGCAGCAGACAGCGGGGTAACATGACCCCGTTTGTCGCCCGGCCGCACATATTGATATGCAAATAAGCCTGCCACTCCCAATGCCAGTCAGCACATCTATCCATCCATCCATTCATCTATCTATCTATCTCTATATCTATCTATCTAACTGTCTGTGTGTCTGGCTGTCTGTATGTGTGTGTGTGTGTGCGTGAGCTGTGTTGCTTAAGCAAACGCACACATGTAAATGTTAATACGAGACACACCCATATATATATATAAATATATACATATATAAGGAGCAGGATGCAGATGCTACAGATGCTAGCCATTGATGCGTGGCAATGGAAAGTCAATCATTTCATTCGCTTAGGTTTTATCTGACTTCTGCTGCTGATGCTGCTGCTGCTATTTCTTGGCACGAAGCAATATGCAAAACGTAAAATGTAAAACTCAAAACGCAAAACGCAATACGCTACTCGTATTTTGTCTTAGCTGACAAATGATTATGGCCTCGTTTACAGATAAGCATTGGCCCAAAGGCAGTGAAGCGAAATCAGCGCAAATATGACAACTGCTTCTGCTGCTGCTTCCAACATAATTCAAACTGTTTTAGATTTGGCAACACTCCTCGCAACGCATTGTACCTTCAACCAAAAGCAATCTTGATTTCAAAAAGCAAAAAAGAAATCAGAAGGAAAATACCACCCAAGTCCCCAATCCGTTTAAATCCCATCTGGGAGTTATCAGGGAAACACGCTAACGCTTTTAATGGGGCACGCGAAACGATTTCAGTCAGTCAGCGACAATCAGCTAACGCATCAACGTCAGCACTGTGGCAACCCTGTTCCTGTTTCTCTTGCTGTATGACTGACTATCTACTTGACTATATGACTCACACTGACTGACTGTCTGGTTGACTGAATTGACTGGCTGACAATTGAATTGTCAACACAATGCTCTCTAGCGCTCTGCATCTTGGCCAAGACTTGCAATTATTTGCAGTTAGTTGTGCCGGCAGCAAAGTGCTTCCCATATAAACTTTTACGATAGCTGATTGCAGTCAATCCACCACTGACTCTAAGCTTAAACACACACGCACACACACACACAGACACATACGCATTAAATGCACTCAATAGCATACATATATGCCACAGGAAGTAAGCTGTGAATTGGCTAAGACTATGACGGCTCTTATTGCCCCTTTTTGGTTGATTGATAAAACGAGCTCATAACTTAAGTTGCAGTTATTACCAATATGACTATTTGTGTATTAAACTAAGTTTATTCAAGCATATCTATATGCTTATGCCAAGCCATAATCAATATCAAAATCAAGGCAATATATATATATATAACTTGGCTTAAACTAACTTCCGTTATATTAGCTTTAGTTTGGTTTTAGCTTTCAACTAACAACTTTAAAAAAGCAACTGCTCTCTGACAAGTCCCTTAACATTTTCCAGTCGTTGTGATGAGCTCCTTTGGCTGTCCACAGAGACCAAAGGACATATTAGGAACGACTATAAAGTATATGCAACTTTATTTGATGAATTGACTTCAATTAAAGCTCTTTAATTATATTTTATATGAATCGGATGAATATATATAGAGATAACTTACCTGTTATCACACGTGTACAATTGATGTTTTTAGGATAAGTATTGGGATATTCAGGACTATAGAACTCATTCTTGTTAGGATCTCCTTCAACAAATAGACGACAATGATCCACAGGATCTTGCGCTGCTTCACGCTTAAAGCGTCCTTCTACTCTGCTCGGTGGCTTGGCAATGACCAATGCATTTTCATATGCTCTGCTTGATTTGCCAAATGCTAGCCTGGAAAGGATACTGGATCCAGAGCTGCTCGACTTTATTGTCTGTGATTGTATCCTTGCTATTTGAGTTGAATCTAATGCATCTCTGGATGTAGCTGCTGTTGAAAATAATAGAAAGACAGAACTTAGTATTTGTAACATGTATATCTACATATATATATAAATATATTATATATAAGTATGATTTATCAATTCACATACACAGAGACACACACACAGATATGCATATTTGCATAAAATTTATTATCATAATAATAATCATGAGCATTAAAATTTATGCGAGAATCGCGTTGCTTTTTAATAATGCGCATAACTTTTGCTGCAGCAGCAACAAAATAAAACAAAAATGAGAAAATAAAAGAAAAAAAAATTTTTTTTTTTTAAAAATACAAAAAAAAATAAACGAAAAAAATGATGTGCCTTTGCAACAGCTGCGAACTTTACGCACTTGTTACGCTAACATGAACAGAGTGCAGCCTCAGCGCACACCTTCTGCAAACAGCCTGTGCCTCTGCCTCTGCATCAGCATCTACCTCGGCCTCTGTCACACTACCAGCCATCAAATGCCCAAGCCAAGCCTAGACTTCAACCCCATGCATACGCTCAATCCCATGTTTTGCAAGTACATCACGCGTCTAGCATTCCTTTCAGCAACAGTTCCAAAAAGTAGGCAATGCAAATTTTCTACACTTTTTCTTTTTTAAAGCATAAACTCAAAACTTCACACACATACATACCTAAACACATATATATATATATATATATATATGTATATATGTACATATGGTTTATTCATATTTGAACCGACTCGCGTAGCGAGTAATAGTGAGTTCAGCTGCAACTGTAGCTGAATCTAAACAACAATCGTTAAGCCCATGTAAAGTAGCTCAAAGCACACACATAAACACGCACGCACACACACTCACACAGACCACACACATATACATAAAAACAAGCTGCTCTGTTGGCATATAGATGTGTATGTGTAAATATGCGTATAGCTGTATGCTTCGAGCACTTTTTACAGGGCATTGCCTTGGCGGCCAGTAAACATTTACCAACTTGCAGTGACTTTTTAATACGCTTTAAATTTACAGTTAAAGTTAGTTTTTAAAACTAAAATATAAAAAAGTATATGCAATAAAGTATATTAATATAACAGTAATATATAAGTAAATTTTGTATATTTATTTTACTTCAATATTTGTTTTTTATTGGCCAAATTAGTTAGAAATTGTTTAAGGCTCATTGATATCTGTAAATCAATTCTGACTATAAGAAAATGAAACTTATTTTAGTTGCAGCTAAGTAGTTTTGTTCACTTTTAATTAATTAGTTAAATTTTCTATATATATATATATATATATATATATATGTAACTTACAAAAGTTTGCACCTAATTATTGACTTTTTATGCCACAATCGAAAGTTCAGTTGAAAGTTTATAAAATGTTTTGAGCTACTTTGAGAACTTTGCGTTTTGCTTCAAGTATTTTAATTATTGTTTCAAAAAAATATAAAAAAATGGAATATTTATTTATACTTAAATATAAATACTTAAATAATTTATATAGTTTTAGCTATTAAGTAAAAAAAATATGTAGCAATTAAATTTTTTTGCTATTAAAGGGTAAATGGTTGTGATCAGTTTTCATGGCGTAAAGGATACTGATCCTTTTGCACATTTGAACACGCTTTGCTAATGTGTATATTATATATATTTATGTATATGTTTATGTGCCTGCATGTGAGCAATATCACACATATACATGTATAGTTAATGGCATATGTGATGGCTTCTACTTGCTGCTAGCGTGTGTTACATACACTTGCATAAAGTTTGAATTACCTTAGTAGACGTTTTATGAGGCGTAGGGTATTAAAACCCAACAGCCAGTACATACGTACACATACACACACTAACCAACTCACACTCACTCACACACAAATGTTTGTGTATATGTATGTATATGTGGCAATTGTCAAAGTGTTTGTGTCGCATTATATGGCTGCTAGTGCCTAATGATGTAGCAACAAATTTAATAAACATATTAAGTGTTGATGTTTTTGTAATCGCATGGGTGACACACACCCCTCCTTGACTCCCCTCTCTGCCCTCAATCTTGCACAACAGTCTCACCTTTTTTACACGCTTTACTCCAAGCACAGGCTAAGCATAAGCCAGCAACTACTCAGTGCTTTTGTACTGTTGTTGATGTTATTACTCTATGCCTGCGCTGGAAAGTATGCTACACTTTCTGTGGTACGTAGCATGTGGCATCTATGGTTATGTTTACGTGTATGTTTGTCTGCGTGTGTGTATGTTTGTTTACAATTGTAGGAATGTATACAAAATGTGGTTCTATATGGCATCCATTTGCCGTTTGTCAATGCTGTTTATTTCCGTTATAGCTATTGCTGGTTACTGCCTGATGTTGCTAGCAGTTGTTGTTGTTGTTGCTACTGGAGTTGCTACCACTTGCTGTTTTACTAGCATCAGGCAACAATTTGCATTATAAATTAAATTAAATTCAAATTAATTTCAGTAGCTTTATTAAATATAGTCTCATATTGCAACATAAACAACGGCTGTCAACAATATTCAAATTTCAACTTAACTGAACAAAACAAATTCAATTCAATCAAGTGCAAAATTCTACTATAGATTCTTCTAATTAAAATTTGAATCATTTAAAACTAAATAAAACCTTAACCTTAAAATATTCATTAAATATATATATATGTATATATTTTTATATTATATATCAAAACTTGTTAATTCGAACACATACAAATTGTGCCCACTAAATGTTTGCTTTTGTGTCATTTGTGTCAGCAAATTTTGAGCTTTATTACAAACTAAAGGCTTACAACTTTGACTTTGATGTGGTACACTGATGTCCCCGTCTGTATTTCAATATAACAGTATTTCAATAATTTGCTGACATACAATTTATTCTATGGAATTAGTTATAATTTCTTGATTAAACTCCAAATATCCTTGTTATAGCATAAACTGTGTGTAAACTGTCTCTGACTGTGATTCTTGCCTTGTGCTGCAAATATCTATGGCCTTACGATTTGAAATTGGCCTAATGTTTAGTTTTTTGCAATACTTTAACTAAATGCCAAGGTGAGTTCAAAAATAAACTGAGTACATTTTAACGACATAATGCTTGAATTTGAATGCTAATTTTGTATCCTTTCTAGGCCGCAGCACAATTCTAAAGATTTTTTTTCTGTTTTTAATTCATAAAAAATTCTCATTAAGCATTTTTCTTTTCTTTTTTTTTTAGTATGAAAACTCAATTTCAAAGGCAAAAAAAAATATAACAACAACACTAATTGAAAGGTTTTTGGTTAAAAATAAAGTCCTTTTAAGACAACCTTTTATATATAAAAAAGAAATGCTTTCTATATATTTGTAAACTGTGGCCTAAAAGAAACCCTAAAAAGTTATTAAGTAGTTGCTGCTCGACATTTACTGACCAACTGTATTACCAATTGATATGTATTAGGCTTAAACTAAGTACTTTATATGCTCATAAATATAATTATGTTAGTGTATTTTGGTAGCGTATCAATGCGTCGACTTGTTTGTTGTGTGACAAAAATAAAACGAAAGTTCAAAGAGTTTATAACTTATTTTGGGAATTGACTTTTATTTACTAATAAAATTCACATCCATTAGACTGTTGCTGCTGAAGTTACATCTTGTAACTTTTATTAACCCACTGACTGTGTTTCATGTCTCTTTTTTGTTAGGCTCAATGCTTGGTTCATTGTTGGTCCTTTTTTGGGTTTTAAATAAGCAGAAAGAAACGAAAAGTAGAATGAAGTAGAGTGGAGTAGAGTGTGAGTAAAGGGTCTTGGGGTCTCGTCCCTTAGCATTTATTTAGAGTTATTCCCATTTGGGTTCACAGCTCTTAATTCGCACTTTCAGTTCAGTTTTGTGTCTTTAATTGCGCTTTTAAGTGTCAGTGTTTGTATTGAAACATTTTGTTGTTTGGCAACTTGGCAGCTTGGTAACTGGCAGAGCGAATTGTGACAGGACTCTGGCTTGGATTGTCTGAATGTTTGGCACCTTTAGGCACAGTTAAAGGCCTTGAGTGTTGTAGTATTGATGGGTTGGTGTGAGCTTATGGTGTGTGTGGAAGGGATTCAAGGTGTGCAAAATATATAGGTAAAATATTAAGAGTCGCGACGTGAAAACTCCATTTGCCACTATGTCACGGGTATTAAGCAAATGTGTCTGCGGCTGGGATCGAAGGATTGCGACTGGGTCGCATAATTGTAAATTTTCAACAAGAACAAAAGTAGTCGTAGTGGGGGTTTAGTCCTAGACCAACCTTATTTTTATAGCATACCCACTAACACCATAGCATGTGTGTGTGTGTGTGTGTGTGTGTGTGTGTGTATACACACATATATTGTCGTGGCCTCGTTATTACCGCACAGCAGCTGCGCTTGTTCACACTTTTGTTTTAGTTGTAATACCCTTGTCGATTTCTTTGCGCCCATAAGTTTAACTTTCAACTTTTGGCATCCCTATATTCTCACACATATAACTGTATACATATATATATATATATATATATATATATATCTGTATTTATGTTTATATATATATATATATATAGAATTTGCACACACTTGATTTAGCAACGCCTTAGTCACCAGCTAGGCGTTCAGTCGCTCTCAGTTGCTGTTCATTTATATTCATATTTGCATATGTGTGTACGTGTGTGTGTGTGTGTGTTTGGCATTTAAGTATCATACGCCCAGCCACGCCCACGGCAAACGTTGCTGTTGGCATCTGCATGTAACGCCAACGTTGCCATCGCTGCTATTGCTGCTGTTGCTGCTATTGCTGCTATTGCTGCTGTCGTTGTTGCATGTATTTCATTCGCAGCAGTTATTTGCTTTAATACACTCAATAGACTTAACACATTTTGCACGCCTCACTTCATCCGGCGGCACCACACGCATCATCCGTACCATTCAAGCCAGTAGCATCACCACCACCACAACCACCACCACCGTATCGTATCAACATATACAAACATCAAACTCACACCACAATATCATCACAATGCACCACCCACTGTTCTGCAGTTTTCTGCAATAAATTTTACATTTTGCTCGCAGCGCCAGCAGAGACAATCCAGAGACAGCGGAAAGGAAAAGATGCTTTGGCATAGCTTTGCCTTTGCCAGGGATATTCCATTTTTGTGTCAGACAGCTCCAATTCCACTACTACTATATATAAGTATACATATATATATATATATATATATATATATATATATATAGACATATTGAAATATGTTTACCGCCCACATTTTAACCACTCGCACTGTCACAGTCACAGTCACAGTTACCAACCCACTACATACCCATTGAGATACTGTGACTTGTCTGTGACTCTGCATATTTATAGTTTGTATTGTCTGCATGCCGTCGACGCCATTGCCCAAAAACAAAAAAAAAACAAAAAAAAAAAATAAAAATATAAACATATATATGTATAGTAATAAACAATAAAACATTAGAAGGAAACTTATTTGTGGCTAGCCGAACAGTTTATATCCTTGCTCAGAATTGTCAGTTGCTCTATGATATGATATGGCAAAGCATATGCACGAAATCACTTAAACGATTATACTATGAAAAGAGGTCCCAAAGGGAATTAAGCACAAAAAAATAAATAGATATATATATACATATATTATATTCTTTGCTTATTTTAAAACACAATTGCTAAGACTTGGTAAAACTCTGCGTATACTTTATATTTATTTTTCTTTTTGTATACATTTTTAGACTTTGATTAAGTAACTAGATCCGTTTTGGACATAATAATAAATAATTAAAATTTTATATAATAATTCTTTATGCCAAGTTAACAAACAAGTTGAAATAGAGCTTAAAATGCCTG
Organism: Zygothrica quintamaculata; assembly: GCA_037044455.1. Lineage (NCBI taxonomy): Eukaryota > Metazoa > Arthropoda > Insecta > Diptera > Drosophilidae > Zygothrica > Zygothrica quintamaculata. The sequence continues at coordinate 52,600 of JBAMBS010000616.1, forward strand.
CAAGGCTATTTCAGTTATCCTGCCAGCATGCAATGAAATGAATCCTTTTTTGTTGTTTAAGTAACATTGCAGTGTTGCAGTCTAAAGTAACTAAGTAAATAAATTTTGTATTATATTTCATAGTATTTTACATTCAAAGGAATCTTCATCTTCTACTTTCGACTATAAAGCAGGAGCTCACTATATCTATGTATGTGTGTGTGTGTGCGTGTTTCTTTGGCATGGCATTCATGATATTCTAATTGGCTGCTGTTGCTTATGGGGCAGTATAATGTTGCACCAGCAGCAGCAGCAGCAGCAGAGGCAGCACCAGCTGAGTTGTCTTTAATAAATGAACTGTTAAATTTATGAAATATTTTAAATAAAGTGAAACAATTTAAGGACTCTAAGTATGTCTCTTTAGAGCTATTAAACTAAACAATTACAACAATTAAATTATTAACCCAGGTATTATTTATAGGCATATGGTTAGTTCATGTGAAAAGGATATGAGCGGCATACTTTGTGGCGAAGGAAAATACATTGTTTTGATGGATATTTGACAAGGAATTTTCAATTTGCGGCAAATACTCAAAAATATAAATGGAGTATTATATATAGAAATGGCTCATAAATCATATCATATGATGATTGATAGCAACAAAATATTATTTTTGATCTAAAAAAAGAAAAGTTATATTTACATGAATTTTCATAATTTTACTGTAATTGTTGTTTAAAGCTAATTAACATAATCATAAGCATTTTCTATATATATATATATATATATATATATATATATTTTTGAGTATAGTTTTGTATAATGAATGAATCAACTGTCTATCCACTTGTGTCCTCACGGTTGTTAAGCCTAGACCCCTTGACAGAAATCATTTCATTCAAATGCAATTCAAAAGTTCAACTCTTGCAACATTTTTACATTTGGAAGCGTTTTGCAACTTGCTACTTGCAGCTTGCAAGTTGGAATGCAAAATGTTTCAACTGCCTGGCATTATTCGCAATTAACATTATAATACAAAAAAACAGAGAGAGAGAGAGTGAGAGTGAGGGAAGGAGAGAGAACGAGAGAAAAGCTGCATTTTATGGCTCACAGCGTACGGGCCATGTAATTACCAGTAACCAGAAAGGGAGCCAAGGCGATCAGGGAGAAAATTGTTACTATAGCTGGAGCAGCAGTAGAATGATACTAGAGGAGTGTGCAGGAGGGCATAGAAAGAAACCGAATGGGTAAAGCATTTGTATAAATTTATTGTTGTACTTAATGTTGACTAAATTTATTCGCATGGCGCATTTGTGCAACAATTTAAAACTTAAGGACATGAAAATAGCAAAAATCGTGAATGTAATTATAAATGAGATATTGATGCTGATACATACAATATATATTTAAGCGAGAGTTGCTTATAAAGTTTACAATAGATTTTAATTAATACATAATTAATTTGTTACTTTTAAAACTTCAACAGCTTTATCTAATTTTTAACCAAATTTTCTATTGCAAGTAATTAAAGTTTATTATAAAGTCTTTGCTAAGGAGAAAGGATATTTTTTTTTATTGAATAAAAAGTATCTACATAAAGTTTAAATCTCAAATAATCGATCTACGTCTACTTATATAAAAGAAGCTAAGATGTACAGCCGTATCAATTGACAGTAAGCAATAGATAGAGAGAGAGAGAGAGTGGAGAGAAAGGAAAATTGAGTTATTGTTTAGGTCTTTGATCTCGGATTGAAACATGTTGTGATTTACTTTGAATGTGTGTGAGTGTCTGATCGTTCGATTGTAACTTATGAAGCTACCCTCGTAAGTTTGTTAAAGTCACATCCGACAGGTAGAATATATATACAAACATATATATATATATATAGATATATAGATAAATATCAGTAGTAGCAAGGCGATATGAATTTGTTGCAAGTTTTCTGGGCTGACGTGCCATTATTTGTAAGTGGCAGGTACATCCTTGAGAGGAACTTCAACAACATCATCGCTATCCACATCCTGGGAGCAACTTATAGTGGCAGTAGTAGTAGTAGTAGTAGTAGTTGCCGTTGTTGTTGTTTCTGTTGTTTTTGTTGTTTATTGTTGTTGTAGACGACGACGACGACGACGACGACGACGACGTCGACGACGACATCATCTTCAATATAATGGGCCAAACACAACAATCCTTGAATAATAAGAGAGTGTGTGTATGAGTGTGTGTGTGCGAGTACACTTACTATTACACGCGCCAGACAAATGCATTTCAAAAGTTTGCCTTTCTCTGGCACAGAATGAGATCTGGATGTGGCATGCCATGGGAAACACTTCTGGCAAAAGGCGACGCCTCCTGCCTGCTGTCGCGGCCTCAAGATTTCGCTCATGTTGCAGAATTTCAATTTTCCCTGGCGCAGCACATAAACAAAATCTGTTTTATTATTTTCGGCAACAGAAGCTGCCAAATATGGTGTACATTGTGACACCAAAACACAAGCTCCAAATACCATAGACAAAATGAAACTTATTTAGCTTCATACCAACCCTACCATTTCATTCCCTTCAATCCATTCTCTTCTACAAACTTACATGTCAACAGTTTATATACCCGACAAATTGCATTTTACAATTATCAATAAAATTGATCCATGTACATGTTCCGTCATGTTATACATACGTAAGTCCAAATATTGTAATACTCAGCAACGTTTATTGCTTTAGAGCATCAGCCTAACGGTTAATGCTTCTCGCTCCGATATATTGACCTAACGGTAAACACCTATCTCTTCTCTCTCTTCAAGCACAGGTAGACGCAAATTTAAAGCTATAAAAACAGAGCTTTCTGTTAATTTGCGTATTCAGTCTTTAGGGTCAAAGTTGCTTATTTCTACATGTTACCTATTTTTGCTTATTGACTTTTTATTATTATTATTCTTTCTCTTTTTCATAGGGTTACCCTTTGACTTTTGAAAAAAGAGCAATGCGGAACTAATAGATTTGTGGAAAATCGAAAAGTATGTAACAGGTAGAAATAATCATGGGAGATCCCGTAATGTATATATATCTTGATCAGGACGACAGGACGACTCGATCTAGTCATGTTTGTCCGTCCGTCTTTCTGGTACACATAATAAAAATAGACCATTCTTGATCTACGTTGTGAATATCGTTAAGATTGAACAAATAACACGGAAGTTATATAGGGTGGTCCACAAAAGATTTGCGTTTTAAAATCGCTATAAAAAAACAACGAGTATATACTTTTCAAAAATTTTTTTTAACCATTTCGTAAGCCGCAAACCTTCTACTATATATCTGACATATTGACAATGACATTCGAAATGTCAAAGTTAAAATTATCGATAGTTCAAAAAGCAAACGCTAGATGGGCCACCCTGTACAACATTCAGTATCGCGTTATGGAGCGCGAGGGTTAAAAAGCGTCCGAAATGGGTTAAAGTGCGGGTAGAATTGTGTGTATGTGTGAGTGTGTGTGTGTATGGTTGTGTATGTAGGCAAAGGGGCTCTCATAATCTGGTACACTTGACTACAGATTTCCTACTTGTTTTCTTTGCTCATTAAGTAATGGAGTAATATAAATCTCCAATTAATTTATCGCCTAAAACTCAAGCTGCTAATCGGACTTAAATTCCCCCACGGCTCAGCTATATGAGACACTTTTTTACCTTTATCAAATGCTCTAAAATAAAACCAAAATTTTTGGATTTTTTTTATAGTTCGCAAAGATTAAAGCCTAATACTAGATAATAACTTAAATTTTTCAAATTTTATTTAAATAATAATTATTATAAATACAATTTTATACAATAAATGCTTTATGTTTTTATTATATATACATTCTATAATGCTTACTTGTTGTGATAATAATTAATTAATTGGCAAATAAATTGCTTAAATAATGGCACATAATGGGGTTATTAGCACTAGCAAAGCTTTCAGACAGATTATTCAGTTTCAATTCACTGCAGTTCATTTCAGTTCAGTTCAGTTCAGTTCAGTTCAGTTCATAGATATGTCATTATGAGTGTAATATAATGTATTAGCTCCCTTTGGTATATAGAAAACATGTGCACAAAGCAAATAGAGAAAGCAAAGAGAAAGAATGAGAAAGCGTGTGGGGGGAGTGTGGTAAAGGAAGACAGGTGTTGCAAGCAGCTTGTTACTGTATGTATTTGTTGTACTAACGACGATATGTTAACTCAGTCATATTGACAACCATTATACGTTATTGCTCCCAATTGAATACAGATTAATTCGGGCAGAAGCTGATACGCTTATATATATATATATATATATATATATATATGTATGTATATTAAATCGATTTCAGCTCTATTTACATAAGTCAAAAACCATTCAAAATATTTTTATATATATTTCTTTCTCAGACACCATTGACAGATGATATGACCGATATGCATTAGAGAAATCAAGCGAAACGCATATTAAATGGGTTAATTTTGCTTTATATCAATTTATTGATATGTCATATAAATATATATATATATATATATATTTATAATGCATTTAACTATAAAGCATAAAACTAATTTGATTTTTATTGTATACTTAAACAGTTCATTTTATCTATTATATATATATACATATATATATATACTATATAGGGTAGTGTATCTAATAGTTAGTTGCTTGTTGTTTTTGTTTCATTTGTTTTTATTTGCATGAGCAGATTTTTTGTTTACGCCATCAATTTGTAGTGCATGACAAATGCAGTTTGTACAATTGGGGGAATTGAGAAATTGAGGAATTGCGGTATTGAGAAATTCTTTAAACATTTTCAATAGTTTTACAATACATATTTTGGGCGACACTAGTATAATATGCTATAGTCAGTATGTTGTAAGAGATTGTGGAAAAGGGTGTCTGCAGATGGAGGTAAAACAGATGCAGTTAACTGGAGACAGGAAGTCGACAAATCAGCCAAGTGTGTCGAACTACTCGTAACTAAAATTTCTGACTAACTGACGACCGAAGACTGACGACTGACGACTGACGACGGACGACTGAAGCCTGATGACTGACGACTGATGAGACTCACTGACAGAATGTCACAATGTCAGACTAAAAGCCATGCAATACAATAATTTTACTCTCTTCTTTTTCATTCTATTTTTGTTTGTTTTTTTTATATTTTCTATTCTGAAAATAACTGCAAAAACAACTACAACAAGAGCAACAGGAAGCACTCTCAGTACGCAAGGATCGTAGCAACAATTTTTAAAATTGTTAAATTGAAATGAAATGCGTGACAATTGAATTGCCCCAACCAAATTGAGAGAGCAGCGTTATGGTATATATAGCCAAAGGCAAAGGCAAAGGCAATGGCAATGGCAATGGCTATGTCGATGTCGATGGCAATGTCGATGGCAATGGCGATGGCGTTGGCGATGGCAATGTGGTTGGCAAAGGCAACCGCAAAAGGAAATTTGAACAGGAGCCAAGTGAAGTGAAAAGGGGTTTGGTGCAAGTGGTGGCGGGGGAAGTGGGATGGGAAAAAAGAGGGGGAAGGGAGGAAGTAAATTGTGTTGTATGTTGGGTTGCTGAAAGTGCAGGAGATACCTCAACCATGATGAGTTTGCCGATGATGATCTATTAACCCCAACTGCGGCCAAGCGCAACTGATGGAGATACTGCAACGGACGTGTTTTCTTTTTTTTTTTTTTTGTTTTTCCTTTTTTTTCCACTCCTACCAATGTTGGCAGACAACGTTGATGGTGCTCCAACGTTGCTGATGCTCCAACGTTGCTTCTATCGTTGGCTGCCGTCATTTTAATTTGCGTGAAAGCGCAAAAAGATTTCAAAATTAAATCAGTGTGCGTCAGGGCAAACGCACCCCTAACAGATACTCGTACAACGGAGCTCCATGTGAGTGAGGCCAGGACACAATGTAATGCTACATAGCCAAATGGAACTCTTTAAGCACACAACTATATATACAACTATATATACACCTATATACATAAATATATACACCTATATACATAAATATATATATATATTCATACCATATATACTATATCTTAATGAATGCTTTAGCTCAATATATGCTCATTGCAATTTGTATTCCAATTTCGTTTTATGTTTTATAACCAAAAACTTATTTTACATTTAACTTGGCATTGTCCTGTTTGGTCAACCAGCACATAGAATACTCCAGGCGAACTCTGTCAATGTGAATTGACAAATTTCATTACGTTGGCAACTGCAATCCTTTTAAGCCAGCATATTGCCAATTTCGTGCACATATTGCACATATGTAATACAAAGCCAGTTACCATAACGAAAGTTCATAAAAGTAAGCTACATCTCAATAAAAATACAATCAGTAGGACCATTAAAAAGGATACTTGAAGTATAATAAACAGCAACATAAAAATCATAAACTTTATGCTATTAATCATTAGTATAGCTTAGCTTAATTGTAGGCATTAAAAGGATACTAGGAAATTCAATTGGCTTATAAAAATTGCCAGCCATAAACATTTCTATTGAATGCCTATAAATAAATATATATATATATGTATATATATATATGTGTACTCTATGCAAGAATTATATATTAATGTTTATTTACATAGCGATGGCCAAGATATGTTCATAATATTGCTCGTTGTTAATTTGATTATCTTACAAAACTGAAATCAGCTGAAATTAGCTTCATATTCTCTTTAGTACAGGGTGGCCCATCTAGCGTTTGCTTTTTGAACTATCGATAATTTTGACTTTGTCATTTCGAATGTCATTGTCAATGTGTCAGAGATTTAGTAGAAGGTTTGCAGTTTACGAAATGGTTAAAAAAAAAATTTTGAAAAATATATACTCGTTTTTTTATAGCGATTTTAAAACGCAAATCTTTTGTGGACCACCCTATATATACTTACAGCTTTTAAAGAAAATGCAGCTTTTATCTAATAAACAAGAGAAGCTGATATAAGCTAAGCGCGCATTCTTCTCCTTCTTTATCTTTCAGTTTTAACACTTAAAAAAAAGAAGCTATACCCAGTGTGTTTATTTTCACGAGCAACTCATTCAGAAAGGAAAAATCTATTAGGCAGCATGTCACTCTTCAAGAAGCAAACAGTTGCTTGTTGTCTCTTTCTAGCAAATAGCATTGGACCAGAGTTACGTCTGCATACGATGTCATTCCATTGTACAAGTGTTGCACAATATCAAATAGTGTTCGTCTTTTGCAACAATGTAGAAATTTTTTAAAAATTTTCGCCTGCATTATGTATATCAAGGCAGATTTAATCAAATTTTAATGGCAAATATAATAAGATGTAACAGAGTGTAAGCAATACTTAAAGTAAATATAATATATATTATTTACATATATATAGGTGGTAAGCAAATCTTATATGATATATATCGATAAGCCAAAAGATAGTTTAAAGTTTGAATGTTTGTTCTGCGCTGCAAGGACCATTCTTAAAAGCATAAAAAAAGTTTAATATTAAAAATATAATTTTATATATATAGATATATATATATATGTTTTTTTCACTTACATATACATTTATATAAATTTATGAATATATATATTTTTATATACATTGCCTTGATTAATACTGAATATTTTCAATAAAAGAAAATGTTTGCTTTATGCCACATATTAAAAAGATATAGGTATATAATAGAGTCTGTAGTCTGGTATACCCGATTATTTTCTATTTAGAGTTATTTTAGAGTAATTACCGATCAAATGTATTCAAGTCAGATGGCTCTGTAGATGTCTATCCATAAATAAGTACATGGCTTGTTTGCGACATAAGAATTGGTAAATAAAATGCATGGCTAAGAATAATAGCCTCAAGGATAACTAGCAAAAACAACAGAACGCCAGCTAAACACAGCAGCAAGGTAGCAAAATAGCTAATAAAAAAGGAATGAAAAAGAAAAAAAAATAGGAATATAATAGAAGAAAAAAAAATTAGAAATAAATAAATAAAGAGAAACAGCGCATATCCTGCACGCAAGACAATATCCATGGGCACACAAGAAACAGGGACAATCACAGGGCACAGGATACAGGATAGAGGATAGAGAACAGAGAATGACTCAGGTCGTGGGATGGACGCATTGTTGCCAACTTAGATTAAAAGTGATAGCCAGCAGCGCTCGCGGCTCGCCAATTGAGAAAGCAATCACAAAAACGTACTGAGACCAGAGACAGCGGGAGAAAGAGAGAGAGAGAAAGAGAGTTTAGAGAGTAGTAGAATGTAGAAAGTATCCTAGGATGAAGCCTGTTTACTATAAACAATTATGCTAAGCACAACTCTCTTCAGGACATGCATCGAAAAGTTTCCAAAAATTATTAAAAACAATATAGTTTAACATAAGATTGAAATGTTTTTCTTTTTTTGTGGAAAACATAAAATAAGTTTAGTTGCACGTTTTCCCCATTTTTAAAAGGCGTTTTTACAGGGTATATAGTTGACTAAAGTCAAAATAAAACTAAGAAAAAATGAACGAAAACAAAACGGAAAATAGTATGGCTGACGTTGTAAATAGTAGTAAGGGCAAAAGGGGAAAGGGAAACGTGAACGGGAACGGAAATGGGATCGTTATAAGCGACAAAAAGAAGCAGTGCAAAAGGAAAACAATTTATAATTGAAATCAGTGTTAAGACAACAAAAACAACGTTTAAGAGAACAACAACTTCAAGTGCAGCTCAACGACTAAGTAGAAAAACTACAACTTAGTATAACAACAACAACAACATGAGACAGCAAATGCAAAATTTCCTGGCACCAAAGTCAAATGGACAGCGGATGAGAAAAGGAAAGGCAGTAGACAATTTAGACGTTTAACTTACTGGCAAAAAGAGAGAAAAGGGAAGACCATCAAAAACAAGAACAACAGCAAAACAAAAAGCCAAAAACACAAATTAGCTAATGTTAAATACAGCCAATTCGTTAAAGTTATGTAAGCTGCTGCTGCTACTACTACTGCTGCGGCTGCTACTGTTGCTTTTGCTGTAAGAGGTATGAATGAAGGACGTACAGCAGTTGAAGAAGGACCAAAAAACAGTACTGGGATTCATAGCAGTAGCAAGACAAGGCACAGATATGAGCCCCTAGGGGCAATGGCAATGCGTCCCTTCTCCAAATTAGGTCAGTTCACATTTGGAGCATATAATAATAAAAAGGGGCAAATGCGACGAACCGTTAACGAAGGTAACAAATTCGAGAGATGTTCTGAACATTAACTCTATGGAAACCTCCCTGCTCCTCCCAACCCTTCCGCCAATATTACACACTGTCAAGCTGCCTACTTCCTACTTAAAAGCTGAAACACTTAAAGTTCTATTAAATTAACAATCATCTAGGGGTAAGAGCATGAGGTAAGAGCATATCAAAGCCTTAACAAAATATCATCAATCGTTTCAAATTTAAGTTAATATTTAGCTAATGCATTATTAAACATTATTACTATATAATTTATTGATAACTTTTAACTATATGTATGATAGAATTATAGTTATTTAATAGATTTGATTAAAATAAGTTAAATATAGTAGTAGAGCACTCCAACAACAACTTCAATGTTTCAATTGACCAAAATGTAATAGCCATTAATGGCCTAGATCAATTCTGTACACAAACATAATCATTGCCTTTTAGCCAACTAGCTAATAATCCTATAGACAACAACTTATGACAATTTCTATATTTACTCAAATCATGAATTTACCAAATAAAAATATAATGAGAAAAATAAATGGTAATAAAACTCAACGACAAGCTTGTATACTCTATATTTAAGTAGCATAATATAGCAGAATTTTAGTATATGCTTTTGGGTAATTGTATACTAAATAAGCAAAAGAACAATACAGCACAATTAGGACTAATGGATAGAGCAAATTGCTGAGTTGCTTGCAGCAACTGTTGCTGCTGCTGTTCTTGTACAATAAATATATTATATGTACACATAAAGCTAAGTAAACTCTATTAACTGATTAACTATTGTATAAATTTACTTACTTTATAGCCGAAATATAAATAAAATTAGGTAATGATTAGTTAACTGGCAGATAACAATAAAAATCTATCTATATGTAAGTTTTTGTTTGTATTGTTAACTGTTGCTAACTGGTTTTGAAATAGTTTTCATTAAAATATACTTTATAGTACTATAGCTTCAATATAGCATAATTAATAGCTGTAAAGGACTCTAAACTGTTTAACACTTCATTTAAGCTTTGATCATTTATCTTTGTTAATTTTCCTGTCCCAAGACAAAGGAACAAACATTGCACTTAAAGGTTTTTACATAGAGTCAGATAGATTACAGAGAGATAAAGCGAGAAAGAGAGAGATATGTCCAGTGGGGAAAGTTATGCAGCAGTTAAATAATGACAATTTTTGGACAGATTTTGCATTTTCTTATTTAAAATAAATTACGAGCAAACAATTGTACGGGTTTAGTCTCTTGATGATGTTGTAAACTTTTGTTTTATCCCTTGACTTTAATTTGTTTAGGAAAATACTGTGGAAAATAAAACTCATTATTATACATTGCAGTTGAATAGCGCTAACAGCAATTTAATGCGGAAATTATACAATTTTAAGCGAAATTTCATTTATATTTTCAACAATATTTAAATTCAATGTCAAGGACATTACTTTCAAGTTGCATTAGAATTTTAAAATTAAAATATTAAAACCAGCAAACAAAACCACTTCACGACTCATTTCCGTTTAACTGACACGTGTGGGCTTTACGGATTTATGGTATTATGGCATTATACATTCTCATTTAGATTTTCATGGATTTTCATGATTTTTCATAGTATCTTTTACATAATACCAAAGCTTTTAATGTTGCTACCAAAGGCAAACAAATTATATTTCTGGAAATTATTTAAAATTTGTTATATTTTATATTTTATATTTTATATTTTATATTTTATATTTTATATTTTATATTTTATATTTTATATTTTATATTTTATATTTTATATTTTATATTTTATATTTTATATTTTATATTTTATATTTTATATTTTATATTTTATATTTTATATTTTATATTTTATATTTTATATTTTATATTTTATATTTTATATTTTATATTTTATATTTTATATTTTATATTTTATATTTTATATTTTATATTTTATATTTTATATTTAATATGAAATAAAAATTTTTTTATAGTAGATAAGGGCTATCAAGTTGTTAGTTTAGAAATTTATGTCAGATAATATTGTCAGCATGTCATCAGGCAAAAACAGGTTAACTGTTTACTTAAAAAATTTGAATGTGGAAGGTTGATTAGTTTATTTTTACTAGATGCTGTCTTCCATTTGCATACATTATTATAATATCAATTTATTAAAGGAAATGATTGGGTATATATTTGAAGAACTATATATATTATTGCCAACCATTGATAACAATTTAGCTTTATATCAGCATTTTGATTTTGATTTTAATATTAATCTTAAATTTGCCTTTTAATTAAATTATTATCTGTATAGCTCGCAGTTTGTATCATTAGCTCTTAGTTATCCAGTGTAGGATTCGATTAAGGTCAGACAATGGGTAAACACAAATCTGGGACACTTACAAAAGGGCTTTAAGTGGCACCTAATCATTAGGGCTAAAGTTGTGAGCCCAATTTTGCGCACAGAATACCAATTAATTATACTAATTAACCCACTTTTGTTACGTTGCTCTGTTCTGATTCAATTGTGTTTGACTTTCTTCAATTGGATTTCAAATATCAAATAGGCTATTTAAATGAAATTGAACTTTTGTTCATTTACTTACACCCCTATACCTTTAACAGGAAAAACGTTAAAGGTTGTATAATACTTGGTATCAAACATACTTATTTTAAATGGTGTCTTGTATCAAAGAAATTTTAACACATATATATAAAATAAATTTGATATTTATTACATTCTTATATAAACACCTTAATCATTCACCAAATGAATACAACAATTTAAGCCTTTTTATGAATTGATTTCTTTGGAATAGTCAAACGAGCTCTAACCACAAGTCAGCTTTTAATTTGATTGTGAGGTTATGATTTAATAAAGGGAAGTTACGTTAATTTTCATGTATAATTCAAGTTAGTTTAACACTACAATTAGTTGCAAGTAAATTCCAAATTTTAAGGAGAAAACCAAACATAAATCTTGTATAAAGACAATGAGTTATGAAATGGTTTATGTGCAATTTTAAATATTATTTTAGTTATTGTTTGTCAATGTCTTTAACTATATTTAAATATTTACTTTATCAGATACTTTGCTTGTATAAAAGTGCTGTTACATTAAGATAATGTCACATGTGCAGTCACCCCATAATTGTCTATAAACTGGGTTATTAACTGCAACTACATATGCTGTTAAAAAGCTAAGGAAGAGCTCAGAACTGTCACAAATAACTATTTGTCAAGTTAGTAGCTGACTAAGACTGACTTTTTAACCCACTCTAGTATATATACTATTAACATATGAATGAATATATATATATATTATATGTATCTTGAAGTAAGTTCTAATATCTAGATAAAATCCTATTAGCTGTTTGCTTGATTGACGTATTGTAATTATTTAAGAAATAAACGCTTAATCTTCTAACCATTAATTATAATACACATGTATACAATAAATATTCTATACTAATACACATGTGTGTGCTCAAAATATGTTCATCTAATCACAATCAATTCAAATAATATATATAAATATATATATGTACATATATGTTTTATGGCATTTATAAACGTGTTGCCATAAATCAAGGCTTCAACTTTAGTATGTTCATTCATGTATTACATATTTATGTGTGTGTATGAGTATATGGTTTGTTATTTCTATATATATGTGTGTGTGTGTGTGTGATTTAAGTTTAGTTAGTTACACCAATGACCAATTTGGCTGTTTGCCATTTGCGACATTTATCAATAGAAGAAAAACATTTCTCCTGCTGTGCGACCTTGGCTTGCATTCAATGCAACTGTCAGACATTTTGGTTGCACAAACACACATAAGCATTCACTGTATATACACATGTATGCACACATATATATATTTAAATATATATATACAAAGGGAAAAAAATTGTTTGGTAAAAGTTTTGAACGTGTTTTTATGTTTGATGTGAAAATGCGAGTCAATTAATTACAGACAAGCGAGAAACCATACACACAAATGAACCAAATCTTTTGTTTATTTTTTGCCTGTGTGTATGCGTGTGTGTGTGTGTGAATGTGTGTTGGTGTACGTGTTTGCCAATTTCTTTTGTATAGCATTCAATTTGAGGCAGCTTTTGCTGGCATTGCTGTAAATAGGCTCAATGCTCAATATTTTATGGATGCCACAAACAAAGTGGAACTCGTGCAAAACTCAAATGATAATGTTTGCATTTTATTTCGAGGCAATTGGAGACATCATCTATACAGCACAGATGCCATCATCATGAATGTATATAGATATATATACAGACATATATGTATATATAAATATATATGTTTATCTGTATGTTTGCATAAACAAGGGTATAAATGAACGGCTAATGAGGTCAAGCGGGCAATGGCCATAGAATGTTTTATATTCGACACTTTCACTTTTGCCCCGACGACGTCGAGCCACTTATCTCAATTGTTTGTGTGTTTGCGTGTGTGTGTCTGTATATGTTTCTGTTTATAAGGATCTAGTTATGTGTATGTGAATGTATATATGTTTGTGTGTAAGCTTTTCGCACTTACCATAAATAGTCTGGCCAACAATTAGCAGCATTAGCAGCCAGCAGCTAGGCTGGAGCACAATTCCACCGGACCATCTGTTGACGCTCCTCATCATTTTGTGCTCTGTGCCGTGTGTGTTGTTTGCCGTTTGCCAGCGGCTGCTGTTGCTGCTGCTGGCGACAGTCTTGTTGTCTCAATGCTCCACAGCTCCACAGCTCCACAGCTCCACGACTCCACAGCTCTACAGCTCTATAGCTCACAGCTCTACAGCTTTATACAGTTCCACAGAGCTACAATGCTTTACACCTATCAGCTCTACAATACAATGTTGGACACCTGAGTCTGGCACAGCATGGGACTTACTGATGTATCTGCAAAAGGGAATCGTAAATGACAAATATGAATACAGATAAATATGAATTTGTTACACCTGCGTCAAGCTGTTTTTCGCAGAGTATCGAAAAAATAAAGCACTTAAAGTTGACACACCCACAAAAGAATACCAAATATCTTTTCTTTGGTATTTACTTCACATTTGATTCCTTTCAGTTATAATCGTTCCATATAAAGCGCTCCTTTAACCAATATATTTTTTTTTATCAATCAAATGTTGCAACATATTTTATAATTTTGTTTAATTGAAAATTAATATTATTAAAGAAACTTAAGTATATTATTTTAAGTCCTGTCTTTTATGTAAATTTCTTAATCTTACGATTGAAAATTAGTGATTAAGTGGTTCTGATTTTGTGATTATAATTAGATAAAAAGAGTAGAAATGCTGTAGTAGGGTATACTTGACTATTCGAACCTTTATCTTCATGAAATTTACAATATAGATAAGGAATAATGTAATTTTTAAATGTGCCAGCCATAAGATCTATTGGTGGCAAATTGTGCCCTTTAATGGTTTTTCCCTTTTTGCGGGGAAGAGAAAGGGATGTTAAGGGGACTCAAATAAACTTGTTCAATCAATCCACATACTAAATTTGTTTATTCTCTTTGCTATAGTCTGTGGTATAAACGAACAAACGCATATATGGACAATAGACGGACCAGATCGACAGATATATTGACTTTGATAGCTCTGACTGATCTCTGAAGTAAGAGAGAGTTGGCTAAAGGAACTACTATGAGAAAAAAAATAGACAAAAATTATGTTTCAACGTTTTTCTCAATTCCTTTATATATATTAAAACTATATTAGTTCCGATTTCATACATAACTTTATATAATTTGAAGTACTAATATAATTTAGTATGTTATTTAGTATATTTTTATTATTTTCCTTAATGGAGGTTTAAATAGAGTATATATGGTAAATATACTATATTTGATAAACCTATTTGTTTTGTTCTATAGGGTATCATTATTGGGTATCTCTATAGGGTAACTCTATAGGGTATCTGTATAGGGTACCTCCATAGGGTAGCTCTATTGGGAATCTCTGTAATATATCTCTATAGAATAGAGAGATAGGATATATCAATAAAGTATTTTTATAGGAAATCCCTATAAAGTATCTCTATAGGATATATCTATTGGGTATCTCTATATGGCTTCTCTATAAGATAAATCTATATGGTATCTTTCTTTAGGGTCCCCTTTGTTTTTAGCCCCTTTGCCTTTTGAAAAAAGAGGCAAAGCGGAACTTATTAGAAAAAACCATCGGAGACCCCAGAAAGTATATATGTTCCTGATCAGGCTCCTGTAGTCGAGTACACTCGACTACAAATTGCTTTCTTGCTAAGTACCAATTTTTCATATCATTTTGTTCTAAGTTACGATTGTTTAGTATTATCAAATTCTCTTTCTCTGGATTTCTCTAAGTTTTCTCTCATTATTTGATTTCTAAATCACGCATTGTTATATATTTAAATATAATTGAATTTCAATTAAAGTTTCTTTGAACACAATGAAAACAACTTTATTTTTCCAACAAAAAATTCAATTGATTTCTATTAGTGAACGCAATTTTCAACCAGTTTATAACTTTATAATACCGACTTTAGGGCTTTTGGTTACTATATATAGTATATAGTATATAGTATATATTATTATTATTATTTTTATTATTATTCTTTTTGGTTTTTTCGTTTTCTATATTGCTATATTTTTCAGTTGGGAAACGGCAAACGGCAAACGGCAAATGGCAAATGGCAGATGGCAGGTGGCTGGCAAGCAGCACTCGTATGACAGCACCTGCCGTTTGACCCACATCGATGACTTTGCCTTCAAAATGCGGCCACTGGCGCCATAAAGCATGACCCAATTGAATTGTTACGCTCTGGCTAATAAAATTTTATGTGCGGCTATTATTAGGCTCTCGTGTCTCTCCAGTGCCCACAGTGGGGGCATAGGAGTCTGGGAAGACAATGGATGGGCGACAGCAGTAGCAACAGCAATAGCAACAGCAACAACAACAATTGTCATAGCAACAACAAAACATACATTGTCACTTATTGGCGAGCAGTGTGGGGTTGGCAGGGCAAGGGTGGGGAAGGTCGGGGCAGGGCAGGCACCTAGTAGATTCAAAGCCCTTTAGTACTTGTTTGTGGCTTTACCGAATCCGCATCCGTAACCGAATTCACCATCAGCATCCTCATCCGCATCCGCATCCGCATCCTCATCCGTATCCGAATCGGAATCCTACGCGAGCTCTACTTAAACTTGTGTAAATTTTTTTTTTATTCTATTTTCCTATACATATATTTTTTTTTATTTTTTGCTTTCTTTTGGCTTTAGAGCCGAAACTAATTTATTTCCTGTATTGATTTTGAGCCCAGTCGAGTTGGCGTCCCAAATTTATGCATAACTTTGTCGACGTCGTCGTTTTTGTTGCTTTGATATCAGACACTTTGATTACACGCCTCAGCAAAAGTGTATCTCTCTCTCCCTCTGTCTCTCTCTCTCTTACTCACACACCAACACATATATCTATGTGAGTATTTTGGTAAGTTGGTAGTGGCCGCATGTTTTTCACATTTTTTGCGCTTCACTTGTCTCGTCCTGCGCTAAACTCGTGGCGTTAAGTACAAACGTTAAGCAGCAGCCGTCGCAGTTGCCGTCGTCGCCGTCGCTGCCCACGAAATTTGCATAGTGCCAGACAAACAGGCGCACAATCCATTTGGTTAACTGAATGTCAAAGGCAACGATCAAGTTGACCATTTTACGTTTTAAAGAATTACCAATACCCTGCACATAGCAATCCAGCACTTAAATGAACCTGGAGGTTGAATTCAGAGAAAAGATATTCTCATTGAATTCAATCAGATAAAAAAATATTGATTGAACTTTTTAATATTCCCAAAAAGTAATTTATATTAAAAATTATAATAATATTGATACACACTAAACTAGGGTAGTCCTTAGAGTTGTTTTTTTATTTTGCTAAAATATCAAAATACCAAAGTGATTTGGGAGCCACGACACAATTTGTTCAGAAGGACACTTGGGCATTATTAGACAGATTCATTTGCTTAATTTATTTTGGCGCCCTTTAAATGTCTACAAGGATATTCATAACTAATTGCTGTGTAAATATGACAAAAAGAAAAAAAAAATATATATATATATATATATATATATTTATATTATATAAGGTAAGGTATATACTACAAAGCACTTGCTTGATTGATGCCCCAACTGTTGTCTAGCTTAGGTCTTGCATAAGCCGTGAAAATCTTTGAACTGTTAAGCCTCCTATCGCTGATTGCTCATCAGAATATGTATGGATTTGTACATGCAACATAAATTTACCATAACCTATGCTTATGCCTGACATATGTTCATAGAACTACTAGCAACTCGGCACCTTATACCACACACTATATCCCTCTACGTTCTCTCCGCTCTTTCCACCGCGACCAGCATCAGTCGCGTGCCATAACTGTCATGTTCATTACAGCGCAGATGACACCACAACTGCCATAAAGTGTCGTAAAGTGCATTAGAGCGCACTTGGCACAACACGTATATGTGTTTAAACACACACACAGATATATATATATATATATATAGGGGCACACACATAAGGTAAGCTTTAAAAAATAAAAGAGAAAAACTAACGGGGAATCAGCATGAGCAACTAAAACAACAAAACCAAAAGCAATGCAAAGGCCGCCCAGGAAATGGTAAAGAAATGCCATACATAAATATTCATGCGCCCACAAGAGGTACCGTAGTGGTACCCAACAAAACCAGACCAGTCCACTGGTCCCAACAGATCCGCAGCTAGTCCCGCCAGACACAGACTCAATAGGGAGCCAACGGGACGACTAACACCTCCGGCAACGAGCCACGGGGCAAAGACAACGCTGATTCCGCATACTTTATGCCATTTCTGATTGTTTATTATTGCGACACGAGACACACTCACACAGTCATACACACACACGCACAGATAACAAACGCACTCAACAGAAAAAGAGCTAAATAAAGAAAGGGAAGGCAAATGGAAAGAGTTCCAGCTGTCAAGACTGGGGCATTTAAATGCCTTGGAACATTTATTGGCATGTTTTACGCGCCATAAACTGAAATTCATAAACATTTTATGCACTACATGTGTAAATGTGTCCCCTTGTCCCTCTCCCTCACCCCATATAAACATCTTCATCACCTACCATGTCCATGTACACGTTCTCGTCCACTGGCTGCAAATTGCAGCTGCATATATGAGCAATTCTGTGGGAGAGCACCAACCAAAAAAAAAAAAAAAAACATCAAAATATAACTACAAAAAACAACAAAAAAATTTCGAATGGGCAAGCAAAACGAGGCAAATTTTTAGCCATTAGCCCATGCAAAGCTTAACGAGAGTAAAAAACGCAAGGAATTACAAATTTAATGATGATGAACAAAAAGTTACCCTATAAAAACTTATATTACAAACGACAGAAAGATTATATAACAAAATAAATATATCAACAGATAATAATAACAGTATTTATAACATAATCATAATTATAATAATTAAAATAATCATAATAATAATAATAATAATTATAACAATAATAATAATGATCATAATAAGATTGGTTAAAATAATAATAAAAATATTTAAAATATATATAAAATTACTATAATTATATTAATAAAAAAAATTCGAAATAAATAAAGTCAAATAAATTAAAATAAATGTAATAAATTCTATAAATGTATTAATGTGAACAATTAAATTATTTCATGCAATAAATTTATGTAAAAATATAATTTAGAAATAAAATAAAATTAATACAAAAATTTTCAAATAATAAAATAACATAAATAAGAAAACTGAAGAATTAAATATATAAAAATAAAAATCAATTAGATTTAATGCTTTAAAATAAAATAAATAAAAAATTATATAAAATAAATAAAATTAGTGAAAAATATATGCAATATAAATAAAATAAATATAAAAGGCAATAAATTTTATAAATAAAATATGTATTTGAAATTTAAATAATAATTGTTTATATGTTTTTAAAATTTTATTATAATCATAAAAAATAATATACATTTCATTTTACAATTACTTAAAATTTGACATGAAACATATAAATTTAATTAATAACGAAACAAATAAAAAATATAATTAAAGAAAAATGCTTAAGAAACTTAATTATTATTTGAACAAGCATTTAAATTAAATTTAATGTTTTGAATAAAATAAATAATATATGCAATTAACAGTATTTGAAAGTAATATTTTCGTTAAAAAATGATGGAAACTCAAATTCAATTTTAATGATTGAAAAATAAATTAATGGAATACATATTAATATAATCATTTAATTATTATTAATAATCAGCTTTTTATATATTTTAATTATAACATGGGAACATTGATAATTTCATTTAGATGAAGAAACTATCTGGTATAGTGTATATGCCCGTTCTATGCTATTTACATACAAGTATTTACTTGCAACACAGTTTTGGTATCGTCCAAAAAGAGCAAAGAAAAAAGGTAGCATACTTAGGGGCGCAATGCTGCAGGCATTGCGAAAATGTGGCATAAAAATTCATTTTATTGTTTGCGTTTTTATTGCCAACAGGCATTGTTTCTGCCACCATTCAGTAATTGTTGGCGGTATGCTGTGCTGTTGTTGTTCTTATTGTTGTTGTTTGTTGCTAACCTAAGCAACAAACATTGCGTATAAGCCGTGTGTGCCACATGCGTATGCAAAAGTTGCGATGCGACGCTCCGCAAATGGGAAATGGTAAGTGGTAAGTGGCGTGTGGTGTTTGGTGTATGGTGTAGGGTGAGTGGTAAATGGTGAGTGGCAAGTGGTTTGTGCGTGTGTGCGTGCCACTGATAAGCGCATTATAAGCTTCACTGGCTCCAAGTGGCGTTCCCATTGACATTATCATTTAGCATTTGGCATCTTTGGTTTCTTAAGTTGGAATATTCGGTAATGGTTTTGCATTGAATATTTGCTTGATGGCTGGGATAATTACGCTAAAAGACTTCGATAAGGTCAAAAAGGGCAGAGCCGAATACACATACGCAATACACACACCCACACACACACACACACACACATGTGCAAAAATATTTATACCAAAATTGTAGCACCTGCCACACAAATTGATATTACGATGCCACCTACATAAAGTCACGACGATAGATTTGGGTTGGACGGCTGTAGGGCAGCTACTTTTGTGCCATTTCATTGCTCACAGGCCATGAAAATTGTTTTCATTTCCAATTATTATTTTTATGTGCATTCATTGTCTGGCCTTTGCCTTTTATGTTGGCTTTAGTCTATGTTTCTTATGCCTCTAAATCCTGTAGGTATTGGGTCAGGACCACGCATGATTTTATAGCAGAATGCTGAATCAGCAGAAAATTACAAGTGCCCTTCAATGTACTTGATTAATTTGATTAAGTTCCAGCCAAAGGGGCCAAAAGGAAAACAAATAAGAAGAAGCAAAAATGAGAAAGAGAAAGACACAAAAAAAAAACATACACTTGTCGACAGCTTTTGATTTTGCCTTTATCTTAAACTTCAACTCCATCTTCATCTTCAACTTCAGTTTCATATCCACCTCCACCTTCTTAACTCAATCTTCTTTGCTTCATCTTTATCTCAATTACCTTCTTTATATTAACAACAGTCCTCGGTGGCAGTTTTTTTTTTGGTTTTTTCTCGTCCTCCCACCATCATCATTCGCATGACTTCATGCCGCTTACGTGTCGCATCATGTGGGCTGAATAGAATTGAAACAAATTTGAACATGGCCCTGGCAATGGCAATGGTATTGGGATTACAACAGAGCTCAAACCTGCCCCTACTTCAACGTATACATTGTACGCATCTACATAAAGCAACAACAAACAACAACAACAATAATAACAACAAGTAAAATCAGAACATCAGTTGTTGGCAGTGATGAACACGATGACAGGCCTAGAGTTGGGGTCCAAAATATAATAGGAAGGGCCACTAAAGGCACTGAAACCATATCAAGGACCGTTGACAGTCCGATGTGAACCACTGCACTGTGAGGCAGAAAGGATGTAAAATATACAAAAATAAAAAAAATAAACAAATAAATAAGAAACTATAAAAATATGCACATCTTATAAAAATCATTTGTATTAAGTTAAGTCTAAACTTTATGGTAGCATAATATTATTTCATTTCATTCAACAAAAAACATAAAAGGAAATTAATTAAAAATAATTATAATAATAGAAAAAAAAATTGTTATTAATTATAATAATCAAATTAATATATTTTTTTTTAATTTTTTTTTTGTTAAAAGAAAATGAAAATTCGAAATATTATTTCATTTTATTTAAACAAAAGTCAAAAAGACAAATAATTAAAAAAAAAAAAGTTATAGAAAAAGAAAAAAATATTTATTATTTTTATAATAAAATTAAATTAAGCTTTATTTATATTTATTTTTTGTAAATTTTTTTAAATTTTTTGTTATTGAAACACAAGAAAAATTCAAGTCGAAAGAAGTTCTTCAAGTCTTCAATTGATATAGAAACAGTTTTAATATTAGTTTCGCTCCAGTAATAGTAGTTTAGTAGTATTATTCAAAATATATTTAATTTATATATTTTAATCTAAACACTTGCACCTATTATAGCTAAAGTGTGTATGTAACAGATATTTTTAGTAATTAGTTAATGCAAAGTATGTTTAAATTGAGGTTAAGTTGTTGAGTCTCTCTCCTTGAGCTTGTGAGTCACTTCTTGAATTGAACGAGCTTTTGGATTAGTTGAGCACTTGTACAATATTAGGGTTATTATTAGGGTTTTTGTTGGGTTTTTGGGGTTAGACATATGGGGGGCATGCTTGAGCTTATCAGCGGTTGTTGTAAAACGAAGTGGCAAGCCCAAGCAAGTAGCTAATCCCTAGCTGAGCCCGATGCTGGTTTCACAACAAGCAACCAAATTGCTAGATTGGCAACCACTGTGCGTTTAAGAGGCGTTGAAATTAGCTCGTCCTTCGTCAGCGTCGTCAGCGTCGTCAGCGACGTCAGCGTCGTAGCCAGCAGTTCAAGTGGCGCTAGATAAATGCTGAATTCGTGTCTGTTGGGCGCCCAACAATATTTGGTGGGTGGTTTTTTGGGTGTTGTGTATGAAGCTGATGGCTGTTAGCTGTTGTAGGTTGTATGTTAGTATGGTATGGATACTGTGTGTGCTGTGTGTGAATGGCATCCAGTGACTGCCTGGCACCGCCCTGTTGCCGCGTTGGTAACACGGTTTACTGCACATTAAGACTTGTTTACGAATTTGTTTGTAACATGAAATTAATTTGTAAATTTAAAGGTTGCCCATGGCGGCAAGCAGTATGAGTGTGTGAGTATGTAAGGTGTGTGTGTGGTATGTGTAAAGGTGCGCCTAAGAGAGTAAGAGTATGACTTTTACAGTAATATGAAACTGACAGCTATTCACGGTATTTGTATGAATACTCATATGAACTCATATGTCATCTGCAGGTTCCTATTTAAATTACAGTAAAAGCTGCCTATAATGGACACAAGCTGAATCTTATAAAGTCCACTTCTCTGTTGACCAATCAAAGTCAATTTGCAAACCAACACACTTCTGCACTCCCAAGAGAGAGGGAGAGAGATAGAGTGAGAGTAAAGCGTGGCAAGCCAATTGTTAAATTTAGCAGGACTTTTTGGGCCTAATTTAACCTTCGGTCACCTTGGAGACAAATTTACTTTTAATTAGTATGCAACTTTCCAGACAGATGAAAAATAAATGTACAATTTTAAAAACTTTTTACAAACTTTTTTTTTTGCGTTTTTTTTTATCAATTCCAATTAAATCTATATATAACTATATATCCAACACTAAGAATAGCCTTTCCAAATGTATACAAACAGATTGAAAACCTAAAGGAAATTTATACCAAATCCTGCGAGTTCTATTTGCTATGTTTCAAGTATGATTTTGATAGCTCTCAATTAACGCATCCTTTGAGCACGTAGAATTGAATGCGCTGTAGGGTGCAGGATACCAACCAAAATCAAAAGAAAATTTCAGCTGATTGACTCACAGGACATACGGCCAAGCCTTGGATATTGACTGAACTGTAAATGGAACTGAAAGGCAACTGAACAATTGATATAGAGCTCACAATAAAAAGGTTTTTTTGTGCTACGTCAAAAGTGAAAAGTGTTTTCTCCAGTGGACTATTCAAAGCACAGTTAAACAAGAGCTTTTTCCCGTCAGCTTCTAGGCTTAGCTCTAACTAAGATCTAAGTCAATTACTTAACTCAATGCAAATATAGTAACAATATTAAAGCTTTAATAGTAACAATATAAAATCAAAATAGAAACTAATAATATTTCATGGGATGAATGTGCTGCAAGCGCATAGTTTAGGTTATTGTTTCCTTTGACTACCAATTGGATCAAAGCAAATCAATCAAGAACTATTGAATCACATCGAAAAAAGAAAAGCTTTTCAACCAAATAAGGACAATATGCTCCATAATAAATTTCATATCAATTGTGGACTAATTAATTAATTATTGGCTCTCCTTAAGGTGAATTTTGTGGAGCAAAATACATTTTATTTAGACAGTTATATTTATAAACAAGTAAGAAGTCTGTAGTCGAGTGTACCCGACTACGAGAGCCCCTTTGCCTACATATACAGCCATACACACACATACTCATACATACACACAGTTCTGCACGTACTTAGCCATTGCGCGCGCCTTTTAGCCCCCCACGCTCTATAGCGCGGTACTTATTGTTGTATAACTTCCGTGTTTTTCGTTCAATTTTAACGAAACTCACAACGTAGATGAAGAATGGTCTATTTAATATGTGTGCGAAAAAGAAATTCGATCGGTTAAAAATTGTACCTTATAATCGTTTTTTTCGATTTGCGGGGGTCAGGGGAGGAAATTCAAAAACAAACACGTATAGCGTACAAACATAACAAATATACATTCCAAATTTCGTTGCTCTAGCTCTTATTTTGCGCGCACTACTATACCCCCCCGGGGCCAATAACGCCACTTTTGATGATCTATAACTTCCGAGATTTTTGATCAATCTTACCCAGACTTACAACATCAACCAATAATAGTCTAATTATGATGTGTACAAAAAATAAATTTGATCGGTTGAAAATTATGCTTAATAATCGTTTTTTTCGATTTGCGGGGGTCAGGGGAGGAAATTCAAAAATCAAAAACAAACTTGTACAGCGTACGAACATAACGAATCTAGATTTCAAGTTTGGTTGCTCTAGCTCTTATAGTCTCTGAGAAACAGGCGTTCATACAGACGGACAGACGGACAGGGCTAGATGAACTCGTCTTGTCGTCCTGATTCAGAATATATATACTTTATGGGGTCTCCGATGATTATTTCTATGTGTTACATACTTTTGGATTTTGCACATTTCCAATAGCTCCGCTTTGCTTTTATTTTACAAAAAGGCAAAGGGGCTAAATATTTAATTTAATTTAATATTTAGTATCAAAATTAATTAATAACTGAAAAGCCGCCTTTGAAAAGTTCTGTTCTTGGTTTGATCAAACTTCAATAGTTCTGGCAGTACTATAATTGCAATTACTTGTTGCTTATAACAAATGGCTATATATGATCTATATGACATATGGCTAAATAGACTTGTCTAGTGGTAACACGATGCCTTTTGTATTGACCAACGCTTAACAGTTTTGTTTAACTGCAAAACCTTCTAACTGTTGATAATACAATTGCAATTTGTGTGTTCATTCAATGGGATGCCATATGGCAGATGATTTTCTGCCAAATTGAACAGATAACGAACACAATTTGAGCTCATTACAATTGGCTAAAAATTGTTATATTAATAAACAATTGATTTCTTAGACAATGTTATAGCCACAGAGGAACAGAGTGAACGACAGATTTTCCCAGGAATTTTTAGAACAAAACATTAAAACTTAAAGAGCGCCTCATTAGCCATATTTAGGCGAACATCAATGTACACAGCTTTATCAATGAATGATGCTATATGGAATGAGTATTAACATTTCATTGTTAAGCTATATATACAAAATTGAAAATGAAACTTTACCAACTATAAGAAAATTGTTAGAAATTTAAAACATATTGCAGTTGAAAGACAATTGATTCAATGTTGGACAAGCAAATATATCAGATTATAGTTGATATAATAATTTTCATGTATTTTATTAAAAGCCATAAAAGTCTGGCTAAGATTTAATGATCTTTATTTTTGTAGCTATTTTTATACAGTTGTCAGTATACAAAATAAGAATTGTAAACAATTTGAAGTACATGAAATACTTGAGTTAAGTAAAATGGCCAGTTGGCCAATACCAATGGAAATGGAAATGGCAATGAAAATTTGGCTCAGAGAGCTCAGTGACAATGTAGACAAGAGAATGTAATAAATCTGTCAGCTCATTGGCTTTAATAACTTGGTTATTGGTGGATGTTTTTGTCCACTTAATTCATGACAATTTTTTATGTCAATTTTTGAACTGTTTTGTTGAGTTTATGATATTATCAAGATTTCTATATCTATATATCTCTATCTCTATATATATCTATTTTTATTTTTATATGTTTTAGCATTAACTTTGGCAACGACTTTGACTTTGAGTTTAACTTGAAGTTTGACTTTTAGGTTGAGTTTGGGTCTGAATTTGATTTCATCAACGCCTTTGATTTGCTGTTGCTGCTGCTGTTGATGCTTGTCCTGGGTTGTCGTTGATTTAAATTAAATTCGCGACAACATCAGAAACAACAGCAACAACAACAGCAACAGCAACAAATGCGGCGTGTCAATTCAGAGAGAACAGCAACAAGCAACAGTAAATAAAAGCCTGGTTGGCATTTTGGCAACTTCCGGTTTGTTGGTTGGCCAACTTTTTGGCTTGTTGAGAGCACAGGCTCTGAATACAGTATAGATGAAGTTAAAGCATTTATATATATACAAATATATAATACAAATACATATATATTTGTGTGTGTGTGTGTGTGTGTGTGTGTGTGTGTGTGTGTGTGTGTGTGTGTATTATGCCCTAGGAACATCAGCTAATACATACGCGCTGGCACGCCCAACGCTTCATTAAAAGCGTCTCCTCACGATTGTTGGGGCGGTGAAGCGTTAGTGGCAAAATGGCAAGAGAACTTCGCTAAGAGAAACTGCTGAGAGAAATTGGAGAAAGCGAGAGCGAGAAAGAGAGAGAGAGAGAAACTGCTAAGAAACTGTTGAGTAAGTGATGGGAAGTTGGTGAGAAGTTCGAAGTAGGAAGTTTGGTAGGGAGCTACTGCCGGCGGCTCTTTAAAGCCTTTGCCCATTTATCAACTGAACTGGCCAAGTTCTGCGTGTGCCATGCATAAAAACTAACTACATGCCGTCAAGTTCTTACTGCTGCTGCTACTGCTGCCGCTTAAGCTACTTAAAGTGAACTTAAAACATGAAACAAATCCCCCAACGAGTGCTATTTGGAATGGTCTGCCACTCTGGCAGACTTTGGCAGTATGGCAGTATGGCAGTTTGGTAACGAAAATGGCGGCGGGGAGTAACTGTAGAAATTGACTGGATTCTGTTTCGTTTCGTTTTCTTTCTTTTTCATCTGCTTTTTTTCTGTATTTTTTTTTGCTGTTTTTGGATGAAAGGAAAGTTGAAGATTAAGTAAATAAGAGAATGAAGGGCAGCCAAAAAGACAGACAAATCCAAATCCAAATTTAGATCCACATCTACATTTATATACACATACACATACATATACATATACACATCTACATTCACATCCGTTTCCATATCGGAATCAGCATTGCCACATCGACATCTCCATTTGTCTTGAAGCACGTTAAACGTTTTTAAATTCAATTTTCAAAGTTGAAAGCTAATGATGGCGCCACAACTAAGTAGCCACTTGAGTTGACAGGCAGCTTGGACAGCAGCAGCAGCAGCAGCAGCAGCAGCAGCAGCAGCAGCAACAGCAACAGCTACAGCAGCAGCAAATATCCTTGGAATACCCTTAATCCTAACACTGGTAAGGACTTTAATCAGTCATCGATGAAGCATTTTAGACTACTCAAAGCTGGTGGAAGAGAGCTACTCAAGCTGCTTACGCTCAAGTGTGTGTGTGATTGTGTGTGTGTGTGTGCTTGTGCGATGTGTTGAGTGTCTGCAAGTTTAAGCATGTCAAATGTCTTTGATCAAAAACTAAAATAAAAGAAGCAACAAATAAATATAGGGAGAGTAAAAGGAATAAATGCAACTACTCAAAGTGCTCTTTGTGCAACATTTAGGTTAATAAATGATTTTAGTATCCTTAAGATGCGTTCGCTGAGCTGTTACATGCACCTTTGGAGTTCTTTGCTTTTGCTGCTCCCCCCCTCCACCTCTCCCCCAACAACCGTCTGCATGACATTTGCAAAAAAACTTTTGAAATATGAAGTTGTGCAAACAATCTGCTGATCGCTGTTTCGCATTGATGCTGCTGCCGCCACCTTATGCATCCTTGTGCTGCAGCACGAGGACCTGCTTGTAGGTGGTAAGTAAGCATACAATGACACAGCAACTCGACCGTTTTCCTGCCTCGATTACTCTGCTCACAGTTCAGCTTCAGTTTATCCGCTTTTACTTTAGTTTTTTCTTAAGTGCATACAGTTCAAGCTGCAGCTACTCATATTGGGTTGAAAATGGCGTTGCGTGCTTTTAGGCGTGTGACGTGGCAAATGTGCAAGTTGGCAGCAGTCGCATGTTGCTCGTTGACACATTTTTTTTTTAGTCTTTGTAAATTATCTTTATTCTGCAATTTTATATATATATATATGTGTATAAGCCATATATCTAAAAGAACAATTTAGAAGAAAATATAGCTCAAAGCTTAAGCCAACAACTAAATGTCTTTAACCCTTCAGTTTCATGTGGCTTAAAGTGCGGCAGAAGTACAGTAGTATATCTAGGTATTAGCTAATTCAATGAAATCTGTATTGAACATAATTGAAAATATCTTCCGAGAACTGTTAGAAAGCAACCACTGATAACGGATTATCCTGCACCATGACAACATTCGCTTCTACACAAAGGATATTACATTGGTTTATGTGCCATTAATCCTTTACTCAGTCTGCTTCTCTTTTTGGTTCTTTCTATATAAATGAGAACAGTTAAAGAAGAAATGGATTATTTTATAAAAAGTTCATCAATTGCTTTACTGGAAAATGAAATTGTTATTTCCTTAAAAGGAACTTATAATTCTGGAGAATAATCAACAGAAGGATTTATTTATATGAAGAAATTGATGTGTAAATGGAAATGGCAGGAAAAACTATTTTATTTATTTAAGCAAATGTAGTAGCCAATTTTCTTAGTTAACAGAAACTGCTAAGTGATAGTTGTCAAAGAGAAATAAAGGCAAGAAAATAAAAATGAAAGAGAGAGTAACTTACAAAGAGATTTCTACCAGTATTTGTTCAGAAAGTAAATTGGCTAATAATGACGATGGATACTTTTTTTCATTATTATTTTTAAGTTACCCAGGAAAATTAATTCTATTTCGTATCTCGTTTAAAAAAATTTTTATATTAAAATGTATATATATTTTAGATTCTTAGTATTAAACCTAGTACTACCATGGAACATTCTGATTGAGAAAACAGAAAGTAAAGGCGCAAAACAACCGATGCCAAAACGTTGCCAATTTTTGGTAAATGAAACTATAATATTGAATCGAATTTGTCGTAGCCACATTGATATGAGAACCCATTTAGAATCTCGATCGTTATTAAGTAAAATAAATGATCCAGTGGCATTATTTATAGATAGCAATTATACGGTAGTATTTGCATCAATGAAACCATCAAGATTGCATCAGTGTCAACAAGTTCGTATGATTGATACAAATGAGTTTCAATGTGCACTTAATAATGAATGGGAAAAAGAAAATATTGTATTTTCTAATTCAAGTATATATTGTTTTTCATATGGTATATATGTTGCAGATTTAATTGCTGAAAATTGCCGTGATGCCAATAAAATCAGAATATCTGTAGAACATGCCACAAGGAGTGCACTCCAATATACCTTTGATCATAATAATTCTGTGACTCTCAATCAAAAACCGTACGAAATATTTTACAAGAATTTAATATATTTCGTTTTATTACTATTTAAATTACTATATACATAATATATATACATACATATATACATATATGATTTTCTATACTACTTTATATAAGACAATACTATTACCACAATAGCTCATAGCCGAATCAATTGCATTATAATCAGAAATGCAATTAATATAACATAATTCAATTATTCTACACAATTAGCCACAGTGCATACGTATTGAAGGTGTGTATATATGTGTGTGTGTGTGTCTGTGTGTGTGTTTATGAATGCATTTACTCTTGCGTAATATTCAAGTGGTTAGGTACAAAGGCCATAACCCATTAATAGCTATGAAATTTTACAAGTGACACACAGTGTGACCAACTCAAGTTTATCACATCTTGTAGTAGTTTGTTAGTGTGATTCTATGTGTGTGTGTGTATGTGTGTGTGTGTGTGTGTGTTGTACAAATAGATTTTGTACACTGTAAATGACCCATAATTGTCACATAAACTGTAACCATAGTCATACCCAAAGCCTAGTATCTACTCTTGTATATCCTTTTCTATGGCAGGGCACACGTTGACTTTTGTTCCGAGTCAACAGCGTGGAATGGCAAAGGCAACGGTAACGGTAAGGGTAACGGTAAGGGTAACGGTAAGGGCAACGGTAAAGGCAAAGGCAGAAGAGCTATGTTATAGACCCCAAAAAGGTGCTGCAAGCGTGAAAAATTCATTTAAGCAGTCCGTAAACTGCGCTACCATATATCATAGACCATACACACAAACAGCATACAAACACACCAAACAACAAACACACATACACACAAACACCCAAACACCAAACACCATAGACTATAGACCATAGACCATAGAGCATAGAGCATAGAACATAGACCAGAGCAGGTCATAGCCACAACTATAGCTAGTGTAAAAGGTAAGAGCAGCAACAGCGGCGGCGGCGGCAGCGGCAACGGCAGTGGCAGCGGCTAAAGCAGAACAGTTAGCCGCATCGACTGAGACCGCACCCAGACGTAAAAGCGCAAGAAAAAAAAAATGAAAGAAAAAAAAATACAGAAAAATAGTAGAAAAAAAAAAGGATTTGGCCAGCAGCCTAGGGCTCCAGAGATCCGGGCTGAGGTCCTTGTGGCTATGCGCGCGTTTGGTTCATAAATCATTAGGCTCGATTGTGTGTCCAACACGTTCTTGTTCTTGTATGTGGGTGAATGTTTGTTGGTGGATTTGTTGCTGGATTTGTTGGTGGGTCTGTTGGTGGGTTGTTTTGGTGGGTTGTTTTGGTGGGTTGTTTGGTCGGTTGGTCGGTTGGCTGGTTGGTTAGTTGAAGTGTTTGAGTGTAGTAGAATCACATCTATATATATATATAGCTGCCCTGGCACACACTAAATTAATAAACCATTTGCTATCTACGCCGCATGGCCAACAAAAAAGGTAGCTACCAAAAATTGCAGCTCAAAAAAAGATAATAAGCAATGAATTATCCTACACGCAACGAGTATCAAAATTAACCTGCCTACCGCATAGCGTGTGTGTATGTGTGTGTGTGTGTGTGTGTGTATATATATACGCTTACTGGCTATGCAGGTATATGTAGTATGTAGTATGTGTGTGTGTGTGTGCTCAGTAGAATTTATCGCACGATTCGCCTGATGCTGAGAGTTGTAATTTTTCATGAACGCTCACACAGCGACACACGCAAAGCTTGAAGCTGGAAGCTGAAAGCTTGTAAGGAAATGGATGTGAAGCTGAAGTTGGCAATGGAGATGAGAATGAGAATGAAGTAGAGATGTAGATGGAGAGATGGATATAAAGCGACAATGCCAACAATGTGGCTGACTTTGAGCCATGAACAAGCGACACGTTCACCCGGCAAAATTGTTACAAAAAAGAAAAAAAAAATAAAAAGGAAAGCACAAAAAGAAAAACGCAAAAAAGTAAAAAAAAAATTAAACGGATGTTCAGCCAAATTCCAGAAACAAAAGAAATTATTTTCATAGGCCAAAACTATTTAATTAACTGCCTTTAATTTAAAAGAGATATCAAAAATTTATATATAAATACACACACACACACATATATAATTAATCAATAATAAAATTGTTTAATAAGAAAAAGAAAATACCTTTTGTTAAATTTATTTTCACAACGCTAAAACACGCAAAATAATACCAAAAATTATTTTCTGTATATTCTTTTATATAAAATGTTTGCAATAAAATTAAAATAAATATCCATTTTTGCTTTAAAATTGTCAACAGCTGCGATTTTATGTGAAAGAGATAAGCGTTTACCGTTAGCTCACTGTTTTGAAGCGGTTACCGTTAGGTTGCCAGACTAAAGCGATATACGTTTTCGTTCTATGCTGAGCACTACAATATGTTATACATATATATATATATATATATATATATATATAAATGTATATATGTATGCTGAGAAAATGAGAAGCGTAAATTCCTTTGCATAGAAATAGAAAATGGAATAGCATCCCTAAGGGTGACCATACACTTGATAAGCAACTTATTCATGCACGTGTAGCCCGTGTGTGTGACAAACTATATGCTATGCTCCTTCTTTCTTTGATACCCAAAAAAAAAAAAACAAAAAAAAAATTATCTACTAAAAAATTCAAGTCGTATTCGCAAAACAAAATTCCTGTTCAACGTATTTTTAGTTGCTACTACTATAATTTTATTTTCCTGTTTTCTTCGGTTTTTTTTTTGAAAATATATATACTATTTTTATGTGTTGTGGTGCAGATGTTTAGGTAAGCAACTTGTTATATAACTGGCCAAGGATTCGACATGCGGGTATACCAAATGGAATTCATAGCTTTAAGTAAAAGATAAATATATGAAAAAAAGACCTTTATGAAAAGAGTTCAAGCATAAATTTATATATATTTCTTTTTCAATATTAACATTTTCTCTTATTTTTTGTCCTTATAAAGAACATGCAATAATAAGAAAGTATATATATTTTAAGCAAGATTTTAAACTGGCAAATTAAAAATGATTTACTTAAAAACATTTCATGCTTTATATTTAAATATATATAAATATATATATATATATATAAGCTTATACATATATATATATATATATATGTATACTATATATAGTAATTAAGATATTTTAAACATACTTAAATGAGAAATAAATTATGTTTAAGTAATAAATGCAAATCTTGTAAGTGGCAAAACAAAGTAAATAAAAATAGTTAAATACTTATATTTAATTATTGTATATATATTTTATAATTATACATATTTAATATGTTTGTTTGTTATGCTAAAAGTCACAGCTAAGTTTTCTATAATTTTCAAGTTAACATAGTTCGACTGCAAAACCTGATAGCAATAACAATAAAAACAAAATTTATACAAAACATTTATATGTTGCCTCTGAGTGAAAGTCGTTTCTAATTCATGAGCTATATACATACTTGCATATTAATATATAAATATATATTTATATATATATATATATATATATATGTATGTGTGTGTGTGTGTGTGTGAAATTTAAGTACTTCATGAAAGTATAAGCTGCTTTGTTTTTGCTGTTGCCATTTTGTCGCTTGATGCTGCCACAGCGGATGCAGCACGCAGCACATTATGCAAGATTAATTTGTGATGTTATAAATAAAAGCTGGAGCATTTTATAACTTGCTTCAACTCGTCTAAATGGCGGACACGCATCCAATTGCCGGCGGTTGCTTCAACACAATTTTTTTTTTTTTTGGTTTTAAAACAAGTTTTTTTTTCTGTTTTTTTTTTTGCAGTAGCAATGCGTATGTTGCCACCTTTAAAACAACCCACATGGAAGAGTCCATTCACATTATTGTTTTGCCTGCTATGTGGTAACCCATTCTGGTATCCTCTTTTCTCTTCGCTGCTTTCTTTTTTTTCTCTTTTTTGTGGTCTGAGTTAGGTAATATGTGGCATTTACAGGCCACGGGAGGAACATGGTATGGGGAATGGGAAATGGGGAATGGGGAATGGGGAATGGGGAACGGGCCATGTCATGACTAAAGAATAATGTTGCATTTTATTTCTCTCGACGGTAATTCGCGCACGGAACGCGTTTTGTTCACATAATCGGATTTGCGGGTAACACACATGGACATACACAACACTAACACACATATACATGAATACATACGTCACAAACACATACAACATGTACATGTACCAATGACAGTAGTCACATTTGCTCGTTGACTAAAAAGTCGCATTTATATTTTATTCTAAATGGTTTGCGATGAATGCAGTGAGACTGACAGAAAGATAGAGAGAGAGAGAGAGAAAGGGAAACGTTGATAAAGAGTAAGCGAGGGGGAGAAAAGATATGCAACATGCTGCTCTTCTATAACATTTAAATATATAATTTAAATATATATAGCTACATATATCAATATATATATATATATATTTATATATATATGTTTATGTCAAAAACTACCTCAATTCACATCAAATCGTTATTTACACAGAAGAATTTAAATACCATGATATGAATATAAAAATATGTTATAGGAATATGGCATTATAGTAAGTATATTCTTTATAGTAAACGTATACATTAATTAGTAATATGATATTGTTATTTAAGAATAATTTTTATAATTTTTATTAAAAAAATAAAAACCTAAAGCATTTTTAGCCCGTTTGCCTTTTTGTAAAAAAAGAGCAAAGCGGAGCTATTGGAAATGTGCAAAATCCAAAAGTATGTAACACATAGAAATAATCATCGGAGACCCCATAAAGTATATATATTCTGAATCAGGACGACAAGACGAGTTCATCTAGCCCTGTCCGTCTGTCTGTCTGTCCGTCTGTCCGTCTGTCCGTCTGTCCGTCTGTCCGTCTGACCGTCTGTCCGTCTGTCCGTCTGTCCGTCTGTCCGTCTGTCCGTCTGTATGAACGCCTGTTTCTCA
The DNA here is from genome assembly GCA_037044455.1 of Zygothrica quintamaculata. Lineage (NCBI taxonomy): Eukaryota > Metazoa > Arthropoda > Insecta > Diptera > Drosophilidae > Zygothrica > Zygothrica quintamaculata. The sequence goes on from JBAMBS010000616.1 coordinate 86,850, forward strand.
GAGACTATAAGAGCTAGAGCAACCAAACTTGAAATCTAGATTCGTTATGTTCGTAGGTTATACGAGTTTGTTTTTGATTTTTGAATTTCCTCCCCTGACCCCCGCAAATCGAAAAAAACGATTATTAAGCACAATTTTCAACCGATCAAATTTATTTTTGGCACACATCATAATTAGACCATTCTTGATCGATGTTGTAAATCTGGGTAAGATTGGTCAAAAATCTCGGAAGTTATAGATCATCAAAAGTGGCGTTTTGGGCCCCGGGGGGGTATAGTAGCGCGCGCAAAATAAGAGCTAGAGCAACGAAATTTGGCATCTAGATTCGTTATGTTCGTACGCTATATGAGTTTGTTTTTGATTTTTGAATTTCCTCCCCTGACCCCCGCAAATCGAAAAAAACGATTATTAAGCACAATTTTCAACCGATCAAATTTATTTTTGGCACACATCATAATTAGACCATTCTTGATCGATGTTGTGAATCTGGGTAAGATTGCTCTAAAATCTCGGAAGTTATACATCAACAAATGTGGCGTTATGGGCCCCGGGGGGGTATAGTAGCGCGCGCAAAATAAGAGCTACAGCAACAAAATTTGGAACGTAGATTTTTATGTTCGTACGCTATACGAGATTGTTTTTGATTTTTCAATTTCCTCCCCTGACCCCCGCAAATCGAAAAAAACGATTATAAGGTACAATTTTTAGCCGATAAGATTTCTTTTTCGCACACATATTAAATAGACCATTCTTCATCTACGTTGTGAGTTTCGTTAAAATTGAACGAAAAACACGGAAGTTATACAACAATAAGTACCGCGCTATAGAGCGTGGGGGGCTAAAAGGCGCGCGCAATGGCCAAGTACGTGCAGAACTGTGTGTATGTATGAGTATGTGTGTATGGCTGTATATGTAGGCAAAGGGGCTCTCGTAGTCGGGTACACTCGACTACAGACTTCTTACTTGTTTATATACCAATACATGCAGCTTGAGGCTTTGGCAATCACTTCCCCATAGGGACAGATAGATTTTCAAAGAATCGAGTGGATTGTCAGATAGATATATAGACAGTCCAACAGATAAACAGACATATAGGCAGACGGACATGCATAGCGACCTGAATAATGGACTAAACTAGAAAATGTATATTTTAAAGGCTTGCAAATTCTTCATTTTATATGGCTTTAAATAAATCTCAATTCGAAGAGAAGATTTTTTCTATAAAAGTTATTGTTTTTTCACAAATAAATATATTAATCATTTAAAGAAGTTTGTGTTTTATTTAAAATAAAATATTTCGTATTTGCAAAATGTAGTAAAATTATTGATATCGCTTGAGTTTTGGTTAAAGTATTTTGATTGAAAAATCGACAGAGTAAAATATTTGAAATAGCAGAATATGAAACATTAGATATTATTTTATTATCTATAACAAGTAAGAAGTCTGTAGTCGAGTGTACCCGACTACGAGAGCCCCTTTGCCTACATATACAGCCATACACACACATACTCATACATACACACAGTTCTGCACGTACTTAGCCATTGCGCGCACCTTTTAGCCCCCCACGCTCTATAGCGCGGTACTTAATATTGTATAACTTCCGTGTTTATTTTTCAATTTTAGCGAAATGAAGAATGCTCTACTCAATATGTGTGCGAAAAAAAATTTGATCGGTTGAAAATTGTGTCTTATAATCGATTTTTTCAAATTGCGGGGGTCAGGGGAGGAAATTCGATAATCTAAAACAAACTCGTATAACCTACGAACATAACGAATCTAGATTTCAAGTTTGGTTGCTCTAGCTCTTATAGTCTCTGAGAAACAGGCGTTCATACAGACGGACGGACGGACGGACGGACAGACGGACAGACAGACGGACAGGGCTAGATGAACTCGTCTTGTCGTCCTGATTCAGAATATATATACTTTATGGGGTCTCCGATGATTATTTCTATGTGTTACATACTTTTGGATTTTGCACATTTCCAATAGCTCCGCTTTGCTTCTTTTTTACAAAAAGGCAAAGGGGCTAATGGTTAGCTCTACTTATTATTTATATGTTTTTAATTAAAATTATATATAAATTTAGCAGATTTATTTTTAATAAGTAATCGAAATATTATTTCGTTGTTTATGAACTACTGTTAGTTATTGTAAATAAAAACATGTTCATTTGTTTTTCCGATGAAAACAACTAGTTGTAATAAAATTTAAGAATTCAAGAAACACGTAAATTTTCCATGAAAAGCTATTGAAGTAAAACCCCGACAATGTTCTGAACGCCAATAACCGTGTTAAAACAAATTAAAGGCAATAAAATATTGAGTAAAATTAGCTAAAAATTTGATGTAAGCTATATTTATATACACATAGCTCTCTACACACTCTCAACACATGATGACTACTGGATGCCTGTCTGAAAAAAAAAATTTCTCAAATTGCTGGTCAGAAAATTTAATGTTCGCTCACTGCTGTTTATTAAATTTTAAACAACTTTGCACAGTTTATATATTTATATACTTTTATTATAAACACGTACATTTATATATATATATATATATATATATATATATATATTGTGTATAATATTGCCACGAGGCTGAAAATTTAATGAATTTTCAAATATATGAAAATACGTCGCTTGAACAGTGGTTGGCCAGAGGCCGAGGTCTGTGTGGGGCTTTATTAAGGATTGCTTGACAAATTTGCGTTGCACTAATGAATATAAAATAAAATACCGTAACGCATATTTTTATAATTTTCAGGAACAATGTGAGAGTCCTTTTTTCATGTTTTCTTTTCTTATAAGGATTACTTGCACTTAATGAATGTTGCAATGTTGAATGTGTATGGGATGAGGCATTTGAGTAGGTACAAGTAAAGAGCAGAAAGGACAAAACAGGCTATCAGCAGCGTTCATTCAATTAGCCCAAGTGAGGATATCAATCAACGCGACCAGGATCCGTGCTCTCTACAGTATAATCAATGTGCTATGGTAGGGTATGAGTGTTTGTGTGGATGTGTGTATGTGCACGTAAGTGTGTGGGTATGTGAGTAGGTGGTTCCGAGAACGTTTTCCTTTCTCTATCTCTGTCTGTGTGTGTGAGTGCTGAATGAGCGACAGATGGTCAAACAGGGTATAGATGGGGGCAGTGGTAGTGAAAGTGGAATTGGAAATGAATGCTAGAAGCGATTTGTGGGGCCACCTGCCAAGCAACCTGAAGGCACATTCAGCAGTTTTGCAATTGCCTGCCAAGGAAACAGCATGGAAGGACAATCTATTTGGATCAGCTTGGCCAGCTGAAGGGAAGATGCCGGACGATAGACGTTATACTCATAGACGCTATCTTGCATCCATTGTTATTGGTCTTTTGCTCAGCAAATGTTGTTGTTGTTGTTGTTGCTGTTGCTGTTGCTCTCAATGTTCGTGTTGTTGTTGTTATTGTTGCATTTATCAATTTGTTTGCACACTCATCAATATATAGCTAGCTACACTTAGAGGTGTTTTCTCACTGTCCTTCTTCTACTACATCTCCTTGTCTCTCTATGTATATGTGTATATGTGTCTGTGAGTGTATTTTTCATTAACCTGCAGCAGCAGAAGCAGTTCTCTCACAAATGAGGTATGCTGGTTGCCCAAGTTAGTTGTCTAGATGAGAGGTCGACAAACGTTGGCATCATCAAGCAGCCCACACAGCGACTTTAATTAAATGTCGATAAGAACTGTGGCCTGTTGATGACAAGGAGTACTAAATGCGTTCAAAAACCGCAGTAATTCAATTGAATTGACTTCTTATTAGATGCGCAACCATTGACAACCTATAAAATATATACATTTTTATATATATATATATATATATATAAATATATGTTTAAAGTTATCGATTTAGGGCTAATTGCATCAGCAATTCTAATAGCAAATTTATCAATGAGCAAATATTACGTATACGACATGCAAGCAATGCACAAGAGAGATACATATATATATAGCTATTAGGCAATGCTAAGTATTTGCTACAAAGGACTTCATGAGATTAATAGGACAAAGGATGTTGAAAAAAGATTTTGCCTTTCTTACTTAAGCATTGTCGAACTTTTCCATTCGGTCACGATTCAAGGTCCTAAATATATTTATCTCGTTTGTTTTTTTTGTTTGTTGCTTAGTCACGCAACGCAATTTTTGCCAAATAATATTATCCTTAGGTATATACATATATACAAAATATATATGTGTATGTAAAATTTCTATATGCTTGTATTCAACAGTTCAATTTACCTCAATTCAAAAAAAGTAAAGAAAATACACTCAAATCTAAAGAAACATTTAACTGTCCAAACAAAAGGGATGACAACTGAAAAGTAGATAACCTTAAAATTTCATTTACATAATAATAAAATTATATATAAATATATATAGTAAAGTATACAGCTTATATATATATATATATATATATAAATCTTTATTTATGGGCACTTTTTTAGTGGGCAATTTTATAACCAATATACTTAAATTGAAGCAATTTTATTAGCATTAAGAAAAATGTCCATTTAAATATGCGAATTAAGCACTAAACTATTTATACAATTCAGCCATCAAATAATCCTTTAAGTGTTTCACATATAATATATTTTATTCAATATAGTTTTAAAACAACAATTTCCATAAGAGCTGTCAACAAGTTTTCCAGTTAAATGTGCAATACGCATAAAATTTATTAATATTTGTTTTAGTTATTTGTTGATTGATTTCACAAATGGCAAAGATTGTCTTATCAGCATAAAAGCAGCTTAATAGTAATATATTTGTTTATCCATATGATAGAGTATATAAGCATGTATAATTTGAATTTATTATATAAATATAAATTAGTTTTATTTTTTGTTTTAATTACGTTCAATCGAAGCACAGGTCCTTTGCCTTTATTCGCTTACATCAAGCTTAAGGTTCAATACTAAAAATAACAATAAATTCTGTTTCCATTACTATTTCTGTTTCTATTGTATGAAGAAGTGATAGGGGCTTACCGTTAGGTCTCTATTTTGTTATATATAATACCCTTTATATATAAATGGAGATTTCAAATTAAAATTTTCTGGCTTACATTGCGTATACGTATTATTAATCTATTTATTTAAGCCTACACAATATATAAACAACTACTATGAAAATTGCTGAAGACTCCATTAATAAATATATATGAAATATATATTTAATATCTTAACTTCGTCTTGCTGTATTTTTGACCGCTGTTTTAATTCCTTTTGTTCTCGTGGATATTGTAAGTTTTTGTTTTTTATGCTGTTGCACAGGCATCGTGGTATTTTTGTTGTTAAAGCATCTATATGTATATAATTTACAGTTATGTTTATGTAAAGTATAGCGTGTTATATATAATAATACTATATATTAACTTTGATTATCAACATTTCATATCTTAAAGCACTTTCACTTAATGTTTTCATTTATATAATTGATATTTTTATTTTCTCAACGATTGTATAAAATCAAAAGCTGCTTTTGTGTGTGTTCTCTATGTATATGTGTGTGTGTGAGTGTGTGTGCGTGTATTAGTTGTTATTGCTGTGCATTGTGCAACAATGCTCGTGCATAGCCACCCCTCCACCCCTTACCATACAATCTCTTAAGCGTAAGTGTTGTTGCAAAAGTTTAATTGCTTGACTTGGCTGCTGTTCTTTTGTGCTGATGCCATGCAGCTTGTTGGCTTGTTGGCTTTGGTTCTTTTCAGTTGCCAGTTTTTGGCAGGTTTTTTGGTTTTTTTTTTGTGTATTGTGCCTCTACTCTAGTCTACTCTACTGGCTAAGGCACTTTACAAACACTTCATTCGAGCGTTTTTTTGGAAAGTTTCGCGTTGCAATTGTCCAGTGGGCGAGCGTTTAAGGAAAATAAAATGCGAACAAAACACAAAACACAAAACGTGCCAAAGCAGCTACACAATAAAAGGCATAAAGTTCATTTAAAATAATAATAAAAAAAAATATATCTATATACAATATATTGCAATAAAGTTCTAAAAAAATGTATTTGTATGTATTTTAAATCTACGTATAATACTAGGCTTGATGCAGCATAATACTATAAACTAAAAACAAATAAATTTGCATGGAAAAGTAATGCAAGGGCTGAGACGAAATATGGAAATGGTGCAATTGCTGTAATAACAAAAACAACAACAACAACCACAAATATAATCTACAACAAGCTGCAATAACAACAATCAACAACAAGCAACAAAATAGCAACAACATATCAACAGTAACTGAAAGAGAAATAGAAAGAGTAAGAGTAAGAGAAACAACAAAATGCAAGAGCTCTTGCAATTATTCAACAATTTGTACGGCTGAAGTGCTGCAAACTTTTGCTTAAATAATGTGTTCTGAATTGTTTTTGGTAATTTTTTGTTTGCTTTTTGTTTTCTACACTCCCACCCCCCCCTCACCACCCCACCACCACACCCATTCACCCATTTATTTTTAGCCCCTTTGCCTTTTTTGTAAAAAAAGAGCAAAGCGGAGCTATTGGAAATATGCAAAATCCAAAAGTATGTAACACATAGAAATAATCATCGGAGACCCCATAAAGTATATATATTCTGAATCAGGACGACAAGACGAGTTGATCTAGCCCTGTCCGTCTGTCTGTCCGTCCGTCCGTCCGTCCGTCCGTCCGTCCGTCCGTCCGTCCGTCCGTCCGTCCGTCCGTCCGTCCGTCCGTATGAACGCCTGTTTCTCAGAGACTATAAGAGCTAGAGCAACCAAACTTGAAATCTAGATTCGTTATGTTCGTACGCTGTACAAGTTTGTTTTTGATTTTTCAATTTCCTCCCCTGACCCCCGCAAATCGAAAAAAACGATTATTAAGCACAATTTTCAACCGATCAAATTTATTTTTGGCACACATCATTATTAGACCATTTTTGATCGATGTTGTGAATCTGGTGAAGATTGATCAAAAATCTCGGAAGTTATAGATCAGCAAAAGTGGCGTTTTGGGCCCCGGGGGGGTATAGTAGTGCGCGCAAAATAAGAGCTAGAGCAACGAAATTTGGAACATAGATTTGTTATGTTCGTACGCTATACAAGTTTGTTTTGGATTTTTCAATTTCCCCCCCTGACCCCCGCAATTTGAAAAAAACGATTATTAAGCACAATTTCCAACCGATCAAATTTATTTTTGGCACACATCATAATTAGACCATTCTTGATCGATGTTGTGAATCTTGGTAAGATTGATCTAAAATGTCGGAAGTTATAGATCAGCAAAAGTGGCGTTATGGGCCCCGGGGGGGGGCTATGTAGTGCGCGCAAAATAAGAGCTAGAGCAACGAAATTTGGAACGTAGATTTGTTATGTTCGTACGCTATACGAGTTTGTTTTAGATTTTCGAATTTCCCCCCCTGACCCCCGCAAATCGAAAAAAACGATTATTAAGCACAATTTTCAACCGATCAAATTTATTTTTGGTACACATCATTATTGGACCATTCTTGATCGATGTTGTGAATCTGGGTAAGATTGATCAAAAATCTCGGAAGTTATAGATCAGCAAAAGTGGCGTTTTGGGCTCCGGGGGGGTATAGTAGTGCGCGCAAAATAAGAGCTAGAGCAACGAAATTTGGAACATATATTTGTTATGTTTGTACGCTATACGAGTTTGTTTTGGATTTTTCAATTTCCCCCCCTGACCCCCGCAATTTGAAAAAATCGATTTTCAGATACAATTTTAAACCGATCAAATTTCTTTTACGCACACATATTAAGTTGACCATTCTCCATCTACGTTGTGAATTTCGTTAGATTTGAACAATAAACACGGAAGTTATACAACATTAAGTACCGCGCTATGGAGCGTGGGGCTAAAAGGTGCGCGCAATGGCTAAGTACGTGCAGAACTGTGTGTATGTATGAGTATGTGTGTGTATGGCTGTATATGTAGGCAAAGGGGCTCTCGTAGTCGGGTACACTCGACTACAGACTTCTTACTTGTTTTTCTGTGTTTATTGCCTTAGTCCATTGCATTATACGATCACACAAATCTTAAGCTGTTGGCTTGCTAAAGCAACTTGTTTGTTTGCTTGTTGCTTGGCAGCTCAACGTCACTCTCATCATCCCTCTACCTGACCCTATGCTAGTCTCTATTCCTGTTCATGTAACTGTCCAGTAACTTGTTTACAGATATCGTTTTTTTTCTGCTGTTTACCCAACAACTCTTCGTATTTCTTTTTCTTAGCTAATACTACTACACCTATTACTATTCTTACTACTACTATTACCAATACTACTACTACAACTACTTTTACTATTACAACAACTACTTCTAGAATTGCTGCGTGTGCTGTCTGAGCGCTGGACTCAGAGACAGACACAGACCTAGTCGCAGACTCAGCCTCAGCCTCAGTCTCAGTCTCAAACTTTGTTCGGCAACGCCAGCTCTGCAGTGATTTTGTTATTCTTGTAAAAATATGAGCTTGAATTAGGTATACACACATTCACATACACACAATCACACATGCCCACAAGCATACAAACACGCACACAAAAGAGAACAAAAAATTTGTGCAAACTTTTATATTTTCTGGCCTGAAGATTTGGCCAGCATTCTATGCACAAAGCTAGGAGCAGATAAAAAAGCACACACACACACACAAACACATACAAAGAAAATACATGTAAAGTGTAAAACCTACAAGAAACTTTGTGTGGCTGTCTATGGCAACAACAGAGAGAAAGAGAGAGAGAGAGCGTAAGCCTGCACGCACATATGTCCTGGCTGTGTCGGGATTTGCTGCCTTCAACATGACACTGAAGGTGTGTTTGTCAAATGTGCACTCATTTTGTTGAAAAATTGAAGTATATGCATGACTGCTTCAGTGCTTGTATTTATATACATATACACATACATATATATATATATATATGTGTGTATATAGGCGTTAAACAAAGCTAAAGAGAACGTGTGAATCCTTTTAGTGCCGTTGCAGATTTTCTAAGATTTCCGGTCACTTCACTAATGAGTTTTACAATGTCTGCCATACAGAAATGTGTTGATACAACGCCATATATAAACAATGTTTACGCACAGATACGCACACACACACAAACATACATATATATATATATATATATATATATACATAGTGATATCCATGCATAGTAGCATGCTTAATTTAATTTCTATTTTCTTATGCATACAACAAAATTTTCTGTTGAAGAAAGTTTTTGCTTGTCTTTGCCCAAAATCACTTTATGTGCTCACTTTAGGCCCAGTCATTTGTTGTCTTACGTAAACGTAAATTTATGGCTATAACTGTTAAGTAATGCACTAGCAAATACCAATATTAAACCAAATGGTTTATTCTAAAAAGATTACTTCACGTATTCATAAAGTTTAACACAAAAATTTGTCTTAATCAAACAATTAAAAGAAACAAAATAATGGTTTAGATTTTTATAAGATTGACTTAATATTTTTTTGTTGAAAATAAAGTAATATTTTTTTTTACTTATATTAATTTAAATAATATTAATTTTGTATATAATTTAGTAGCTCCTAAAAAAACATTGTATAAAATCCATTAGATTAATTTTGTTTATTTGTGCCTTTCTTTTTTTTTTTGGTAATGTTTAAGTACCACAAGCTTTGACTACAGTTAAGTCTAGACATAACGGTACTATTGTTGGCAACAAATGTAAGATAAAATTTGCCTATTTGAAACTTTTTTGCTTTTCCTTTATACTGTCTTGAATACTGAATTCCCTTTTATCAAATTAACCAAATTTACAAATTGCGTTTGCAACACGCGCAACATTTGCTCTTCACTCAAGAGCAAACTTATTCATGATAATAATAATAATGATGATGATGCTGATGATGATAATTATGAGGATTATTATTATGAGATTGTTATTTATATAAGAGAATTGCCTTTGCTTAATACATAATTTGGAGGTGAAGTTTTATTTATACCAAATTATAGGGTCGTCCACGAAAGATTTGCGTTTTAAAATCGCTATAAAAAAACAACGAGTATATATTTTTCAAAACTCTTTTTTAACCATTTCATAAACCGCAAGCTTTCTACTAAATATCTGACACATTGAAAATGACATTCGATATGTTAAAGTCAAAATTATCGATAATTCAAAAAACAAACGCTAGATGGACCACCCTGTATAAAAATGATCAAATAATTATTTTTTGATTTTGTTTATAGCACCGAATTGTTATGAAATATAAGAATACACTGCAGTTAGTTCTCGTGGCATTGAGTAACCTTTAAGTTGCATATGCACCTTGTGCCACTAAGCTAAGCACGAGAGCTCCAGATTACTTTGGTTGAATAGTCAAAGTACACTGTAAATCACCCTTCACTAAAATAATCGCAACCAACGAATGTTCAGACTGGAGTTACAGCCTATAAGTTAGTATAGTAATTTACTTGCTTTCTTTTATTAATTAGTTGGTCCAGTGCAAAGCCCAAGTATTGATAGGCAGGTTAGTCTAAAAAAAGAATTTTCTTTAGACAAATTAAGGAGCAGTCGAAAGATCTTTCGGAAGAACAGCTCAATACACATAATGAGACTGAGATACTTTCTTATCAACTTGTAGATTATAGGTTCATTTGGTAGAGTATCTATGACTTATACATATTTTAAGATACAGTAAAACATCTTTTCAAATTTAAAGTAAACAACTCACAAGTCCTTTGGTCCTGTCGTACACAGGATACTGCTGCTGCTATATACAAATTGCAGCTAATAAATCGTAACAATTGTTTTTTCACAAATCATTTGCACTTTTATTACAGTTTAGCATGCACTTTACAGATTTTCAGCTAATATTATTGAAATATTTATATAAAATAGTTGAAACACATTTACAAACTACAATTGTAAATTGTTAGCAATAAATTCAATAAAGGTAATTATACTCAAATAAATGTTAATAAGTGAGAAAATGTCTGTTGCTTGCCAAAAATTAACAAATTTATGTATATTTATATTATTGATATTATTGATTGAATTTGTAGGTTTTAGATATTATAAAGTTAATTAGCAGTCTACTTAGTTTAAGTGAACGAGTTGCATATTATTGTTGCGGCAATTGTTGTTGCATTGTTGTACATCGATTGACTTTATTATTACGCGGCGTATGAGTAATATGACAATGGCTCAAATGGTACATGGGAATTGGGGTAAAGTGATGCATAGTAGCATTCGAATTTGATTTTGAATTTGAATTTGAATCTGAATCGAAACCACAACAAAATTATACCACACTATATTCATAACTCCCACACGCCCCCCGCAACCAATGTATAGAAATAAACTAAAGCCAAAAAGTAATTTATGCTAAATTTATATAGAAATTTTTTAACGCCAAATATTTTGCCACAATTGTGGCTAAAAATTTTAGATTAAATCGCATAAACATAATAATAATTTATTGCATAAATAATTCCCTATATATATTTTATAAATATATTTATATATATATATAATTGGTATGTTGTGGCTTATATTATATATATCATACACTTTTGGCTCAAACTATTCCGAGTCTAACTATGAATCATTTGAATAGACAAAATTTAAACAATCTATTGTAACTTATTTTTTATTATTTATTAATTTTATTTCTATATATATTTATTTATTTTTATTTTTATTTAATTAATTTTTTACATCAAAACTAATATTTATTTTTAATTATTTAAATTTATTTTTGAATTAATTTTTTTACATCAAAATTTAGATTCGTTAAATCTAGTTATATTAAGGGTATAGCGTATTCGACTTGCTGTTTTTTTATTTACTGTTATTTTTGGTACTTTTAGTTGCCGCGAACATTGTAACTTTTGGGATTTTTGGTGTGCATAAATTGCAGCAACAAAAGGGTGTTGCATAAATCTTAGTTGCAACAGCCACATTTAATTACAAAACTTTTTGGGGGAAATTTGTGGACTTTTTAGGTGTTAGAATTTGGACGTGACAAAACTTAAGCTAACAACTGCTTAAAATCAGCGATATTTTCTGACCACCCACAAAATAGAAAAAGGAGTCTTTATTATGACGCATATACATGCCTCACCCCCTCCCCTCACCAACTTAACCTATCGTTAGGCACAGTAACATTTTACGTAGCACAAAATTTTTATCGGCTGCCAAATGGTCGACAGTTGGGCTACTTGTTCCCTTAACCACTTATACACTTATACACTTATACACTTATACACTCATACACTCATTCGCTCCTACACTCATACTATCATATAGTCATTTCATTGTGCAGTTATCCTCTATATATATACATTGTGCCATTGTCCCAGGACTACGACTAACACACTTCCTCCTGGTGCGGTCGTAAACCGTAGCTTTACACTTGACCACTGGCCGTTTGCTTGAAGCTGGCATCTTGAAGCGTTGCCCCAAAATCAGTTAACAGCCAATTTCAACTATTTTACAGGCTGCGTTTGGCATGCCAAATGACCGGAGCCAAATGTCAATACCATCAGCATGCTCAACGAGCTTAAGTCATGAAATAACCAAGAGCAATGCTCAGAACTAGAGGGTCAAAGACATCGATACAAATCCTTTTAGCTGCTTTCTACCAGTTACTGGCTAAAACTGTCTGTTAACAGCTGCTTGCCAAATAATTTCGTGTACTTCAAATGCCAATAAAAAAATTGCAAACCCATAAAATAAAACGAAAAGAAAAAAAAATTTGTATTAAAGCATAAATTTAACACGTAAAAAAAACATTTTCAAATGAAAAAGTTTAAATGAAAAATTAAAAAATTTTAATTTATTTTAAATTTTAGGAAATTTTCTATAGTTAATTCTATATATCCTTTTTTCAATTATATAAAGTAAAGATAGAATTACTTTATGCTCAATGAAATATTAAAAATTAATAACAATTTCAAAAATAAAAAAACAAACAAAAGAAAAATAAATTTTAAACCTCCTGTGAATTTATTTTTGATTATTATTCTTTTTGCTTTTCTTTAAGAACTTCAGTTTAGGTCAGCTTTAATATATATGCTATAGCTTTTTGACTTGAATATCATTTTTTATGGTTTTTCAGCCATCAAGAAAAGTGGCAGTTAATTTTCTAATGGCCATGTCACATTTTCTATGTCAAAGTTTTTTTCAAGCGTCTTTAAGTGCTCAACGCTGGGCATTAAAAGTCTTCTGATTCTCAGCCACATTTCTACAATGTTTCATTGAAATGGCAAAGCAACTTCAATCAATTTAACAATTGTTACAATAAAACTTACAATAAGTTTATAAGTACGCCTTAAGTTCATATAGTTGTCTTGTGTGTAACTTTAACCCTTATGTGGGCAATGGGGTGCTTTAGCTACCAATATGTCACAATTTTCTATCCTTTATTTAAATTTAATTTAAATTACTTTCTTATTAAAATAGAAATTATCAATGTAAATCCTGAACAAATATATATAATATAATATATCACAAATAACAACAACATAACTAACTAAGAAGAGTTATAGTAAACGAATTTTATATAAAATTTATTGCCCTATAAATTCTACAGACACTCCGCAATGCTGTACGCGTATCTGAGTAATTGTGTACTTGTTGTGTCCTTGGAAACTTTAAAATGAAGCAGGCTTAGTCAAACCACTTTCAAGTATATTTTAAACATACCAATTTCCCCCCACTCAAACACGTCTCTGGCAGCAGGTTGCCAATTTGTATAGAAAAAAAGTATTAAAGTTTATTTGAAATAAATAAAATTTTGCTTAATTAATTTTTACATATATTTATTTCAATAGCTAAATTGATTTACTATAATATATTTCATAGTTTAATTCAAATAGTAGCTAAAATTGAAAAATTCTAGGTAGCTGGCACACACAAGGGTTAATGTGTTAGCTCAGGTTATTTCTTACTGCTCCTTCAAGTTATGATTTCCAATGCAATTTATGTTGGACACAAAATTCTATTGTTATAAGACAATAATAATAACAGTTGCTGTAATGTACTTTTGACAACAATAACTGCAGTAAACTAAAGACAGTTATAGTAAAGTAAAAGCAAAAGCGAAAAAGAAAGTTACTGCAATAAGTTAGAAAGTCGCCTTTGAATTATTTATAATTAGAAGTCTGGCATTATATAGCAGTTGAGTATCTGTATAACGTTTATATTATATATAAAAAATATTCATTATAGATTTTGCAATTAAATTTGAAATGTTGAGAGAAAAAATAATGACATTTCAATATTGTTTAAGACAGCTTAAAACTAACTGTAGAAGACTGATAAATGGTGTCGTTTATTTCATGCATATAAATGGCATTTTGTTAATAGAAATCCAGAACTAAGCTGACGATTAAGCTGTCTGGCTGCCAGAAACGTCAGACAGTATGCCATAAGCTGTACCAAATGTGGGTGTAACACAACACCCTTCACTGTTCAGTCATGAATGGCCATCAATTTTAGAGAAGTGAAAAACTTTGAGAGCTGAGAACGAGTTTCAATCAACCGACAAATGGCAAAGGCAAAAGCAATGGCAAAGGCAAAACAAGGCAATAAATTTGTCAACACTTTAGGCCAATAGCCGCGTGCACAATTTGACTGTAACTGTGACTATAACTTTGGCTGTCACTGTTAGTGTTAGTGTTTGTATTAGTGTTAGTGTTAGTGTCACTATGAGGGTGTTGCCCGTTTGCGCCCTAGTAGAGGGATTTCATGTAACACGCGCTCAAAAGTGTGCTACAGTTATATGTTTTTTATAGGCGTCAACTTTTGGGCGCCAGCAGCATGCGGCATTTGTGAGTTAGTGCTTGTGGCACTATAATGTCACACTATTTGTTATTGCACACACACACACATCCCTCCCTCTCTTTCATTCTCTATATGCGTGTATACTGAATCAGACATGCAGTGTGATTTGTGCATTCTATATCAATCTGAAATTCTCAGTACCCTGATCTGGCACTCTACAATCCTTTTTATCCACTCTATGGTATCCCTTATCCCTGTTTATTCTGCCACCGAAACAACTTCAGAATGCAGCAAGCATTATCGTATTTCCGCTTGTGCTTTATTATATTCGCGTCTGCCTGTCGATTTTTGCTTTTGTTACGCTTTCGTTGCACTTCGCTTGTTTGCGGCATTTTGCATTTTTGTGGGTCACAAACACAAATCAAAAGCAATGCGACCCTGTCCCTCTCTCTCTCTCTCTCTTTCTCTCTCTCTTCCCCCCATACTTCATCTCACTTCTCACTGAGCTCTATCATATTTCACTTGGGCATTTGCCGTTGCCGTTGCAGTTGCCGTTGCCATTTCCACAACCGTTTCCCACTGACTCTATGCCTTGTTCAGCCACTGCGTGTGCCATTGCCTCTGCCACTGCCACTGCCACAACTTCTGCCTCTGTAGTTGCCTTTACCATAACCTTTGTTGTTTCCTCTAGTCCCGACCATTGGCGGCACAGCCTGTTTCCTACTGTTGCCATTACCAAAACAGCCACAGATTCAGCCGGAGACGAGACAAGCCCAGTACCCGGCATACAACATCCAACACTCCTCCCCCCCCCCCCCGCACAACAACACCCTACACACAACACCCTGCACACTGCACCCATTGTGGATGTGGTTGCTGTGGTTATAAAATGCATAAAAATCAACAAAACTAACTTTAAATGCAAAATGGTTACGCGAAACGGTTTCCATATTCTTTTTGCACTTTTTTTTCATTTTTTTTCAATACTTGTTTCCTTTATACCCTATACTCCTTGACTATGCCCAAACTGGGCATATCACACAAGTACTTCAAATGTTTCTGCCTAATACAGAATACAAAATATAAGAAAATTTGCGAAAAAACTAATTTTACTTTTAAAAATAAAATGTAAATTAAAAATTTAGAAAAAATTATTTATAATTCCAGGATATTTTGAGAAGCAATTCAGTTAAACTCACATACACACACACACTGAGAGCACAAAAAGTTAGTGCGCCGTGTGACTGTTGCCAATTTTGTTGTTGCCAAAAGCTTGAAATTTGTTGCCTGAGATTTGAGTGTTTTGCTTAGAGTCGTGTCACTTGAGAGCAAAAGAAATGAAACAGATTTCTATTCTATATATTTAACGCAATGCAAGGACAAACTTGTTCTATTGAGCTTTAAGCATTTGTTTGCCAAGCAACAATATTCTTATTAGAATATATATATATATATATATTCTTATAAGAATATTATACAACGATCCAAAGATTTCCCTATAAATTCTGCATTTGTTTTTACCTTTTCTTTAACATTATCTTAAATATTTAGTCAGTAGAAAATTCTGATTCTGATTATATCCGGCTTAGATATTCCATTGAAATGTCTACAAGATATTAGCTAGAAATACTTTTGACTTTGGACCAAGCCATGTAATATTGAATTAAATAAAGTATTGTCAAGTATTAAAAGCAACAACTGAATATCCTTTAGAAATTTTAATGTATTTTTCATTCCTTCGAGCTAGTTTGGGGAAGCATTTTCAAATCCTTTTTTGCTGCTTTAAGTCAAAGCCCCAGATAAATCTTTCCAGTTTATTATTATATACAAGGGATGTTTGATACAACTTAAAGGAGATTATGATAACATATATTAACTATATATTGCGTAGAGTTTTTCAATATTTATTCACTTTAAGTTATCGAGATTCAGGCATACCCTTCCTACATCAACTTAATTGTGATTATTTGATAAAAGAAAAGTGAAACAATTTACTTTTAAAATTTTGAAAATACTGAAAAGTTTTACCCGAAATTGTAAAAAACAATAACTTAATTTATATCAACTCATTCGTATTCATTCATTCATTATGCATATTCATTATATATTATTATTCATATTAAGCACTCATTATATATACTTATAAATTACCTAGCTACAGGGTATAATATTCAATATTATTTTTATGCTATTACGAATCTTTTCTATCAACTACACAAAATAGGCTTAAAGTGTTATCTTTAGCTATATATGTATTTAGGTATATATTCTTGTACATATATATATGTATATACCTATATATACCTGTGTATATATAGGGTGATACTATATATAGCCAGATATATATATCGCATAAAGCATTACACTTTTGGGATTCAAAGGACTGTCAAATATTTTTGCATATCACGAAAATACCTTTAGTTTTAAAACAGTAATTAAAAGTGTTGTTTATAGCTAAAAAAGAAAATCAAAAACAAAAATAAAAAATAAAAAAAACTATTAAAAAAAAACTATAACACAGCCAACAATGGAATTTTATGCATTTGTTCATTGTTGCACTTTATTCATAATGTGTTAAAATTCGATTGCACTTTGCACGTACGCCATGCCAGCCACGCCCACAGCTATAACGTAACCATAGGGCTCCCAAGTGTGTGCATGTTCATGTGCATGTGTGTGTGTGTGTGTGTGTGTGTTGTTATATTTCTACTACTATATAACTGACAATTTAATTTATATTTATTTCGGCTTGCGGTTAAATGTTAAAAAAAATCGCTTTTTGTTTTTGTTGCTTAATTGTACTTTGTGGTTTTCCCATTGTTGTTGTTGTTGTTGTTTTTTCTGTTATTATTATTATTATTATTATTATTGTTTATAGGTTAATCGTATAATAGTTTAGGGTTATGGTTCATGTGATCCTATTATACACAAACACATTTTTAATTAATAATTGCATTATGACACTTACCTTTAATCAATGCACTTAACAAGTGGCGTTAATCATACGCCATGTTGTACTGAAGTGTTTCTTGATTTGCTGCAATTTTTTTTTTGTTTTTGTTTATTTTATTTAATTGTCAATCACTTTAACTCAATTTATGTGTAGTTATTGTACAAAATTATTGGATTTAACAATTTTGTTTATTTTTTATATAAATTTATATAAGAATATTTTTTAAAGCACATTTGAAAATCCTTTTTTGAATAGATTGATTTGCATATAAGTGATTTGAATATATAGCTAGATATAAGCATGCCTTAATCGAATCTACAACATACACAAATATACACACACTCACACACATATACACAAATACACACACACACACACACACACAGATTTGTGATAAATTATTTTCTGTGTACGAATAGAATGGAATGTTGTGCCTAATGATACTTAAAGTCACAGCTGCAAGTTTCACATTTGGGTACACTTTTATTCTTCTTTTTTTTTTGGGATACCAAGGTCAACCCATACACATACTTATACACAGCAGAAACACCACCACTATAAACCACCCAAGGGGCGTTACTTGGCTGTCTAGACACTGTCAGACGCATATCACACAGCCAGCTGTTAATAAGCATACAAAAATTTAACTGTCCTCATGAATTAAATACTCGTAAACATGTCTCAGTGGACTCTACAGATGGATGTCACAGTAATGTAACAATGACATTTGCACTTTTTCTATATTATTGAAATGTATTCTATATCTGATAATAAGATATCAATTACCAATTCCCACATATATATATTGCTACTGGAACAGATAATGCTTTTAGTATTTTCTCTATATAATTTAAACTAAATTATTAAACTTAATTTATGGTACAAATACATTCTACAAAATTAAAGAGGAGCATGAAAACTATATATATACATATTTGTTTTACCTTAGAGATCTGTTTAAAATATTTGATATTTTTCTTATGTTTTTCATATTTAATACAAGTTTTGTTGCCTTTTTGCCTCAGTGGAACACACACAGAAAATATGAAAATATTTCAGAGAAATGCTGACAACCAGCAAATCTGTTGCTGTCCCCATAAAATATCTTAAGAATTTTATTGCTTTTTGGATTTAAATGGAAAATTAATTTTACAGAAAAAAAGAAAAACTCTGTTAGTTTTCGAGTCGATTTTGATTTTGCTTTGATCTAACGAAATGTGGCAAGAATAATTTCGAATTGGAATCTTTTGCTGGTGATCGCATTTTCATTACAACATATGATGAAAATTTTTAAAGTGTAAAACTAAAAAAGAAAATTTAAAGTTAACATTTTAGATGTTTTTTTTTTTGTGCATATTTGGGGTAGCAAACAATTTTGGTAATAAATAAATATATCATTAAAAATTTAAAACTAATAATCGTAGCAAGGCGCTAAGCATAAAATGACACCCAAGGGATGCAACATTTCTGACTCATTTTGTAGATTGCTCGCTGAATTTTTAATTACACTCGAAAAATTCTAAATTGCAACTAAAGTTGAAATGAAGCTTGAAGCATATACACACATACACACACACCAACACACACAAGCACACATATGTGTTAGTGGTTTTTTGGTGTAGGGAAATGAGTCTGTTGTGCACTTTAACGATCTAAACGTATGCAAAGAGGCAGCAGAGGAACAGCTATTTTCATTATTAATTAATGCGACGCACTGCACAGCAGCAGCAGCAGCAACAGCAGCAAACATCAACAGACAGTAAATATATATATATATATATATATATACATATACATACGCAGAGAAAAACACCTCACTTCAACTCACAATTCACACCAAGAGCCAGCAGCCCATAGCACACAGTTGCTGCAAAAAGTTTGCGCCATTTGCAAGTGAAAGTTGTAAGCAAGTAAAATAGTTTTGTGGAGCAATTGAAAAACGTTCAGCAACTTTTCGTGCAGTTCATTTTTGCCACATCTGGATGTCCAACAATCTATAAAGCAGCCCCCGAAATGCGCAGCTTGCAACAATATTCCAACGATTTATATATATATATATATATATATATATATATATATATATATATATTTATATATATTCCCCTTCCAAATATTTTCAAAAATATTTTTGGGCCAGACAAAACAGCTGAATTCAATTAAAACTAACCAGAACCAGAATCGGAATCGGAATCTAAATCAGAACCAACGCAACTAGTTTCAAATCAGTGCAGAAAAACTTTAGCACTTCCAAAGGAAAAAAAAACAAAAAAGAAATACACACACACACACAAAAAGAAAACACTAACAACATAAAATAAAGAAAATGAAAATACCAAGTGCACAGTGGTGCATATAGCATGAGTTTCACATGAAAAATATATAATATAGATTAAGCTGTATAAATATATAAAAAAAATTCTATTCTTTAAACAAAATTAAACAAAAATATTCTCATAAATATTCGTTAAATATATATCTATATTTTTTTAAAAAAAATTTTTTTTTTTTGTATTAGTAAATAAAAATATTTGAAATTTTCTTATGTTATTGCACAATTTTGCACATTCAATTATTTATATTATTTATAGTTATCACTTCTGGCGTATTTCTTTACAACAGTCGAAAGAATGAATAAATGTCTGCTGAGTAGAAGAAACTGTTAACTTATACACACACACACACACACACACACACACATATTATATGAATTTATAACATATCAAAACAGTTCAAAATTTTGTAGCACTGTTGAAACGAAAGAGAAAGAAAAAGTGCGTACATGTGCGCGTTTATTGAGAGGCACTGTACTTAACCTTGACAATCCATGTCTAAATTTTTCTGTGAGTGTTTGTTTATGTGTGTGTGTGTGTGTGTGTGTGTGCGTGTGAAGAGGAAAAGAAAGCAAAATGTTGCCAGAGCTAAGGAAATTGCATTTGACTGATGTTAAAGCTGATGTTAGTCAACATTGTTAAGTTTTGTGTAAGCATTGAGATTGAATGGCATTGAGCGGGGGGTGGGAGGGATTAAAGTGGTTTTTGAAGAGCTGCCACAGTATAGGCTAAAGTAGGGCCAGATTACGTTTGAATAGGGGTAAGAGCGGAAGAAGAGTGCAAAGGAAAGAGGGAGGGAGGAAGTGACAAAAACCATGAACGAAAAGTAAAAGTGAATTATTTTGTAACACCTTTAAAATAAAAAACAACAAAATAAAAAGAAAAAAACAAGAAAAAAATAAAATCTAAATATTAAGCAGGAAAAGCGTAATAAATAAAATTCATTTATAAAGCAACAACAAAACTGTTAAGACAAGTTGTTCGCGCTGTTGTTTGTTATTGTCGTTGTTCTTGTTGTTGACGTTTACGTTGCTGTTGTTGTTGCTGCTGCAGCGGACAACGCCAAACATACGGGTACATAAATTCTTTGGCAATTTATTATTAGACAAAAAAACCAAAAAAAAAAAAAGAAAAAAATATAGTATATAATAACGTCGAGGCCGCCATAGAGAAAGAATAAATGAGAAACCAAGAGAAATAGCGATAGAAAGAGAGAATAGAAAAAAAGGATGAATGACCGGAAGAAGGCAAAGGGGGCAGTGCTTATTTTGTATAGTTGTCGCCAACATTGGCAATCACAATAACAACAACATGGCGACGCACTCTGCACTGTCTCTCTCTATCTCTGTCTCTCTTACTCTCCCTCTCTCTCTCTCTCTCTCTCTCTCTTATGCAGCAAAAAACACGGCAAGAGAGATGCGAGCCAAAAGTTACAGACAGAGGGAAAGGCTAAGCGACTAGTGGCATAACGTGCGTTGTATAAGAAATATTTGCCATGTTGTTATTATTATGTATTATTATTTTAGAGCAACAATATAGATAGTATTATGTGTAAGCTGTTTGGGACATAACACACTAGCAAACACACACACACACAAACATACACATATACAGAGATAGAGCGCTGCCTGCAGACACGCGCGGCATATGCTAAAAGTTTGTAGCGTCTCTCATAGCGACTGCGGCGTTGCCTAGTCAATATTTCATTTGGCACTTGAACCAAATACTTTTAGCTTGATGCTATGCCAGACGAAGGTTGCTGAGGACGTACCCAGATATATGCAAACACACACACACACACATACTCATACATAAATACAAACACATACGGTAAGAACTCGAAAATTTGTAAAACTAAACACTGCGAATTATTACAAACAAAATCCAAATAATTTTACAAAATTTCCTGTAAATATTAATAATTTAATTAAAAATATCGAATATACAGAAATTTATATATATACAATTATTTTGTCTAAGGGAAATAGTTGTATATACAGTTATTATCTGCTTGTTTGTATTGACAAAAATGTCACAATTATCGTGATTTTACTGTATTTATTTGTAATTACATACATAGATATATATTACTTTTGGTAATTGGTTTGTGTGTTTATATTTGGCTAATTTAACTGGTA
The DNA here is from genome assembly GCA_037044455.1 of Zygothrica quintamaculata. Lineage (NCBI taxonomy): Eukaryota > Metazoa > Arthropoda > Insecta > Diptera > Drosophilidae > Zygothrica > Zygothrica quintamaculata. Next base: position 109,047 of record JBAMBS010000616.1, read on the forward strand.
AATTGCTCGCAGGCAACGTTGCGTATGTGTTCTATATATATATATACAATATATATATATATAGATATATAACTCTGGTGGAACCAATATAGAACTGACCACTGTAAGCGCTATTCATATGAACCATAACATAATCAGATATGTAATTATATTTGGTTTTGTTTGACAAAAAAAAAAAAACACTTGGACTATAAATAAGTTCGGCGTTCAAGAGAAAAAGAGATTGGAAGAAATAGACAGAGGGAGAGAAAAAGAGAGAAAAGAAAAGTTACTTTTAGGCTATACTTGTATTAAGTTCATTTAAATTAGATAATCTTTAGATATTTAATATATATGCTAATGTTTGTCTTTTCTAATATATGTAATATATGTGTGTGTTGGTGTGTGTGTGTGTGTGTATATGTATACATGTGTATGTTGCTAAACGTATATAATACATATGGAACTGTAGATTTAAGTTATTTATCAAAATTGTTTGTGACTTCAACAAGTTTCACTAAAATCCTTTGACCTATTAACAAGCAGCCATACTGCAGGCTTTACATATAATATAATATCATTATAAGGACAATACTCAATTTATATACTTAATTATGCAAATAAAGTTAATGCTTTTCTGAACCTTAAAAGGGTAAAACAAAAATTGTGTCAATGTCACTGAGAGGCTGAAGCAGTTGAGAACCATTTTTAGAGTAAAATCTGCTGTCTTATATTTAAAAACAAAAAACAAAAAAAAAATATTCTAAAGCGTCTTAAAAATATATAAAAAATATATTTTAGAAAAGCTTGCTTATATATTGTTTTGAGAAGCTCATTTTAAATCTTTTCCTTTTTTTACTGTGTATCTTTCAAATCTTCTGTGGCTTCTATATCCATATTCAGTCATGTAAGTTAAGCTCTTTACCAATTCATTTGGCTTGAAAGGATATGAAAAATGATGTAACGTAAATGAAAAAAAAAAAAATGTAAGAAAAAAAAGCCCCAACTGGAAGTTTACAAATTTCCAAGAAATATTTTCAATCGGTCGCTACGAAATGTAATTTTCTTTGCCTTGAGCTTTTATATTATGTGATGAGTATGGAAAATTCATAGAAAATTTCGCACCTCTTATATAAATTGGTTGCTTAACATATTTATTTAACTTATGTAAAAGGTGAAATCAAGAGAAAAATATAAAAGAAAATTATAGATTAGTGTTATGCCATATAAATCAATAATCAATACAACTTAAATAACAAAATATTTAAGTACTACTCTAAAATATTTAAACAAAAAACTAAAACTTTCAAGCAAATATTATAATGTTAGTATTAATGATATATAATATATATATTTATATATGGACAATAGGATATATGTATATAATAATAGCAGCAATATAAACTTTTAAGTTGAATAAATTCAAATAATTTTTAAGTATATTTTAACACACACACAACGAAAATGCAACGGCGTAAATCGTTTGAGTTTTTTAAAGTTTAAGTTTTAATATTCTGTAAATTTTCCTATATAGAAAATGCAAGTGATTTTTAATAGGAAATAAGCAGTATTATATAGCAAATATTCGATACATATGAGCAACAATATTAAATTATTTTATTTTTTAATATTCAACACAATATTCAATCAAATAAATTTTATATTCATGCCTCAACAATGCCAGCAAATTCATTAAATTTCATCCATAGTATTTGTATGCTGAAAGTTGCTTTCAAACAAGTATTTATATTTAATTATTAAATGAATTAATAAATTTATCATGGAATACAATATCTGTCAATTATTCTTATTAAATTAGTTTGTTTATTAATAAATATATTATTGAATTCAATTTCTGTTAATTAACATAAGTTCTGCTGTGATTTTAAGAAGGTTCAAATTCAGGTTTCACAAGAATCAACTATGCGTATATATGCGTATATATATATACTTTAATTGAAAATATATGTATATACAATATAGAATATATATTGACAATCTATATAATTTAAATAAATCAAAAAAAGTGGCTAATTTATATTCAATTTACTGAATATCAGCAACTGAAACCTGACAGCCTTGGCGCAATATTAGAGTCAAGAATAGAGGGCAAGATAAAGCAACTTACTCCTTGAATATGTCTGATATATTACCTTAGGAATATTATATACATATATATATATATATATATTTATATTCATATATGTATACCATAAACTTAATTGCAGCAAATTAGATAAAACCAACTTTAGTAATACTTTTACTAGTTTTTATTTAAACCATAATTAATTCTATTAAAATTCTGATTGATTTTTATATTTGCATTTACAATTGGATCAGATTTCATCTTTTATTCCAGTTGAATTGCTTGAAGTGTTTTTCAGGTCAATTCGTAGTGCAACAGGTTTCTTCGTGTTTTTCATTTTTCTTTTTGGTTTTTCCTTTTTTTTTATTATATTTTTTTTATATTTTTTTTTGGTATTTTGTGGCCAACAGAGTTTTTTGTGCATTGTGCAAATTGCAGAGAAATTTCCGTAGAATGCAAAAATAATTGCGGCTACACGAATATTTTAACAATGGAATTGGAATTGGAATTGGAATTGAAATTGAAATTGGTAGGAACCAATGAGGAGTGGCAGAAGTGGTGCAACTTTAATGTGAACACAAAAAAGGATTTCAATAAATGTCATAAATTTGCCAGACGACTTAACAAATTGCAAGCTGAATGAGCCGCAAGAAATGATAAAAATAAAACGGTAAAAAAAACAGAATGAACATCGAAATGGAAAATGAAATGAGAGAATGAAAATGTAGATGCTACGTAATGGCCTACAAAGAAATGGCATCCTTTTGTTCCGCGCCGTCTCCTTATTCAATTGTTTTGGTTTTCGGTGATTATCGTTCGTATTGCTGGAGGCTGCCGCAAACGGTTTTCATTAAAGACAAAAAAAAAACAAAACAAAAGGAAAATAAAAATAAAAATTGCAACCGCTACTTCAAATGACCAGAAGAAAATAAAAAATACGCCGGTAACGTATAATAAAAAGAAAACTATATTTTTACTGCATGAAAAATGTTTAAAGAAAATAAAATCAAAATTTAATTTGCATAAGGAAAAAAAAATAAAAAAATTAATAAAATGGAAAAATCAAGAGACAACAACTACAGTCGTTACAGCAACAGCTGAGTAGGTAAGGACCTGAAGAATCTAAGGGAGGCTGAGGAAACTCAAAAGCTTTTACTTTTTAGCCAACAAGTATTATGTTTTTTTGTTTTTTTAATTTTTGCTGCTTTTCATATTATTTCTCTTTTGCATTATAATGAAATTAAATTGCTTACATACAAATATATATATTTACATATATACATACATAGATGATATGATATTTATGAGTATGTAAGTATTTTTATCTCTGCCACTTTGCAGTGGTTTTCATTTCTGAGGCAACTGTGGAAATTGGGGCACAACAAACCAAAAAAAAAAACAAAAATAGAGTATACAGGATTGAAGAGATTATAATTTCTGTTAGCACAAGTGTCTTTATATATATATATATATATATATATTTCAATAACTGAAAACCATTAGAAATGCTCTTACTTCCGACTTGTCTAGAAAATTATACGCCAAATTCAAAATGATTAAAGGACTCTTAGCAGCTGGAACTGGCTAAGTATCTTTAGAGTTGTGCATGAGTCCTCATTCATGCCCCAACTTGTTGGTATTAACTTGAGTTTTAACTTTAGTTTTATGTTATTTTTATTCATTTTTTTGTTTTTTTTGGATTTTCAGTTTCTAGTTTTTATCTGCATTCAAAATATTTACGTTTTAGCATCAAATGTAGCCGCATGTCAATCCAAGTTTTTGTTTTCTATTTCTTTTTCATCAGATTTTTGTTTTTATTTTTTTTTTGTATTTTCTTTTCCTTCGTTTTGTTGTAAGTTGGTTAAAGTAGGTCAAGAATTTGCATAAATAGCTGCAAATGTTTGAACCGTTGACCAATTTTTCGGGCCAAGTTGTTTTTTGTGTTTTTTGTTCTCTTTGCGTTGGGCATCAACGAAATGAAATTACCAACGTAATCTGCAAACAGTTTTCTGAAGCGTAAAAAGTTCCGGTGGTCTGTTCTGGTCTGGCCAGTGCCACATGGCACATGCCACAAATTGACGCACACAATTTATAAAATGTGTAACTACTACTACTACAGCTACTACAGTTACAATATTTAACTCCTTACTGTTACTTATACATACAATAAAATACATTCAACAAAACACACAAAATACATGTAGCACAGGTTAGCACGTAGTCAAACTTTGATAGTAACTTTTATGAACTTTTAGATTTATTCAAATATATAAAATGTTTAAAAATATTAAATATATTATCAAATGTTAAAAACGTTAAAACTGACCTAACAACTTTCATATAATTTATAAGCCAATTTTCTATTTATTTCTTTTTAAAAATTTTTTTCTATTTAATATTTATTTCAATTATTTATTATATAAGACTAAATTTTCAAATTATACATTTCGATTTATTATTTGATTATTTATTGACTTACAAATTATTAAAAAATATAATTTAAAATTTTTATATTTATTTATTTTAAATTATTTAAACTCAAATGGATCTATGCCTTTTTACATATGCTCCGGTAAATTTTCAAACTAAACAATTTAAATTGTAAATAAATTTGAATTTATTCCAGAAGTATAATTGAAATATGAATAAATTTTGTACCAATAAAAACAGTTATTATTTATTTTGTTTATATTAATTTGGATGAAACAATAAAAAGCAATTATTTTCACAAGGAAATAATTGATATAAATCAAAAAAAAGTAGATAGAAATTTGCATTTCTAACTGTTATTATAAGCTGTTAATATTATCATCATATAATTGCTCAGACTCTAGTTAACAGACATAGAAAGTGTAATAGTGTGGCAACTCTTAGCAACAGGCAAAACTTCAGCAACTAATTGCCAGACAAAAGATTTATTTAAATTATTTTCCAATGAATTAAAGCTATTGAAGTGCATTTTATATGCACTGCATATACCCTTTGTTTCCCTTTGTTGCGTTGCAGGGTAGTAGAGGAAGACAAGAACTATATATGTATAACGAACAACATTAGAAGGGGCAGCACAGTGCGTGTCAGCCTTGAGCTACATTCAGCAGACAGACAAACAACAACATCAACAACAACAAGAACAACAGCAACAGCAACAGCAACAACAACAGCAACAACAACAGCAACAACAACAGCAAGAGCAACACAAGACACACACGAATTTATACACGTTCATAATGCAAACTTTAGCCAAAAAAGAAAAGAAATGAAAAGAAGAGAAGAGAAACAGACAAAAATCACAGAAAAACCTAAACAAAAGAAAAGAAAAGCAAAAGGAAAATGCGACAGACAACGCCAAAAGATGAGTGTAAGAGCAACGAAGAGAGAGGATAAGCAAAGCTAAAGACAGAAACCTTCGTCAAATCTGGCGCTATCAATTTGTTGTTAGTGTTTTGAGTGTTTAAGTGTGTGTGTGTGTGTGTCGTATGTGTTTTAGGTATGGTGTGTGTTATTCATATTGTTGCTGTTGGTATTGCTGTTATTTGAATGATTTGCAACAACAACTATAACAGTGCAAACAATAATACATAATAATAATAATAATAATATTATTACATATATATATACATATATATATGTAAGTTATAATAATTTTTTTTAAGGCAGCTGCGTTGCGAAGGGACATCAACAGGAAGAACCATAAAGAAAAAAAAAAGAAAAAAATTGAAAGCATAAAAAGGCAATGGCAGAATTAGAAGGAGAAGTGAGTACCGATATGTGGCAAGAGGCAGCACAATCATTGATGGCATCTGTTTAATTTTTGCTGTTGTTTTTTTTTTATTTTTTTATTTTATTAATGAATTTTTATGCTCTGTAGGCGGCTAGCAGTAAATTCTTCCTTCATACATTCCCTGTCTCACCCAACTTCCACTCTCTCTTTCTGTCTCCCACTCTATCAATCTGTCTCTGTTCTATGCTGTGCTAATGTCGCTGCTCTTGTTGTCGCCGTCTTTTGGCCGCGTGTGCTTCTTACTTTTAGGCTACGGCAATGGCTAAAAATATGTCTGCCAATTCGCTAAGTGGCTCAACTTATATACGGAACACATATATTTATATATATGTATGTCTGTATGTGTATAGGCACATTTATATATCAAATAATTTACAGCATTGATATAATCTTGCATATAAATTTGCCCCGCCCACATTCAATTGATATACTTTATATATAAATCGTTTATCATAATAACTATATATATATATATATATATACGTACTTGGCATTAATCTAGTGTTGCTTAGCGTGTGTCCACTGTAGGCTATAGAGAAGCTTTTGTCTTTTGTCTGTATTCTTTTTATTTTTGGCTAATTTTGCAATGTAATAGCCCTTTAGTTGTTATTATTGTTGTTGCTGCTGCTGATGCTGCTGCTGTTGTTATTTTTGTTGCTGTTATTTTTGCATTTTGTTGTTATTGATGCAGCCAACATGTGCACAGCATTATTTTCTTTTCCCTTTTTTTTTTTTTTGAATTTATATTTATTTTTTTGGCGCGCAATAAATACCGCACTCGAAAGCCGGCAATGGGCAACGAATCACAATTTGCACTTTATTCCTGATATCACAACACAGCATTAAAATAACAAAATATATATATATATATATATGTATATAAAATGGAGAGAGGAAGAGAATGAGTGCAAAAACAAAAAGAAACACAGATAAAAAATAATTTAAAAAAAAAAATAAATAAAATTTGAATTGATTTTATTAAATGGTTTTTATATCTTGTTTTATTTTTGTTTCTGTTGTTGGTTTTGTGCTCGTCTTTTCGCACACGCGACGATCACGAGTTTTGAAATGAAAATAGAGACGCGTTTACCGTTCGTTCCGTTGCGTATTTATCGTGTCCGTGCACGTGGCAAACTTGACGCTGACTAAATCCGAGGCAGCAACAGCCCCACGTTGGAGTGAATTGTGCCGCTTATAGCGTCCGCATCAGTTGCCTGCGTTGACACAATGACTCAGAGTCCATAGCCCAAAGGCCGTCGCCAAGCAAGACACGAGCGCAGCATCGCCGAGCATTCAACGATTAGGATACGAATTCCATATACCCGAACCATAACACTCAATGCTATTTGAGTACTTCTCATATTTAACTCACACAAAATTGCAGCTCAATTTTTTTACTTCTGATAAATTTCCCAATATTCTGCTTGCCTAACGCGAAGACAATTTAAAATTGTATGCGTATGCGTTTGAGTGTATTGTGAGTGAATGTATTGAATAGAGCAAACGAATGGAAACGACTTACATTCGAGTTGAGTGCTTGAAATGTGTTCAGACTTTTTGCTCATTTCCGTTTGGCGTGCGTAGCACTTCCGCTGTCTTGCTGTAGCCAAGGAAGTTGTTGCGACGTTGGAGTACGAGACTCAAGCTCAGTATTAGCAGCACAAGAGTGAGGTTAGGGCTTAGCATAAGGATATCTCTTTGAGCTTCTTGGTGAAATTTCACAAATATATTCCATGGATCGCAGCATCTTCTATTTCTGTTTAAATTATTATGCTGCAAGTTAACAAAACTTAATTGTGTGCCCTCTTCCTCTATGAATAATGTTATTATATTCCTGCACTCTACATAACATTTAATTATCCGCTAATATTCTCATAAACTTACTAAACTTCCCTCGTACTAAACTCAAAAATTGTATGCAATAATTCTGTTAATCTTTTTTTAAAAGTTTTAATAAAACAATTTTATATAAAATTCAATATGTGCATATATATATTTGTGTACAACGAGTAAAAGAGTCCTTTTAATCCTGTGTATTTACCTTTGGTAAATAACTAATTGCGCATTTTCAATAAATTTAACTTCACTATAAGAGCGTATTTTTTTCGAAATTTTATTATAGCTCGAAGATATATACTTTTGTATTGCATTTAAATCGAGATAAAGCCAAAGAATAAATAACAACATTTTTTTTTTTATCTTTTTCATAAGGTTAATATCAACAAATTTTTTATTCCGACTCAATTTAACTCACTCACCGTTGATATTTATATGGAGAGGTTTTCACAATATGTTGCTATAACTCTACATTTGTTTAAGTATGATCAACTAGTAGATACTCTTTATTTGTGTCATCAAAATGTATGCTGATTAAATAAACACGAGCAAGAAATGTTGGCAAGAAAAGTTTGGGAGATTTCAATGTCGGAATTTCATTTGATTCTTTGCAGTCCATAGAGAGTACAATGGACTATAATTTTCCTATTTGACCTGTAAAGTGAATGATGTAATGGGGTTAAGAATTCAATCGCAAATTATATTGGAAATTATATTATATTGATTTAAATAAGGCAAAGTTTCAGGAGATTTTAACGAAATTCAAAGGGGAAACCTCTGAAGATCGGAGCGAGTAAAAATCAAATTATATATTAAACTATAGTAACTGGAAAGTGATATTATAACTTTAAGATACTGATCACAGATCATTGATTAATGTTCTATATGCTAACGGGCCCCAGTAAGTTATAGCATAAAATTGATTAATATTTTCCAGTATGCTAAATATATCTACTAAACCAACCTAATATGGTTAAGGATTCTCGATGCAAAGACAATGAAATGAGAGGTAAAAAATATATTATAATATTATAAAAATACTTTTTGGTAGGGTATTATAGAAAAGTGCACTACATTCACAGAATTAGCTGTTGTCTGTGTGTGTGTGTGTGTGAGTTTCTTTTACTCAGCGTTTGCATAATACGTTTCCGTTGGACTCGTTTAAACATGGAAAGAAAGATTCAGGGCAGCGAGAAAATAAGAAAATAAGTGAACTAAAGAACTTGAAATCAGCGATGCTGCATTGTAGATCTATAAAGCGAGTAGCAAAGGAGAAAGAATAGACAAGGAGTCACAGATGAAATGAGTGCTGTTTTTCCTTTAGCTCAGTTGTGCACGGTTATCCTTAGCAACAGCAACAGGAGCCATTCGGACAAAGGTTGTTAGAATTCACAGTAAACAGCAGCAGCAGCAGCAGCAGCAGCAACAACAACAGAAACATCAGCAACAAAAACAGCAGTAGCAGCTGTTCTTTGCCTTTGCCCAATAAATATTGTCTCCTTGGCCCACTCGATTGAAACAAACACACACACACACACATACACACAATAGCATATACGCTGGTCATGTCCTTTGACAACAATCCCGTAGCCCCCAACCCTTAATGCCATAGTTTCTTTACTCTTCTCATTTGTGCGTTGCTTAACGCTCTCCGGTTTTAGCCTTAGGGCTTGTTGTTAGCTTCTGTTTCTGTTTCTGTTTCTGTTTCTGTTTCTGTTTATGTTTGTGTTTTCAATCTAATATGTCTAATGCCTTTGAGAGTGATTAGTGACAAACTATGACCAAATAATGACAACAAATGCAGCAACAACAAAAAAACAATAACAACAACAACATTAACAAGGATAACAAGTATAACAGCAACAACAAAAGCAACAAACAAATGATTAATACTTGACTTAGCGCAACGAAGCATATTAAGTAGCAACTTCATTAAGTAGCAAGCAACTTTGCCACACACACACAGAGAGAGAGAGAGAATGAGATATGTACACAAAACACACACAAATTTACATACACACAAAGTTAGTTATACAATTCTTGTAATTAAGTTTATTTTAAAGCCAAGCAGTCAGCTTAATTGTCGCCAATGTGTAAAATATTTCGAAAATGTATTAATTACTTTACAATTTATTTAAAATACACTTAAAGAAAATACACTGTAAGCAAAAACAAGTATCTCAATCATTTGTAAGACTTGCCTGTTAAGCTTCACTTTATACTTCAAAGCTATATACCGATTGATTAGGAAGTTTTTCCAAAGAAATTTTCCAGCAAAATAAGCAAAGGATTTCAAGTATCTAAATAGATTTAAGAAAGTTTAATTTGAAACTTACTTACTTCAAACATTAACTCAAAAATATCCTTAAATTAATTATATATATACATATAAATCATTACCAAACAGAGTTAAAGAAGCAATCGTTAAGACAACTTTAAGGTGTGTAGAGCTTAAGGCAATGCATATCCTTTCAGTGGCAGGCTGTAATAGAAAGTTTAGTTATGGTTAAAGGTAAGTGCTTGCTTAAGCAGCAATTATTAATAATAATAATTATTATAATTTTAATTATTGTAATAATAATAACTTATTAGTTTCTTCCTAGCTGCTGGTTTTCATTAGGGAAACTTGATTCTTGCTGATCTAAGACATAATTTGCTGCAATAAAACTTTATAAATTCTTAATAAGATTCCATGATAAAGCTTACAAATATTGTTAAATGTTGTTAATAATAATATACAAACTAATCAAAATCAACATTATATTTAAATTAAATCTACTTTTAAATGCTTTTCATCAGTTTTAAACAATTTTCTTAACAGTTAATGCTGTAGTCAAGATTTTTCCGAGTAAATATGCTTCTGTAAATTTTCAAGTATTTGCGTAAATTAGTTGTATGTTTAAGCTCTTATCTTTGAACTAATTTAAACTTATATAAATATAAGTAATAGTTACTAGTTTACCTTATTATTAGTATTATTGCAATGCATTCTTTATGGCTTAAATGCCCTTCTTAAAAGGCTCAACTTGACGAATCATAGGAAGCGATATTAGCTCAAGGATTTTATTGGTATTCAATAGTACTAAACAGATGATCCTAAACCTTGGCAAAAGCTGTGACTAGGCTTATTCAACATTTGTTCAATTTATCTACTAACTCTTGGAGTTATAGTGATAGTGATAGGGGGAAGAGAGGGATGGAGAGTGATTGTGTACTGAATGAAGTCCATTTAAAGCCTTTTACCTTGCTTAATGTACAAAGCATTTTGCAATTTTTCAAAGTGTACTTAAATGCCAACTGGCTGATTATTTAACATTCAATGAATGCTGACACACATAGAAAGACAAACATACAAGCACGAACATACACACATACACACACACACAGACACAGACACAGACACATAAATATAGAGTAAAGTAACATGCATAATTCAGTTAGCTATTCAATTGGTTACCACAAAAGATTCCTGCACATTCAGACTCTATTAATCACTTTAGTACGAATTCTTATAAGGAAGTAAATGAATGAATTGTTATACTTACCGTTACCCCGTTCCTATTCATTCACTTGCCATCACATGGGCAAAGTTATTTGATTTATGGAAAATGAATGAAACGTATAAGCCCAAAAGTATTCAATGTATATCTTTAGTATCTGTTGTGTTGCTTTGTTTCATACGTGGTGCACTTCAAGGATGCTCCTTGGAGAGAATTTAACTTTGTTATTGGACATCAATTTGCCACTGATAAATGTATACGATAAGCAACTATGATAAGCTTATGTACGAGGGTAGCTTGAAAAGTAATTGCTATACTACTAATGACTTGTGATAAGTAATGTTTCAATAAGCTATTGACTCATTGCTAATTATTGTTAATTACTTTAAAACTATAACAAAGCAATATTATAGAGGTCATGTATTTGACAAACTTATTAAGCTACCCATGCAAATTGGATTGGTTGAAGGTACAAAGGGCTTCTAAAAGACATTACATGCAACACAAAATCCCAAAGAGATTAATTGTGTTCACAGTAAAACAATACGCAAAATTGCATTAGAACGTTACGTTCAATATATACTTACACACTTATATAGGTATATACATGACACACTAACTGATTGCATTTCAAAGAGATTTTCGTACAATATGAACAATATTCGGCTATCAAATGAAAAGTTTGTTTGTTTTTACCATTGCAATGGGCCATAGAGTGGATGAGTCGTTGACAATAGATATTCGCTTTTAATGCATTATGTGTCCATTATTTGGGAAGCATTTTTGCCATTCAAACATTTGAATGCAATCAAAAGTTTTATGGAATCATTCCCCAATTTATAAACCAATGATGATAGTTCCACCTGTAGTTGAGACGAGCTCTGAAACAAAAGCGATGCCTTTTGGCCAATGCATAATGCATAATTAAAATGATAGGGAGAGAGACACAAAAAGACAGAGATAGACAGAGATGGAAAAATGAATTGTTGGTTGGCTGGTTGGCTGGTCGGTTGGTTGCATGGTTGCAAAAACCAGTGGCAATTAAAATAACAATGACTACGGCGACAACTAAAGTAATCAAATGCAACACGCGGCAACTCGTTTTGTTTATTATTTACGAACTCTCTCGCGTGGGTACCAGAAAATGAAGTTGAAACTATTAAAAGCTATCAGCATTCCGCAAAATACACACACACACACACACACACACACACACACACAAAGGTTATACATACACACACACCCACATACACACACATTCACACACAACAACAAGAAAATAACAACAATTGCTGCCCAGAAAATATTCAATTGAAAAATTCAGAGCACGAAGGCAGGAAAAACGCGTCGCAAAATTTAAAAACAGAAACCAAAGCAACCAGTTGATTGAAAGTGCAAAATGGAGGCTAATGAAAAACATAAAAAAAGCAAAAAATGAAAACACAACGCCCAAAACAAAATAGAAAAACAAGTTGCTAAAAAACAGGACTTTTACGCGTCAGATGTCCTGTGGCGAATGGAGCGCTAAAAGCGAATGGCACTTACAAAAGGCTTACAACCGAAAGGCTTACAATCAGCCACCTGGATGCTGCCACAAATGTTTTTTTTTTTTTTTGTTTGCTAAATGCTGTGAGAAAAACTAAAGGCAATACACACCAACACACATATATATACATACAAATACATGAGCATACAAATAGGTGAAAATGTGTGAAACGCACAGATTGAAATCGCGTCCTACCATCAAAAACAAGTATAAGTTGAGTAGACTTAACTATGGTATACCCTAAACTAATGTCTGTCAATAGGCAAACACATACTGCTACACAACTTATCACACTTACACTGGCATACACACACGCACTGGCAGACACACAGAAGCACACTTAAATGTTACGCGGAATTTTGGAGCAATGTTTTCCAGCAAACTTTTAGAACGACATTTAAGTAGTTTGCCATGAATAAGCATCAAGGTATATATATTTATGTCTATATATATATATTAAAATATGTATACTTAAAAAGTATAAGTAGTTGTCTATATAACTTTATTATACTCTTCCATAACACTTTTAATAAATACATAAGTTCCATGAGCCATAAACAAACAAGCAGCAAAATGTAGTGCTTGAATTAATTAAAGCTATTGATTTTCCGCATTTTTTTTTCAATTTATTTTCAAAATAATATATATATTGTTGTTAAATTATGGTATTAAGTACATTTTTGAATTCAAATAGAATGTGATGAAGATGAATAAAAATTTTCGTAATATTTTGTGGTTGCATTTTTTAAAATGAAAGCCGAAGCAACAGAGAAAATTTCTCTTTGAAATAAAGATAAAGACAAATATAAATTAAATATGCAAGTTGATCGAATTATAATTGTTTTTTTATTAATTATACTACATTTATAGTTTAGTCCCAAAAGAGCTTTAAACCTAAACTCCTTAAAATGAAAACTAACCTCAAACTTAGCCTCAAATCTAACCTCAAAATTAAACATATTGGAATCATTTAAAAAATTTACTGTGCATAATAATAAATTGATTGCAATTAAGTCTCTAAATCAGAACAACAAATAATAATATATATTTTAATTAAAAGATAGATACAAATATTTATATAAAATTAAAATTGATTCAAACTCGATTTATGAGCATATAATTCATTTGACTTTATTAAACTGCACAATATACGAAATATTACAATAAATTTTCAGTTATGGACAGTAAAATTTACTTGAAATTGATATAAAAAGTTGTTGTTTTTGTTATTGTTATTGTGAATAAATTGTCTCACTTATTATTTACATTGAGAGAGGAAACATTTATAGAATTATCTTAGCTAAAGGTTAAGTGCCGATTACATAACTTAATTGTTTTGCTATTCAGATATATTTGCTCAAACTTTGATAGATATATATATATATATATATATATATATATATAGATGTGTATCTCACCTGTGGTTAGGTGTGTTGATGATGTGTTCTTTGGCAGGATAACAGGACTCAGGACAAACATAACAACACAAGCAAGCCAAGCCACAAACAACAATCGCAACAATAACTAAACATGAAACAAACAGTTTGTCAACAATCTCTGACGAACTGTCATCAACCGCAAATTGTTGTTGTTGTAGTTGTTGCAAGCATTCTTCCTGTTGCTGTTGCTGTTGCTGTAGCACAATCATTGCCAGCTGACAATGGCACGATACAAATATATAGACAAGTAACAGCACATGCAAAACAAAATGCACAGGCAAAAAGGATAACCAATCCCATGACAGGATGAGTTGGAGTAGTGGCATCCACTGGCATCAACTGGCAGCTCCAAGCAACGTATCCAAACAGTGGAACGCACACAGTTGGTGTGGACAATTTGTGGCAAATTTTTGCAAAAATACTCACGTACATTTTATTGTTATTATTTATAGAACAAAATTGTATCCACGGTTTCGCGCCAGTCCACAAAAAAAAAAATAAAATAAAATAAAATAAAAAAGAGAAAAACAGAAAAAAAATGAAGAGCAAAATGTATAAAACATAAAGAATAAAAGGATGCAGGTTTTTGGGGCAACGCTTAAAATTGTTAAAGGCGACATCAGCAACAACAGCATCAGCAGCAGCAGAAGCAGCAACAATAACAATTGAAAGAACAACATGAACAACAAGAGCCACAACAACGACAACAAGGACAACAAGGACATTGTACAGAAACTTGTCTAAAATATTTTTGAAATGGGTTTAAGCCCGCTACGTTAAGCACTTAACCATTTAAACATTTTGGGCCCGCTTTCTGAATAAGGATAAACAGCAGGCACAAGTAATGCGAAAGGAATCGCTTAAAGTGTTTTTATGTAATCGATATACATATACATACAAATATATATATATATACCCATTCATATAATGAAACACACAAATATATAAGACAATTGATAAATGATATATAAAATAAAACATTCTAACAGAAAATTGAATACTTTAATCAATATGTCCCAAAAATAATCAAACTTTATGTTACAATATAACAATCATACGTCAAGCAGCGCCATCTATTGAAAATTTGCTGCATTAAAGAACAAGATGAGAGCAAAATTTCATATGACAATGGCAGCCATTCAACCAGCCGTCGGTGAGGCATTGCGGAACATGCCTATAAATGACTTTCACTTTAATATTTGTCAACCGATTTACATGATATTTTCTGCTTCTTAAAAAGGATGAATTTATGTTTATAATATATTCTGCATTTTGTATGATTTAAATATACGTTTTAGTTATATTTAGAACATAACGTTCAGATGTTAATATATTGTTAAGCTCAACATACTATGGAAATATTTTTTACTTCAGAGCAGCAACCCAAGAGTAAACGTTTTTTGCATCTCTTTTTTAGAAAATAAAAACTGATGTTGTTGTTATTATTAAATATTTTTATTTAAGTTTAAAGTAAGAAAACAAATACGAAGCAGTAAATACACATTATCCTTTAAAAAATTTTTAGCCCCTTTGCCTTTTTTGTAAAAAAAGAGCAAAGCGGAGCTATTGGAAATATGCAAAATCCAAAAGTATGTAACACATAGAAATAATCATCGGAGACCCCATAAAGTATATATATTCTGAATCAGGACGACAAGACGAGTTCATCTAGCCCTGTCCGTCTGTCTGTCCGTCCGTCCGTCCGTCCGTCCGTCCGTCCGTCCGTCCGTCCGTCCGTCCGTCCGTCCGTCCGTATGAACGCCTGTTTCTCAGAGACTATAAGAGCTAGAGCAACCAAACTTGAAATCTAGATTCGTTATGTTCGTACGCTGTACAAGTTTGTTTTTGATTTTTGAATTTCCTCCCCTGACCCCCGCAAATCGAAAAAAACGATTATTAAGCACAATTTTCAACCGATCAAATTTATTTTTGGCACACATCATTATTAGACCATTCTTGATCGATGTTGTGAGTCTGGGTAAGATTGATAAAAAATCTCGGAAGTTATAGATCATCAAAAGTGGCGTTTTGGGCCCCGGGGGGGTATAGTAGTGCGCGCAAAATAAGAGCTAGAGCAACGAAATTTGGAATGTAGATTTGTTATGTTCGTACGCTATACAAGTTTGTTTTGGATTTTTCAATTTCCCCCCCTGACCCCCGCAATTTGAAAAAAACGATTATTAAGCACAATTTTCAACCGATCAAATTTATTTTTGGCACACATTTTTATTAGACCATTCTTGATCGATGTTGTGAATCTTGGTAAGATTGATTTAAAATCTCGGAAGTTATAGATCAGCAAAAGTGGCGTTTTGGGCCCCGGGGGGGTATAGTAGTGCGCGCAAAATAAGAGCTAGAGCAACGAAATTTGGAACGTAGATTTGTTATGTTCGTACGCTATACGAGTTTGTTTTGGATTTTTCAATTTCCCCCCCTGACCCCCGCAATTTGAAAAAAACGATTATTAAGCACAATTTTCAACCGATCAAATTTATTTTTGGTACACATCATTATTAGACCATTCTTGATCGATGTTGTGAATCTGGTGAAGATTGATCAAAAATCTCGGAAGTTATAGATCAGCAAAAGTGGCGTTTTGGGCTCCGGGGGGGTATAGTAGTGCGCGCAAAATAAGAGCTAGAGCAACGAAATTTGGAATGTATATTTGTTATGTTTGTACGCTATACGAGTTTGTTTTAGATTTTTCAATTTCCTTCCCTGACCCCCGCAATTTGAAAAAATCGATTTTCAGATACAATTTTTAACCGATCAAATTTCTTTTACGCACACATATTGAGTTGACCATTCTCCATCTACGTTGTGAATTTCGTTAGGTTTGAACAATAAACACGGAAGTTATACAACATTAAGTACCGCGCTATGGAGCGTGGGGGCTAAAAGGTGCGCGCAATGGCTAAGTACGTGCAGAACTGTGTGTATGTATGAGTATGTGTGTGTATGGCTGTATATGTAGGCAAAGGGGCTCTCGTAGTCGGGTACACTCGACTACAGACTTCTTACTTGTTCTTTCCTCTTTATTTATATTATTTTTTTTCAACTCTTCTCGCACATTTTGCAATCACTTTTAATAAATTTTTATTGCCTACATTTCACAAATAAATTTCTCGAAATTTTATAACATTACGTAAATAATAAAAGTATCTATCAATTGTTGAAATAAAGCCGATAAGCTATAGTAAATACAGTATGTAATAAGTAATTATTGTTTTATTGATGCAAATACATGTAGAATCCATAGAACATTTTAATATTTAAGCCGATTTCGAGGTCAACAATTACTTAAATACAGGCAGAAAAAGTAAAATCATCAAACAATCAAATTAAAAAATGAAATGAAAAGTATTTCAAGTATTTTAAGCAATTATATTAAGTCAGAATATATGAATAATATAATTGATAATAACAAAAGTAATACATTTAATACTAACAATTAATTGTTGTTACAAAATCAATTGCTTTTATATAAATTTTGTTGCTGTTACTTAAGCAATCTGTAGGAAACAGAGTGCAACAAATGATTCAAGAAAGCAACCTCGTTAAAGAGAATATAAATCAAATATCCTGGCGAGTCTTCACTTCTGTAGATCATTCACTCAATATGAATATTTTTTTATCCTTTATATTCCTTATATACCATACCCTAATTATGCTAATTAATTACCATAATTATTAATTGATTTCAGTTTTTCAACTCTTAAAAACAATTTTCTATACAAACGATTAGCTCTACAAAATATATTGAAATTGTTCAGGATTTTCTAAAATTTATATGCATTGTATAGCTGTAATACATAGACTTGCCATATGCATATAAAATGCTAAAACGGTTAGCGGTTAAACACCCGGTAAACACACACTTTTAAAACGATATTGAAACTAGAAGTAAATAAATTAAAAAGCATTAATCATATATTCAATATAAAAATTTCAATGGAATTTTATGCTATACATTTATATTGATATATATATATATATATATATATTTGTATAATTATCTGATTTGACATACACACAAAGTGCACACAGCTTACACCACACGCAAACAGTTTGCGCGGCTTGTGACATACGAGCGGTGCCTCTATGCTGCTTCCCCCTTCTCAGAATGCTGCCTGCTGCTGCCTACAGCCCGTGGCCTAACCCTTGCTCATACCTATTTGTGTATGGCCTAGCAGCGTGTGGGCGGACTTTTCAATTTGCGGCTACACGAGCGGCTTTTGGCAGGCCGTGAAATTGTATGCAAAAATATTTTAATTGAATTGTCACCGCGATTTTTTCTTTTCGTTGTTTTTATTTTTTGGTTTCACTTGTATATTTTTCTCTCCTCCCTTTTCATATATATATTGTTTGAAACGCAGTTGTTATTTATATGTAGAGTACACACATATATACACTTAACAGGCCCTCACTCATATATACATATATATAAACACACACTGGGGCACTTTACTTATATTATGTACATACAACAATTTCTGCTCATTTCATTATTTGTTGAGCTTTTAACTTTAATTTAATTTTTAAACACCTTTTTGTTTTATTTGATGTTTAACACTGCCATTGTCAACGTCATTGTTGCTATTGTTGTTGTTGTTGTTGTTCTTGTGATTGTTGTTGTTTGTGACCATGTTGGTTGATGAAATATGCATGACGCTGTACGCCATCAAGCAGTGTAGAGAGTAAGAATGGGTATTACAGTGATAGTGTGAGAAAAGGAGTGAGAGAGACACAGTGAGAGAGAGAGAGAGAGTGGGAAAAAAGAAGATAAAGTATGTACGGAAAGTGTGGGAGCAATAATAATGATGGCCCGGATAATAAGAATGACACCGACAATGGCCAATTATGTTGGCCAGAATGCTGTCTCATCGTCAACCGCTTCTGGCCCGTTAATTGGTATAACCACCGCCCAGCAGGCGTTCACAACAACAATAGCAACAACAACATTAAAATTTAAACCACATATGAGAATTTCAAGTCATCTCAAAGGATATCTTAAGTCTACACACACACACATATATATATATATATATATATATATACAGCTTGAGGGTTATATGTATGTTTATATGCTTTAACATTTATAGCTTGTCACTCATACGTCACGTTGAACAAACGTATTAGTACAGTTTAATTCTACTTAAAAACTATATATATCTATATATATATATATATAAAACACAACAAGATGTCAACAATAAATACAAAACATGTCACAAATATCCTGTTATAAAAATAGAAACTCAAAAACATAGCAAAAGTTGAGTTAAAAAGTCCTTAAAATAGCTTTAAGTCTAAGCTAACTTGACACTCCTAAGCAGGATATTGATATCAACAGAACGGCTTAAACTATTAACAATTTTGATTGATATTCAACCTTATAAACAATTGTACAATGTAATTAAAAGTTTTCACTTTTAGCACACTTTAAGCTGCATCAATCTGCACCAATTGCTATGCAACGGCTAATAGCTCAAATACTAGCAGTAGTCCTGGCAATGAGTCCTTTCAATAAACAATATTGCAAGCAATTTAAGTTTTCACTTGAGGGTAAAATAATACCAAAGCTTATATATATGTGTGTATATATATATATATATATGTTTGTGAGTTGAAGGCAGAATCCTTGTGCAAAAAGTAAATTCTCGAAAAAAAGAAGTAAAAAGGAGAGCAGAAAGGAAAACAGAAAGAGGCAGAGCTAATGGCAAAGTAATTTCCTTGAATGCAATCGAATATTTCACTGCCAACAGCCAACTGGCATAAGTACATGTTTGTCTGAGCACTTAGTGTATGTATATATGTATGTATATGTGTGTGCTGTGTCCTGCGTATTCCTTAGTAGTCCTTAGTCCTTAGTCCTAAGTCCTTTTTGGTATTTTGATTATGAAACGGATATGTTGGCATTGCCAGATAAGCATACAGAATATCTACTTTTGTGGCTGTTAGCACCTTGTAGAGCTCAATGCTTTTCAATTATCCAAAAGGTTTATAACAACATTTCCGGCAATGCAAGTACCCTGTACTTAACTCCAAAGGGGCATACACTCGTTATAGCTGCAATTGCAGGTAATGCAATTACAGGATATTCTTAGAGTTCGCCTTAAGATTTTGTTGTTATTTTGCTTAAAAAATTTCTTTAAGCTTTTGGCAAATACTGTCAAGTATTAAGCACATACAAACAGATGTATATATGTATGTAAACACACATATACACACACTTATAATGACAGTAAGTTATTTCTATGTTGTGGCCACAAATATTTTTTATATACGAGTGCGAGTTGAGTATTTAACTTTTTTGTTTCTTGTAATGTAATTTTAGAAAATCTTCTCGCTAATCTCTAGCAGCCACAGCCAAATATGCAAATAAACAATTACAAAGGCGGCTAAAGCAGTAGCAGCACGAACAACAACAACAACAACAACAACAACAGCAACAATAACAACAGCAACTGTAGCAGCAACAAGAACAATAGCAGCAGCAACAACATTTGACAGTCAGTCGCAGGTGGCAAGGACCCAAAAACCGCAGTCCCAGCCATTGTCATAATTTCCATGAGCTTAGCATACTCTCACACACACGCACACACAAACACATAAAGGGAGATAGTGAAAGAAAGAGAGAGAGAGAGAGAGAGATAGAGAGTAGCACAGACAGATAGGCAGACAGAATGAGCTGCCTTAAGATGTTAAGACTGTTTGGCGTTTTCTTTAATTTGGCAATGAGAATGCGAATGCGAATGAGGATGAGAATTAGAATAAGGATGAGAATATGGATGTAGATGCGGATGCGGATGAGGCATTTGCAGCATGACGTGCAAATAAAAGTAACATTTAGTAGCAACAACAAGTTGTGCACACTCACAACATGCGTAATTACGTAATCACACACCGTCAACAACAACAGCAACAACAGCAACAACAAAAACAACAAAGGGAACAACATCAGCAGCCACAACAATACAAACACATTATAATGCCTTTTGGCTTCAGTGCGTCGGAGTGGCGTGTTAAGCCCCAAGCTCATATCTCAGATCAGGTCTTTTGGGTTTACAGATACGAATACTACAACTACAACTACATATATATATATATATATATATAATACTTAAATTTGCTTCTGTGAGCTGAGTAATTAAATTTTCTGTCATGCCAAAACTCAGTTTGTAGCGATTAAACGGCAATTGTTGTTGATGCTGCTGCTGCTGCTTTTGGTTGAAGTGCCGCAAGATTACGTATACGCCACGTCTGCCACTACTATAGCTTATCAAAGATGTCTGTCCAAGTGGAAGTGACCGACAGTTCATCATATGGCGCTGCATTATATAAGGGACACACTTAATGTGTCTGATACATTAAGGTTTAAAGGATTGTACATTGTATATGCAGGCTTGACGAAAACTGACTCCGAGATGAGGGAAAAAGTGTTGGCTTTCATTTTCCAAATTAATTTTAATTTTGACAAAATATAGCATTTTTTTAATTACAATAAAACACTTTTCTATACATAAATAAGATCCGTAAACATTATTTTTACTGTTTTGATAATTTTGTATTTTTTATGTCAAGTAACTTAAATCGAAGCAACTATTGCGGCAAACATAATTTTGATTCAAATTGTTTGAATTTGTTGAATTGTTTGAAATTGCAAAATTGTTGAATGTTTAAAGAGAGTAAAAATATAAGCACTGTGTATATAAAATAATATAAATATATATTATTTTAATGAAGCTGCTTTGAAACGAATAAAGGAAAGCCTCTAAATAAAAGCTATAAGTTGCAGTTAATTGTTTGACAACTGTAACTATTTATAATTATATATACTTCCAAAAATATGTTTAAGATATTTATTAAGGTTAATCATTTAAGGTAATTTTGTACTTTTTAATCTTAATTTTATTTATTTTATCATTTAAATTTATAAAATTAAACAAACGAAAACAAGTTGTAAGCCATTGGCCCAACTAAGTATGCAATAGATTTTAACGGCTTCAATTACTTAGCTTAACTTAACTTAATTTCATGAGCTTACAAGCAATTTTGCTCGTATTTCACCTACTTCTTGACCTCAGCTGCAATATGATTCATTTGTCAGTTCACAAACCCAAAATCGAGTCCCATTCCCAGCTTCATGCGATTACCCAACTTTTCCAGCACAGTCACGCGTGATTGTGTCTTTCTTTGTTAACACACATACACACACACGCACACACATAGAAACATTTATTATACAAGTATATATATATATATATATATATATATATATAGACTTTTATGAACCAATATATATGTACATGCACATGAAGTTATTTTGTTATTTACTTCGATCTGTGCTGAGGGAGGGAGCAACGCAGCCAGCCACAAAATTGTTAGGTAGGCGTGTGCAATTTTAAATATTGAATCCTTGATTCAATGTAATCAGTCTTGTTATGGCCTTCACGCACCGATTCGCAGTCAATGGCACAGTAACACGAACACATACTTACATAAACGCACACACACACAGATAGAGATACACGCATACTGGAACACAGGCAGTCATACGCGTATAAAATATCTTTTGTGACTGTTGATGAATCTCTACCTGTTCACAACTCTCTCTCTCTCTGCCTCTCTCTTTAAGTCTATAAATTTATGCGTATGTGTATGTGTTTATGTTTGTATTTGTGTATTTGTATTGTATGTGTGTGTGTGTGTCTGTACGAAGTATGTGCAAACAGCTGTCGCCTGTCACCGGCTGCCGTTCGCTGAAACGGAAACGGAAATTACGTGCACGTTGGCAGTCTACGAACAACATCGAAAGTCGGCGACAATTCATCGATGATGTGCGTCCTGAAAAATCGCAGGACTCCAATGCCTGGCAATGGCAATCAGGCAGCAATTTCACTTACTCAAACACTTCTGCCTCCATGTTCCATCCACCCTCTTGCCGTATGCCCCCATTTATCCTGATCATAATAACCCTCTTATAACCCACACGCTATGCTCCAGTTCCGCTTTAATTAAATCGCAAAAGACACGCTGCACATAATGAAACTCATTATTTATATATTTACAAGTATTGCACAAGGACACGTTTCTGCCTTAATGTTATACATCAATATGTATATATATAAATATAGATATTTATTGTGTCGTGTTGTTGTATAATGGCCAATAAGACAATACTATTTGTGCGGCTCGTTGACATTGTTCTGAGAGAGTTCCTGTGCCCCTCGCATGCCTCCAACGTAATGGATTAAAAAACTTTAAAAATTTATATCAAAACCAATACAATACAATACCAATAACAGTATTTATAAGGATATATATTGGATTGCTGATTTGCAATGTATTATACACTAATGTTTAGTTTAAAATGTTAAATAGAAGATTTTCTTGTCATTTGCAGAGACGACCGCAAAATTAATTGTTTTATCCAAATCATATTTAAAACTATATAAATTTAAATAAAAGTTCATTTAAAAACAACCGCAACTAATCATTCATTGAGCAATTGTATCCTATTTAGTGTTATTCAACAGCAATTCACTCACACACCTCACAGCCAACAGTGCGTATGACTAATTTAACTGAATGCACATTTAATCTGTAGCAGCATTTAGCTGCTATCCTTGCAGTTATTTAATTATTTAATTACCAAAGCACATAATGTCCAGCCACAACCAACACTTAACCTCAATTGGCAAACCGAATGCTTAAGTTGTTAATATAAAAGCACAAAGTCAATTTGATTCCCAGCAATCCGGCAATGAATTTCCCACAGTGAGCAAGCTAAAGAATAGACAGTGCAGTAATTAATTTAGCTATTAACTAATTTTAAAACAAAACTGAATATTATATACCCTATAAATAAATTATATATACTCTATACATGCATAAAATAAAATATTAAATATTAAATACTTTGTTTAAAATATACAAAACTATGAAAAAAAAAATTATTTTTTATAATGTAAATAATGCATAAATTATTAATATTCATAATTTAATAAAACATAGTCCCAATAATTATTTAATTCCAATAAATACCTAATCTAAAATATGGCAAATTGCAGCAAGTAAAAATTTAAATAAAAGTGGCAAAAAAAATACCTGTAAGAAATAAATTTTTAATAATTATCTTAACTATTATATTGTTTAATTTAAATAAATTTTTGTATTGATGCTTTAAACGTATTTAAATGCTTCGCCTCTGTCTTAGTTTAAAGTGTTGTCAGTTAATTGGAAAATAAAATAGAAAATGACAAATAAAAATTGCATACGATTTGCATTTAATTGCATAACATTTAAATATATGAATTTTGATATTTGATTTGAGAAATCATTTGAGTTTCAGTAAACTGTATCTATTTAATATGCATATAGTATAATGATGGTTGATTTTTTTTATTGCATTTAATCAGTGGCAAAATATCAATAACAGTTTGTACAATTCAAAAACCAATTTCAGAAAATTATTTCGGCTCATCGCAGTTAAATTTAATTTATATGCAAATGAAATTTTATCAATTATTATTGTCGATTCGCATTAACTATCAATAAATGTATTCAAATCAAAATCAATGCGTTTGATTTTAACTGATTTGCATAATTAATTTCAAACGAATTTAACTCTTATTCTTTATTTTTACAATTATTTCATTTCTCTCCATTTATTATTATACAGTTATTATTAATATTATTTCTATTTTTAATCCATGATTTAATACGTTTGTTTGTTTCGTTATACAAATAGAAAACTTAATTTATGAGTCAAGTCTTTTTGAGACCTTATTAAGAAAAGTAAGTTAATATAAAGTGTACAAGATATACTTGGGTAAAATCCAATAAATTTCAGATTTATTGTAGATTGAATCATTCAAATTATTTTTCTTTCATCTGTAGTAAAATCCACCAATGACATATGCCTGACGATAGCCCGACAATTCCTTTTTTAGAACATACTAAATGAAAAGTATATTTGAAAATACTACACAGTATTTCTGCTGCAACCTTATTATAATAGTAAAAGAGGTAGAGGATTCTCAGTTGGAAATTTTATTGTGCGGTTGCAAATGTGTTCGTGACGCAGGACTTTGTTTGGATTTGATGCGCTGGACCAGTGCTGTTACTGCATCATGGCCGAAGGACTCTTCTGTTCGTTCGGACCATAAGTGGGCTACTAATGAAACCTTAAAAACTTTTCTATCATTCAGTAGCTCATTAAAACAAAACACAACAAGACATAACAAAGTAAAATAAAATAAAATAAAACGTAAAAAACCTCAACATAATAGCCACACGTGAACACATATACTGTTCTAAGTATGCGAATGCGAATATACACATCAACGGTAAAAGTAATGAATCCATGTGAAGTACTTTTTACTCTAGTACATGCACTTCAGAGAAAGTACTATCACTTTTTGAATCATATTTATTTAATGGTAAATTTTGAAAACGTTTTAAAAAAAAAATTAAAGTAAACAAAATTTCATAATATATATAAAATTAAAAACTTAAAAAAATTTAAAAAATAAATAAATAATTGATTAAAAAATATTGAAAAAAATAATTAAAGCATTAAAAATATACAGAATTTAAAAAAATGTGAGTTCAAAAAGTAATAAGATATATATAGATACATATAAATAATAAATGTAATAATAAAAATATATAAAATAAGTTAAATTAAAAAATAAAATAATTTTTAAAAATTATAAAATTTTAAAAAGATCCTAAAATTTCAAAAATAAAGTAAATAATTAATATAAATAAAATAAGTAAAACTTTAAAAATAAATAAAATTTTAAAAAAAATTAAAATTTCAAAATTAAATGTAACAAATAATATAAAAATATATATATGATAAATAAAAGTGCTTAATATATATATTTATAATAATAATAAAGGGAAGTTTATTAATAACTGTGATTATCGTAATATATTTTCTATATATATATATATAATCATGTAGTTTAAGTGTTAGCATTCCTACGACAATCCCTCTCCAAACGCATCCTTCAATTAAGCTACTTTGTGTCCAGGCAACCAAACTTGAAACATATAAAAAAATGAATAAAAAATGAAAGGAAAATGAATATAGAAGAGTGACAGTGAAATCGGAAGAGGAGTTGGGAGTTTAATAAAGTGAAGGGTCAACTGAAGGGTCAATCTAAGTTTAGAGCAGGTCATTTGTAGCTGGAAGGAGATTGGTCTATTGCCTGTTCTATTGCTTGTAATTTATGTTAAACTTTGCGGTTGCCCAGTGCTCGAGAGGCCAGTAAGACTTGTGAATGACCCTTGGACTGTTTTGGTTGTTTCACTGTTCTAACCATTTGTCTGTCGGTTTGTCTATCTGATTGACTGTGTCTCTCTCTCTCTCGGTCTGTTTGTCTGTTTGTCTGTTTGTCTGTATGGTAGGTTAACCATTTAAATTGTTGTTGCTGTTATTATTGCTGTCTGCTGTTGCTACCGGTTGGTAACCGTTTTGCCAGTTGTTGTTATGTAGTTTCAGCATTTGGCCAAGATTGCAACAGAGTGGCCAGTAGAGTATTTTTGTTGCTGCTACTGTTGATGCTGCTGCTATTGCTGCTGTTACTGCCGTTTTCGGTCGCACTAATTAACAAACTTGAAAAGTAATTAAGTCATTTGTCTGATCCCCAGACGGATTTCCCTCATACCTTTAACTACCTTTAAATTCAGACTTGAAGTCAGACTCAGACTCTGACTCAGAGTCTTATACAGACTCAGACTCAATTTCAGTTACAGTTACATTCTTAGACACAGTCCCAGTCTCTAATGCCTGTAAAAGTGTTTGACTTGTTGTTTGGGTTTTTGTGTTGTTGCGGTTGTTACTGCTGCTGTTGCTTTTGCTATTGCTGTTGCTGTTTCAGCTGCTGCCTCACCTCGTTTAGTAATTGCTAACCTGAAGCCGTAGATAATCAAAAGTGGAAATCCTTGTCTCCTTGTGCCCAATTTTCCACAGCAGCAGAGTCCTTGTCATTGCTTCTACAAGTATGTGTAGCGTTCTGAGCTCTTCCAAGTGCCGCAACTAAAACTGACATTGTTTTACTTGCTATTTTCTTTCATAGGCAAACTTACAAACACGTTTATACATATATATGCTTACATACATAAATATATATGTGTGTATGCGTGTATTTGTTACTGTACTGTAAGAGTTTGCCCACTTTGACATAAAACTTTTCCGTTAAGGCTATCAATTTACTGGCGCTCCTAATCCGACCGTTGAGATCAATTAGTGTGCACAGCTAACTTTAACTTTACCTTCAATTTATACTCAAACCCAAACTCAAACCGAAACTCATACCCAAAACCTTTTTCACATCTTTAGCCATTGCTTCACATCTCACCTATCGACCTAACCTGTCCACACTTTGCCCCCTCCCCCCCTCCCCACCTCACAATCACCACAATAAAAGACGCCTTGTGTACACGTGACACTTGTCAATAAAGTTTTGAGAAGGTCGCTGTTTGCTATATATAAAAACACACACATACATATACCCACACATATATATACTGATAACTCTGACTCAGATATACACAACTTAGCTAACTAGAATGTCATTGTCACTGACATACAACCAAAAGTTGAGTTGCTGCCTAAAGGTAACCCTAACAACCGTTACACTCCATATGAATGATTACAATAGATCTATACAATGGAGACAAATCCAATTACACCAATTGGATAAATAGTTAAGTAGCTGATGCTTCTTCCAACCTAATCACAACAGCAACAACAACAACAATATCAATAACAACAATATTTGCTCACATTTCAACAGTCAAATTATCCTATATCACAGCTGATACCCAGGCAGAGGTCAAAAAGCAACAGTTAAAGGTGCAGCAGCTATTAGCTGATTTTCATAAAATAGTTACAATAAATTAACTAAATAAACTAAATAAAATCAACAAAATAAATAGAAAAATTAAATGAATAAAATAAATAAAATTTCAAAAATAAATAAAATAAATAAAATTTAAAAAATAAATAAAATAAATAAAATAAATAAAATAAATAAAATAAATAAAATAAATAAAATAAATAAAATAAATAAAATAAATAAAATAAATAAAATAAATAAAATAAATAAAATAAATAAAATAAATAAAATAAATAAAATAAATAAAATAAATAAAATAAATAAAATAAATAAAATAAATAAAATAAATAAAATAAATAAAATAAATAAAATAAATAAAATGTCAAAAATAAATAAAATAAATAAAATAAATAAAATAAATAAAATAAATAAAATAAATAAAATAAATAAAATAAATAAAATAAATAAAATAAACAAAATAAATAAAATAAATAAAATAAATAAAATAAATAAAATAAATAAAATAAATAAAATAAATAAAATAAATAAAATAAATAAAATAAATAAAATAAATAAAATAAATAAAATAAATAAAATAAATAAAATAAATAAAATAAATAAAATAAATAAAATAAATAAAATAAATAAAATAAATAAAATAAATAAAATAAATAAAATAAATAAAATAAATAAAATAAATAAAATAAATAAAATAAATAATATAAATAAAATAAATAATATAAATAAAATAAATAAAATAAATAAAATGTCAAAAATAAATAAAATAAATAAAATAAATAAAATAAATAAAATAAATAAAATAAATAAAATAAATAAAATGTCAAAAATAAATAAAATAAATAAAATAAATAAAATAAATAAAATAAATAAAATAAATAAAATAAATAAAATAAATAAAATAAATAAAATAAATAAAATAAATAAAATAAATAAAATAAATAAAATAAATAAAATAAATAAAATAAATAAAATGTCAAAAATAAATAAAATAAATAAAATAAATAAAATAAATAAAATAAATAAAATAAATAAAATAAATAAAATAAATAAAATAAATAAAATAAATAAAATAAATAATATAAATAAAATAAATAAAATAAATAAAATAAATAAAATTTCAAAAATAAATAAAATAAATAAAATAAATAAAATAAATAAAATAAATAAAATAAATAAAATAAATAAAATAAATAAAATAAATAAAATAAATAAAATAAATAAAATAAATAAAATAAATAAAATAAATAAAATAAATAAAATAAATAAAATAAATAAAATAAATAAAATAAATAAAATAAATAAAATAAATAAAATAAATAAAATAAATAAAATAAATAAAATAAATAAAATAAATAAAATAAATAAAATAAATAAAATAAATAAAATAAATAAAATAAATAAAATAAATAAAATAAATAAAATAAATAAAATAAATAAAATAAATAAAATAAATAAAATAAATAAAATAAATAAAATGTCAAAAATAAATAAAATAAATAAAATAAATAAAATAAATAAAATAAATAAAATAAATAAAATAAATAAAATAAATAAAATTTCAAAAATAAATAAAATTTCAAAAATAAATAAAATAAATAAAATAAATAAAATAAATAAAATAAATAAAATAAATAAAATAAAATAAATAAAATAAATAAAATAAATAAAATAAATAAAATAAATAAAATAAATAAAATAAATAAAATAAATAAAATAAATAAAATAAATAAAATAAATAAAATAAATAAAATAAATAAAATAAATAAAATAAATAAAATAAATAAAATAAATAAAATAAATAAAATTTCAAAAATTTCAAAAATAAATAAAATTTCAAAAATAAATAAAATAAATAAAATAAATAAAATAAATAAAATAAATAAAATGTCAAAAATAAATAAAATAAATAAAATAAATAAAATAAATAAAATAAATAAAATAAATAAAATAAATAAAATAAATAAAATAAATAAAATAAATAAAATAAATAAAATGTCAAAAATAAATAAAATAAATAAAATAAATAAAATAAATAAAATAAATAAAATAAATAAAATAAATAAAATAAATAAAATAAATAAAATAAATAAAATAAATAAAATAAATAAAATAAATAAAATAAATAAAATAAATAAAATAAATAAAATAAATAAAATAAATAAAATAAATAAAATAAATAAAATAAATAAAATAAATAAAATAAATAAAATAAATAAAATAAATAAAATAAATAAAATAAATAAAATAAATAAAATAAATAAAATAAATAAAATAAATAAAATAAATAAAATAAATAAAATAAATAAAATAAATAAAATAAATAAAATAAATAAAATAAATAAAATAAATAAAATAAATAAAATAAATAAAATAAATAAAATAAATAAAATAAATAAAATAAATAAAATAAATAAAATAAATAAAATAAATAAAATAAATAAAATAAATAAAATAAATAAAATAAATAAAATAAATAAAATAAATAAAATAAATAAAATAAATAAAATAAATAAAATAAATAAAATAAATAAAATAAATAAAATAAATAAAATAAACAAAATTAATAATAAAAAAAACAAATAAGATTAAATAAAATTTATTATGATTTTCATATGTTAAAGTAGATGAAGGTATAACTTTTTATTTAGTATAATCTATATTAGTAGTGGTATTAGCCTAGTTAAGCTTAGATTAGGTATTATAATTTACCATTAAGTTTGTTTCTAAACATATTATGAAATTGGCTGATTTGTCAAAACTCTTTGTTTTTATTTAACAGGATTCTTTTGTGCTTCAACGCACGTTGTCAAGTTCAGCTTTGCTTTTGTTTTGCATAAATTATACCCTGTAATAGTAAGATCATATAGGGTACGATGTTTTACACATTAAATTCAACATATTCAAAGCAATAATTAGAAAACTGTAGACAATTATATTAAGGCTAAGCATTTAAAGTGGGTAAACAGCAGGGCTGTTGGAAAGGGTATCTGTAAGTCGTGCCTGAAGCGATTTTTGTATTGTTTTTCATATGGTAAATTGCAATTAATATATATGTACCAAAATAATGCGGCATGCAAATTGGCAAACGGTAAGTGGCATGTGGTTTATTTTGTATAGTATGTGGCAAGTTGCAAATGGCAACTGGCAAGTGGCAAATGGCATGCGGCATGTGGCATGTGGCATGTGGCATGCATATACAAAGGCCGCTTGTACCATCCAATGCAAAGAGCATTATAAAAAAAAAGAAAGAAAAAAATGAAGAGAAAAGCGCCACAGCAGACAAAGTGCCACAGCTGCCACTGTGGGTTGACGCTGCCACATAATCGTAGGCGCTCTAACTAGAGCCGAGAACTCATTTGGTTTTGCGCCATTGTTGCAGGCTCAGGATCAGTGGCAAACAAAGTTGCAAAGTGCCAGCGACGAGTGCCTTTGATGATGATGCAACAGCAGCAACAACGTGCAGCTGCTAATGCTTTTGCTGTTGCTGCTTCTGTTGATGTTGTTGCTGTTGCTGCTGCTACTTCAAGCGCCATTGTTGACTTTGGACTCGACGGGCACAAATTAACCGCAAAAGGCCTAGTTGGGTCAAAAATGGGGTCGGGTTGGACTTTGCCGGTTGCTGACCGCCAACACACGTGACTTGAAGCATTAAACAATGAATGTGTGTGTGTGTGTGTGTATATATATATATATATATATATATATATATGTTTGTGTGTGTGTATAGATTAGCCACAAATGCTGTTCATTGTACTTCATTACTTGTGCTTAAACAATCGAATTAGCCGCAAAACAAACAGCAACAAGAGGCGTCAGCATCAAAGCAGCCTCACAACTGCTGCTGTTGCTGCTGCTGCTTCTGCTGCTGCTTTTGCTGTTCTTCAGCTGGTAAGACCAAATGTAATTGCTATGACTGACCTGACCCCAATCACGTAGCCATTCCCTTAAGGAATCAGTTGACAGTCGACAAACTGATTTCAGCTCATTGGTTATAGGTTTGTTCAGTTCCCAGTTACCAACTCCTGCTACACCAATAACAGTGGTTACCGTCTTAGCTTGTTGTCATGTTGCCAATGTTGCCATGTTACCATGTTGTCTTGTTGTTAGCTTGTTGGCTGTTTGTTTGGTTGAGTGACAACCTCATCCTGCAATTGGTCTAAGTAATTTGCATTGTTTATCAACTTGATTAAACTCAATTTTCAAGTTCCTTAAGTTCCGGTCATTACTTTTGTGTACAAACAACTTCAAATATATATATATGTATTTTTTTTGTACTAACTTCATTCACCACACGAATGTCAAGGATACTGCAAATAAGGATAACAAGAAATCAATAAGCTTACGCCATTTCACTTAACTTCGTAACTTCCATTGCAAGAGTATTTAACGTCAATGCTTAATTAGGTTAATTGCTTAAAGATGAAAAACATTTTAAGCATTTCAAACATTCCAAGCAAAAGCCTTGAGCAAAGTTTTTCAACAATATTTCATTATTATTGATTCTAGTTGGCTATTTGGCTTAAACTCTGTTGCCAACTAGCCACGCTGGCCATGTACATCAAATGAATTGCCAACTGTATAAGACAATTTGTATATATAACATAGCTTTTACTTACCAATATAATGCGCTTGATTGAAGTTAATTAATGCTTAGCTTTATTCTATATATACACAGAGTGTGATTAGTCTTAGATTTATTACTACTTTGTTACCTAGATATAACAGTAAGAAGTCTACTGATAACATTCAATGATTGATAGCATATCAGTCTTCTTCCATGTTCACTCGTAAGTATATGTACTGTACTAGAATCATAGCCTGTGATTATTCAACTTATTCAGTCAGGTTCAGAGTGAATAAAGCAAATGAAATTGAGATACTTTCATAATTTTCTAGTTATTCCCTTAGCACATCCGAAATCAGAAAAATTTATATCAACTATAGGTATAACATTGTCTATCTTTGAAGGTTTTCCTAGTTGCTTTTACCTTTTTTCTCAAATTTCAATTAATAAGAAATTATATAAGTCTTTCCACCCTGCAATGACACTCAGATCCTCATGATCGAATCGTTGCGTGATACTCGCTTGTCCATGAATATGAAACAAAATCATTGAAGAGATTTTCTAACAGGTCTCCAGACAATACTTTAACAGGTTGATGGCCCACGTTAAGTAGGCCGATCTAGGCGTACAATTAGGCGGGTCAAAGGATATTATAAAACACCCCAATTCTGTCAATACCACTGACAACTATCCTTTATATATATGTGTATCCTTTTCATGTAATAGACATATTGATAGGGTTCACAGAAGTTCAATTAAATCAGTTCACAGTGCATTTTTATAAGCAGAGCTCAGTTGGAAATGAATTTCAGACACTTTTGTGTAACCTTTAATCGAACAAGATTCCTATGTAACCGACTACGAGAAGACCTTTACCGCTTTTTGTACCTACTAAGATGGTTACATACAAGCGGCAAGCTGCTTCTTGCCCCCGAGCATTGATTACTTTTTGTTTATTAATTATTTAAACTGAATAAAATTAAATATATATAGAAATATAATAGTCTAATAATTTTATGTGCTAAAATTAAAAAAATATTCATTTATTTCTCTTTGCTGTGATAAGAGAAGAAAACTGAACCTACATACGATATGTCTATTCCTCATAATTTGTGTGACAGTTGTATAATGCTAGTTTCACTTGAATAGTGATGCTAATCAAACACACACATGTATATATATATATATATATATATATATATATATATATATATATAAGGAATGGAAGATGCTTCCTTTTGCCTACTTCAAACTTGTTGCACCAATTCCAGTTTTCAAACTTTTGAAGGTACTAAAAATATGAATCAAAAGCTGATTTAATTAATAGTAAAATTTATGAAATAAAAATTGTAATTTAATGTATATAAAAATATTCGTATTTTTCTCATTACTTTTACTACATATATAAAAATTTTTACTATATATGTAAAATTCAGCTATTGTTTAAAATGATTGAAAGCAATACAAGCTGCATTTTACAGTATAAATTAAAAAATGGTAGAAAAAATAAAGCATATAAAATATTTAAATGATTACTTTATAATATATTTATAGGTTTGTGCAAACGATTTGCTTAATAACTGCGTTATTTTTGTATTGAATACATGTGGTAAGTAGGCAGTGGGTAAGTATTGGTGAGGATGGGAGGTGGGGGGGGGAGGGGGAGAGCAACAGTTCAATGTATATGCATTTAAAGACAATGAAAAGCATACGGGTCGGCTACGTGACCTGTCGAGTAGCTGACATATTGGCTCATCAACTTCAGACTAAGAAGCACAACGCCAAAAGGCAAAAGCAGTAAATGGAAAATGGCAAATGGCAAATGGGATAAGGGGAAAAGTGAAACAGGGACAGGGGAAACTGGAAATGGCAAAAGGGCGACAAGTCAAATTGGTAATGGTAATGGTAATGACAATTGCCAAGCTGAAAAAGGAGACAGAGGAAGAGAGATACAGAGAGCGAGAGAGAGAGACAAAGAAAGTAAAGAGCCAAGAGCCAAGTGCCATACAATCCACTAACCGTCAACACAGTCACTGCCAATGTCAATACACAATGTGGGTGTATATGGCTTGGTTTGAGTTCAAAATTTCAGTTTGAGTTTTGGTCTGAGTTTTTGGTTTGAGTTTTGGTCTGAGTTTGGTTTGGTTTGGCACTGAAAAAGGCAGGCAAACAATGAAAAGCGCAATTTTTATGTTAATGAACATCATTTTTCTCTGTTTGCTTTCAGTCGCGTTGAGTGTCGCAAATAAATTCATTAAAGTGGCATTTTTCAATTTTAATGATGTAGACTTCTACTTCCACATTCTCCGCTCCCACTGCCCAACCATTCACATTTACCATTAACCATTAACCATCATCCATACTGAACAAGCTTCATCGATTGCTAATGAATTTTTAGGTTCAAGCAATATGAATACAAAATTGTAAATCGTTAAAGGATATTATTTCAACTGTATAAATGTCATATTAATAAATGAATTCCTATCTGTTATTATCATTATTATTCTCAATATTATGCTCATTATTATTATTATTATTATAACTATTATCTGAACAACTTGAACAAACTTTATGCATTATGGTAATAAACATTTTTATCAGTTTGTCAGCTGAAAATTGTTCAATGGAATGCAACATGTCCTGATTTAATCACTTTGATATTTGTTAAATGAGCCCCTATATATATATATATATATATATATAGGGTAATTATTTAAAGCCTATATATACCCAGTAAACTATATTATTAAAAGGTATTTTTATATATATATTAAAAACATTATTTTAGTGGTTAAATTTTGTTCTCATAATCATCATCAACAATTGTTTTGTTATATCCTTACAGTGCATCGTTTTAATCCTGTAAATTTATCAATTTGTCATACAAAAGTTAAAATATTAATAAAAGTTAAAGCATTAAAGTTATTTATAAAAAGAAAATTTCCTTGCATTTAAAAAGTTTTTTCCTTTTTTTTTTGTGAAAAGTTTGTCATACGACAAATGGTTGAAAGTGTCCTAAAAATGATTTTATCCTTTCCGTAAAGAAATTAGAAATTTATGATAAACTGCATAGCCAAAGTAATAAAACCAAATCGGATGCAAACTAATCCTTTTAAATTTACTTCCCTTTTCTTTTTTGAACTTTTTATGACTGTTGTCTATTGTCACTCAAGTAAAAAGTAACAAGCAACAAAATGTGATTGACTAAAAGATACTCTTTTGATACGCACACACACACACAAACACACACACATTGCATGTGTGAGTTCAAATGAAAGCAAGCACAAAAGACACAAACTGACAGACAGCTGACATGCCACTGGCTTAACTTGATTTGAGTGTACGCTCAGCGTTGCCACTTTGTTGTCAGTTTGCTGTTTGTTGCTTGCCGCATAGTGAGATTTTTACTCATTTTTTATGCAAAATATAATTATTATTAAAGCTTTTTTTTCAAGTATTTTTCATTTAGTCTTCTATTAGTACTATGCTAGTCCTGCGGTAGTCCTGTGGTAGTCATCCTGCCTTTGACTGGCTTCCTTTAAGATAAATGAAACCACTGCAAGCGACACATTGCCTGCTTTTTTGTTAGCCACAAAAGTAAAGGGTTACATTTTTGGCTGTAAACAGTGTACAGTTAACTGTAAGCTTTGACCCGTAACCCTTAATCTCTTACATATAATACATTATCTGTAAGTAATGTTTATCTACCCGTACACATTTATACATACATATATATGTTTACCCTTTGGCACATATATATATACTTGTATATGTGTAGCACATTCGACTGAGTTTACCCAATTATGAGGCATTAAAAATACGCGCATATAAATCGCTTCATTTTTATGCGCAATTATAGCATATACTCACACTCATACTCATACTCATACTTACGCTCATACTCATATTCGTACTCATACTCATACTCATACTCACACTCATACTCATACTTATACTCATACTTATACTCATACTTATCCTGTATGCCGCATTCAGTAACAGTAGCCTCTACCATGAGTACCCATTTCCGAGGTCCGCTGCACAGTGATTGCCTTCATAGGGCAAAAATCAAAATATTTATCGCCAAAGTAAACAAATTATCGCTTAAATATAAAATTTTTGTTAATGGTAAATTGACAAACCTAACGGTACTATAAAAAATAGTATAGAAAGCGGAATGTAAGATCAGGCACTTCTATAAGAGGTAAAAGAAAAACTACAGAAAACATTTCAATCAATATTTCGATATCAATATAAAAAATTATTTAAGTATATTTGCTAAATTTTCCTGCTATTCATATTAAACTATTATTATTTATTTCTAATTTTAATAATTAAAATATATTTATTCTTATATATTATTACCAAAACTAGATCATATGTGTAGAGGTTAAATTAAGTTAAATTTTAACTTATTTTTTCAGCTTATTTTTGGAAATAATTTTCACCACAATAATTTTATTAAAAATATATTTTTGGCCACAAGTTTCATATAGACACAACCACTGTGCAGCGGCTGTCTAGTGGCGTGTTTGGGGTTTACTCGTACTTTTGCTTGACTGCGTCGCTGTCGCATCTTACGCTACTCAATTAACTTAATTCCCTTTTGCATAAGCTGGAGAGGAGTATGGTGAGATGGTAGGAGATTGTGGGGTGGGTGATGGGTGATGGGTGGGAGGTGAGATGCTGAGTTTGCTGAGATGCTGTTGCTCCTTTTTGGCAGGACGCATTGCTCATGTATTTTTTATTTATTTAACATTTAAGCGATTTTCAGCTCGCCCGCGCGAACTACTCAACCGTGTGCACTTTGGCCAAAGTGTCAAATGTAAAGTGGCTAAAAGGCACAAGGCAATGGTAACGGTAACGGCAACGGCAACGGCAACGGCAACGGGAAAGGCAAAATTAGCTGGAAACGGCCAAGACTTGCCCTTCAATTGCACAAGTAATGCCGGAAGTTTAGCCACACACCAAACACTTGTAAGAAAAAAAAAAATAGCTATATATATGAAGGAAAAAGAAAGAGAAGGAAAATTAAAAAAATTATATATATATATATACAAAGAAGCGAAAAAAAAAATTAAAGAAAATTGTGAATAAAGTAAAAAAGAAAAAGAAAAAAAATAAGCGGAAATTTTAAATGCTTTCACCATGGAAAATGCGTTCGTTTGGCTAATGCGATTTTAGACAACGCCTTCTATCTGACTGCCAGTTGAGCAAGTTCCAACTTTCAGTTAACAGAACAGAACTATGGCCACAATAGACCGTTGAGCCTGCTTGTACCGTACCGCTCTAATGGGATTACGACGCTATCCGCAATAAGAAGTAAAAAGTTTAAGAAGCAAAATGAAAAAGAAATAGAAAAGTAGCATGAGCGGATGCGGATGTGGATGAGCTTGTAGATGAGAATGAAAATGAGTATGAAGTATAAAGATGAAGATGAAGCTGTAGTTGTAGCTGTAGCTGAAGCTAAAACTGAAGAAGAAGTAAAAGTAGATGAAGATGAAGAAGAAGAAGAAGAAGTTCGCATCACTATTTTGTAGCTGATTATCTGACCACGTTGACAGGATGGTTGGAATGAGGATTATGAAAACGAAAACGGATAACAGACAACCAAACTACAAGACTCCGTTGTTGGTCGACTTTGTCGCTGGCAAGGATAAAAATTATATACAAGGCAAAAATGGTGGCAGACTTCAACACGATATCTGACCAAGTCCAAGACCAAGACCAAGACCAAGACGAAGACGAAGACCAAGATACAAAGATGCAGACGGTGGCAAGACAAGACGTTAATATTATTATACGCTTTGTAAACAAATTATGAATTATGTTGGATAAATAGAAAAACTTAATAATAACTTGATTGCGGCATTTGGTTGCCTCTTACAAGTAACTGCTGCCAGTCTGCACCTGTTACACTGTGCAAAATATTAAAAAGCAAGAGGAAGAATGCTGGTAGTAAAAACTTAAGTAACTGGAAAACAAATTTTCAATATTCCAATATAAGAAAAAAAAATTTATAATATTTATATATATACTTAAAACTGATTCCTCGTATAAAGCAAATTTTGTCTTATGATTTTCCTCTTTAATACAAATTTCCCATTTTAAGTGTCAAATTTTGTACAGTGTTTTTTCGGCCATTTTTATATTTTGAATTTAGCTGAAAATCTGGTTTAGACTAGAGGGTCAAAACGTGTCCTTGGGTCTTTTTTTTTATACTTAGATTTTGGCCTCAACCTCTACATATCTGTGGCACTGTGGGCCATTGCCGTCACGTTAATTATGGCACACAAAAATGTCCAAATTGTGCTGGCAACGTACAAAATGCTTAACAGTAGGCGCTGCTGGGCTAAACAGAAATAAAAACTGATAAGGGGAAATGAAAATTGCGGGCTGGGGGTTAAAGTGTAGGCATGTCCGGTTGAAAGAAAGCTTGTAGATATCCTAAAGGGACGCTCATTGCAGGTTGTTGGTTGTCGGTTCTTTGCTGGCGACGAAATGAATGCAAGAAGAGAAAAAAAATGTAAAAAACAAATTGAAAAGTTTTACACGATATAAATTTGCATTAATTTTGGGACGCTCTTTGGCACGGTACATACAATATAGGTAGCTATTGCCTTTATTCGTTGCCTTGGCTAACAGCTAACAGCTAACAGCTAACTGGTAACTGCTAACTGCTAAGCGGTAGCTGGTAACTGGTAACTGGTAACTGGTAACTGGTAGCTTGAAGCTGCTAACTGGTAGACTGAACTCTGAACGTGAACGTAAAACAGAAACTGAACTCAAGCCTCACGGCTTTGATATTAGCAGATTCACTATATATACTTGTATATATATATATATATATATATATAAATAAATTGCTTAAATCGAAAAAGTTTTTCTGCTTTCTATATATATATATATATATATTTATAAAAAAAATGTTTTCCTTTTTTTTTGTTTCTTTCTTTTTGCATAAGCGTTAACAACACCTACATTGGGTTTGAGCTGAACTGAGCTGTCCGCTGTATGAGAAATCCTGCTCCTTGTACTCCTAAGCAAGGACCTATTTTGCAAAGCTGTGAATAGCAGTCGTAGCCAATTGGAGGGCCGGCAACAGCTGTTGTTGTTTCGTCTCTTGTCACATTGTTCTTGTTGTTGTTGTTGCTGATGTTGCTGATGTTGCTGCTGTTGCTGTTGCTGCTGCCTGTGCTACCTTTTTGAATATTTATGAAAAATTGAAACGTTTTAGCGCGCTGCCTGGTGCCTTGCAGGATTTGTTCCCTTTTGTACCCTATACAATGCCATATGCACTGGGTATAAGCTACTAAATTTATATATACACATACATATATATATTTATATCTATAAGTAAATACTATTCTGTACAAAACTTCATTTAAACAGTTCAACATACATTTTGAAAATTTTTCAAATTCTTTCCCAAAGTTACAATAATCTTCTATATTATGCATATAATTTTGATACTAAAACTCTTTAGCTAATACTAATTTCAAAACTATATTTAGTATATATATTATGATTGGTATCTGACAGTTAAGTATCTGCATTCTCTTGTGGTTTTTGTTTTATTTTATTTTTCATGTATATATGTATATATTTATATATATATGTATATGTATTTTGTCAGTTGTTTCCATTCCCGCTTGTTAGTTAACTAATTGTATTTTTTTTTCCTGTTGGTTTTTTTCTTTTTGTTTCTTAATTTTTTCCTTTTTTTTGCATTTTTTTGTTGAAGCTTTTGTCGCGTTTTACGTTAGTGGCGACCGCCCACGCACAAAAATGATTTAAGAGGGCCTTCATTAATTACATTTTATCACAGTGGTTGCAAATGGTTATGTAAGTGTGTATATATGTATATATAAATGTGTGTGTGTGTGTGTGTGTGTGTGATGGTGGGTGGCTTTGGAGTGTTAGTTGGGTATATGGCACACAAGTGTTGAAACTTTAATAGACCACATTTCAGCATAATTAACACGGCAAGTGTATGAATGATGCATGACAAATCGCTGTTGGGTAAAATGTTGTTGCTGTTGTCGCTGCTGCTGCTGCTGCTGCTGCTGCTGATGCTGCTGATGCTGCTGCCGGTGGCAATTGTGACTGCGTCTGCAGCATTTGGTCGACAGACAATGCCTTCAAATCGTCCCTGGCACATGCCTCCAAGCCATATATATACATATATATATATACCATGACAGTCCACGGACACTCATAATTGCAAGCGGTTAAATGTAAATTGAGATTTAGTTAGGAAAAACCCTCCTCAACGCATTTATGACAGAGCCCAATGCGTTTTTAATGTTCATCTCTAAAAGGTCAACAGTTTTCTTATTTTTTTTTCCATCAACCAACCAACCAAGCTTACCTCACAATTTGCCCCCTTTTACATTCCCTTCGCTGCTTCTTCAACCTGACAGAACCTGCCAAATGAGCTGCGAATTGGCTGTGAGAACATAGAGAGTTAATGTTAACTGGGTTAAGTTAAAATTTTTTGGGGTAAGTGACCCAAAGGCAAAGTAATAACTCAAATTCAAATTTCAAGAAAACGTCGCTGATGAAAATTTCACATAAATTTTCCATTATTTTTACACAATTTCAGTCTAAATCTATATAACTCTGAACTTTTATCATACCTTTAAAACGTTTGATTTTAGTTTAATTTTGCTTTAATTTCAATATTATATATATTTTTTTTTTAACAAAATCTCTTCCCAATTTAATATATTAATTATATACCAGTTACTTATTAAATTTTTAGTTAATATTAAATCTTTTATAAAGAAAAGTGTTTTGGGAATATTTGCAAATTATTTCTTTCATTTATCAAGCGTCTAACAATAATTAATCAAATCTTATTCTAATTTAATTTGAAATTTATGTGTTACATTTTGGCCCAAAAAATAAACTTTTCTGGCTGAGTTGTGGCCTTGGTTTAGAGATCAACCAAGCGAATAGGAACAATCTGTACAAAACTCTACTCTGTCTTATTAAGAATTCTCTCAATTTTGAAGTGGAAGCACTGAATCATGTCAATGTTTTGCACGATGTAATAGGATATATAGCATCTATATAGAAGGTTCTTTACTTCAGGCAAGGCAAAAAGAAAGGTAGTAGAAAACCTTTAACTAGAGTTAAAATTCTGATTCTATTGTTATGTAATGCGTAGTCGGTCTGGCAGATATTTCATTAACTTGGGGAATGCACTACAGGATGCAGCTTATAAATTGAGTATTTTTTTGTTGATTTTCTATAAAAATATTACTATTCTAGCTAAATCTTATATATAGTATATAAACAATAAAAATAGATTCATCGGAATATTACACTTATAATACTTAAACTTAAATAGAATGCCCAACTTGAAAATTTTTATTTTACTGCAAAAGAATACTGTCAGGAACAATAGATGG
Organism: Zygothrica quintamaculata; assembly: GCA_037044455.1. Classification (NCBI taxonomy): domain Eukaryota; kingdom Metazoa; phylum Arthropoda; class Insecta; order Diptera; family Drosophilidae; genus Zygothrica; species Zygothrica quintamaculata. The sequence goes on from JBAMBS010000616.1 coordinate 151,068, forward strand.
CGCTGTTAAACAGAGCACTTTATAAGGAGAGAAAAATACAATCAATCACTATATGATCTAAAGATAATTAGCATTAAGAAACTTGAGTGACTTTTTTACTAATAAAAAATTTTAAATTAAATTAATTATTTCATATTTACACAAGGAAACCATCTCAAAAGTTACAGCTTAAACTTAATCTAAATTTTTTAGTAGAAAAATAGATTCTATACAAAGACACTTTTTATGCAAGTTATATATACTATGTATATAATAAGTAAGTTTTTATTAAATTTAGTTAGTTTTAAGGAAAGTAGCAATGGCTCTAACCCTAAAAGTATGCAAAGAGCAAGCAGCAACGTATGGACGAATGGTGGAGTGAACACCTAAAGGTAGACAATAATGCAATAAAAGGGAGCTAAAGAACCGGTCGATTGTCTGACCCAATTAACCAAATCAACATACTGGGAATGTTCATAATACGAGAAGCATCCATTCCCAATTTAAATTTTTGCTACCAGATACCAAAACCAGTCCCATAATTTCTCAGAGTTTGACTTGCCAAATGTTTCGTTGCTGTCTGTGGTTAGCGCTGGTTGAGATTTATCAGTTGCGTTGTTTACGTCATCGATGGTTCATTTGTTCTGATTTCTGTTGTTGTTGTATATGTACGTGTGTGTGTGTGTGTGTGTGTGTGTGTGCATTGTATCTATAACTGATTGATATTTCGCTTGGCAAATACAATGGGAATGCAAATTAAAGTCGCAGCACTTGTCACCACTAGATGGAGGGGCATCTAAAATTTATGCATTTGCAGCTCTGATTTGTTGCAGGCCGTGTGACTAGCCGATGGCGGGCGTCTTTATATAAAAGTGTTGCAGATTTTGCCATGAAACTCATTTAATGCTAGTCGCAGTACAGGATTAGATAAAACCTCAATATCAACTACACACACACACACACACACACACATACACAAACTGAGCTAGCAATTTGCATTCGCAACTGCAAACGGAACCGGTCATGTTCAGCCTCAGTAAAAGTCCAGGAGTGACGTTCCTTTTGCTGATTTTTATTGGTTTTGGATGCATTGGCGGTTCTTTTGGCCAGAGATTGACTGTACCAACACGACAACTGCTAGCACCCAGTTTACCCTTTGCTGAGAGCTTTGAGAGCTTTGATGCCAATGTTAATAGTGACAGCGGTATTGACAGTGAAGACGATAGCGATAGCGATAGCGATGATGTTATTGTTGGAAATCTAAATGCAGGAAATGCCAATGATATGCAGCGTACTGGAGAACAGCTGAGGCAACTACTTGCTCAACAGTTAACCAATGCCGTAGCACCATTAACGACGGCACCATTGGCTCTGCTTAGCAGCCGTAGACCGGGTATTGTGGCACCGCAATCAGGTGCAGAAGCTGCACAGCGTTTTGCCAACTCTGGCGAGGAGGTAGAATCGAGCGAGGAGAATAGTGAAGAATTGAATAATGTTACCGAAACTGTTACTGACACAGTTGAGGCACAACAACAGGATTATAATCCATATCGTGACAATTTCAATGATATCAATGAGGATGGCAGCTATATCTTTGGGTAATTCAGTGCTTGTAAAGATTTACTATTTGTGCTCCAAATAACTATCATATAATCCATGCAGCTACTCCTTGCCCAATGGTGTACGCCGCTGGGAGCGTGGCTACTACTCGGAGCCACATCATAGTCGTGTGGTAGAAGGATTCTATGCACAGCCGCGTCACTATGGCCACTCCATACAATATGAGCTGCGTTGCTATCGTGCTGACTCTCATGGCTATCATCCACATGCAGGTAAGTCAAAGCTCTCAATCATCAATGCAATTCACTTGGAACTAACTCACTTCCTACTCTTCATCCTCTTACCTCTAGTGGAGTATCTGCGGCAGCCTCCACGTGTGCGTCGCAATGAGTTGCCCAATGTGCGTTGCTTAAATTTCAGTCGACAGCGCCGATAACAAAAGCGATAAAAATAAATAACAATCGATTGCTAGTAATTTTTTTTTTGTGCAAGACCTAAAACAAAATAAATAAATAGAAAAATAATAAATAAATAAATAAATTTTTTTTTAATTTCAATTGATTTACTTATAAGCTAAAGTAGCTGTTGAAATTTATCTGAAAGTTAACATATCTTTGACAGAAGAAATCAAAAGTATAACAGATGAAAATAAAGAACAAAACATTATTTAACTTCAAGTTAAATCTGACATTATGTCAATTGTTATGAATATTCACATGAATAAGACAAAATGTAAGCTCATAAAGCAGTACAATTTATTATATGACACAGATTTTTATTAGATATCCAGAAAATGGAAAGAAGTAATACACCGCGAAATACCCTGTATAATCTATATAAAGTATCATTAAAATTATTTTAATTACTATATATCAATGAGGTATTGTTTTGTTTATATAATTTTATTTATATCTTTATAGTGATTATTATTGTTCAGAATGAAAATATTTACGCAACTCATTTTGGTTATGTTTTTTTTTTGTTTTACAGGGTATATAGAAACGTGAGTGAAGTGAACCAGTTTTTGTTCGCTGTTTTTGTTTGATTGTTTTGTTTGTGAGTTAGACCCACGCGCGGAATATGCAAATAGAATAATATGGAATGATGTTACTTTCTGAAATAAACAAAACTTGTGATGATATTCGACATAAAACTTGACTTGACTTGCATTTGTTGACTTAGGCAAATTTGTATTTAAACAATGGCAACAGCAATAACCAGCATAATATTGACAGCAATGGAATAGCCAATGTCTCTTACTTACTCTCCCTCTCACTCTCGCTCGCTCTCTATCTGTCTAACTCTGTCTTTTAACCAAGCAACAATAAAAGCAAGCAAGAAGCAACAAAGAACAATTGCTTTAAATTTGCAGACCGAGTTCAACTCGGAAGCGGTTTCTGCGGCGAAAGCCGCACAAAAGACGTCTCATCAGCGCTGAGCAGCAACAATGACAGCTAACAAACCGTTAAGTGCCGCAACAAATCGCCAAAATTGAAAACTGTGGGAATACACACGACGCCAGACGCCGGACGCCGAACGCCGAACGCCAAACGCCGGACGCCAGACGCCAAACGCCGACCACAAAGTCACCAACACCCAAAACAGTTGTCCCCGTCTTATGCCCAGTCCTTCCCTACCCCTTTCAACCAAAAAAGCAACAGTAAGAAAACGGCACACCCTTACATACATAGATACAAATCTCGGTCTCCAAATAAAAATATAAAATACAAAATAAATAAAAAAATAAAAAACTTAAAAAAAGCTAAAATAAAAAACCAAATCAAATAAAATTAAGTTAAAGAACATACGAAATATACAATTCAAAAAAACAATGCAAGCAAATAAAAAGTATCTTGAAATGCCATTTGAATTCAACTTGAAGAACTTCGCACCAAAGCAGGGCCACAACAGCAAGGAAGCATCCACTGTACCAGGGCTGGATAATACCAAAAGTTAGGCAATTCAAATGAATTTCTGTAATAAAATTCTTAATTAAATAGTTTACATATTAAATGTTATAAATAATGCTGAACTTTTGTTTTGAATCACTGCAAAGAAAACTTGTGTATGGATTGAGTTTGCCAGGCAAAAGGAAACATCTGCAACCCTATAAATACTTACAATATACAAGTCCATTGAGCTGTATTCCTTTGTCCAGATGGTCTCCAGGCTCTCAAGAGACACAAACCCAATAGATCATAAAGAAAATTTTGCCTCATTTAACAGTATTTTCAGATCAATTTTTAAAAATAGAAAACATTTATTTTAATAACACTGAAAAAAAAGTTGAAATAACACTAAATAATTATTTAAGACACACTCATATATATTAAAATAAGAAATATAAGAACTAATGATAAATAAATATGAATTCCTAATAAAATAAATAAGTATATTTAACGAAAATACTCTAATTTTATTATTTATTTAAGAATACATTTTTAATGTATAATTTTTTAATTATTTTGCAAATTTTTATAGAATAATGTTATTTTTTTTAGTAACTTTAAAATTAAGTATTTATTTTACTGAATTTTATTAATCAAATTTGAACTAATTGTCGTACGAAGAGTTTAGTTAACGACTTTAACTCTGATACCAAACTTTGCTTAATTCATTCAAACTGCAGCGTCATCTATTGAACGTTTGATGCACTAGAAGCTATAAATTCATTTTGTATTTAAAGTAAATCGTTTAGCAGATGTTAAAGTAATATTATTTAAACTATTATTATAACTAAATACGTATTTATTTTACTAAAATAAAGAAATCTTTACTTTAAAATTGTTTAAAAAAAAATTAAAATCAATTTATATTTAGTTTAAATTAAATTATTAGTTTTATTGTATTTTTTTTATGATACAATTCCGTTAATTTCATTTCATTTCCTTTACTTACAAATAATTTTTTCTTTAAATTTCCCTATGTTGTCATAGCAAAAGTTAATTGAAATAAATTCATATTAATATATTTTTTGTCTTATTTTATTTATGTTCTGAAATATGAATAGATTCCCTACGCTCCACTTAAAGCCAAGTGGCCATAAAGTTAACTTTACCCACAAAGTTTTGGCTTAAATTTATTGGATTAAAAGTAATCATCAAACATTAAAACTTTTATAATTAATATTTTTTTTATAGTTATATTAAAAAAACCAAATAAGAAAGTCGAGTGTTTTCGACTAAGAGAATTCCTTTACCCTCTCTAAATAAAGCATTATAAATTAATTTATATAATATAGAAAATTATGTTTGGATTAACTTCAGGCACCAAAACAACTTGGGAAAATATTTAATTTCCTTTATAGCACGCTTTAATAAATGGCAGAATGCATCAGACTTATATAAAATAAATCAATCAATAAATGAATATAACTGTAAATAAAATTTGACAAAATTTTAAGTTTTCTTTCATTTTCATTTTTTATGTATTAAATGGTCTATTTTGGACTTTAATAAAAAAAAATTTTGGTAAAAGAGAAAAAGCATTTACCAGGATTCGATGCCAGATCTTTTATTAAATAAAGATATTAAAAACTTGTGTTTAGAGTACAATATTGATTCTAGCATGCTTTCAATACTTGCACAACTCAATTCCTGCACCATAACAAATTGTGAGATACGAATTTACTCAAAATTTGCACGTTTTATTAATATTGATTTCAATAGTTTCAACATTTTTGAGAAACTTGTTTCTCTTACATCATTGCATTTGAGTAAATACTGGAAAGTACCTTTCATTTTACTTTGGTTATTGGTAATATGAGTCAACACAAGCACTTTAGGGGAAATATATTGCAACTCTTTTAATGAGTAACTGTCAATTTAACAGGGGGAAAAACATTTTAATATTAGCAACAATATCTGTTTGATTGAATACATGAAATGGGCTACTACTATATGAAGGTAATTTATACATATATGTAGATATATATTGGGTATAAAAATCGTCAGTATACATATTACTACAAATGAATGAATTTATTGCAAAAAAACATACTGCATGCAGCAACTTTTTAATATTAAAGAAAAAATAGTAGACGCATTTGAAAATTCCAATTAATTTCGAATTAAACACTTTTATCACTTAAATAACAAAAATACAGAAAAAGATGAAATTTAGTTCAATAACCAGGAGGCAGCATAACTACTTAGCTATAAGCAACGCTTGTTATTGTCCATTGGCCAAGCCCAAGGCGTATCGCCGCATGCAATTTGCATAAACTGTGAGGAAACTTTGTGTCTGTAATAAATTTGGCAATGACTTTGGCCTTGTCAACTGATACATAGCATATCCATATACAAATAGGATAAAGCATATAATATGTATATGTGTATGTGTATATTGTGTTGTTGTTGTTCTTTCTGTTGTCGTTGTGTTGAAAAGTTTCTTTTGGTCTAAAAAGTGTTCGAGTGTTGCGAAAATTTTTAGGCAAACAAGTAAATAAGTTGAGTTCAGTAGAAAGTTTGCAGCGAAAATCATGCAGTAATCAAGTTGAAGCTAAAGTTCTAAGAATACACGCACACACACATACATACACAGACATACATAAACATACACCAGCAGACAGGCAGAATGAGCGACATATAAAGAAAGGAAGAGACAATGTGATACACTTGTGTTTGTCTATAATTGAGCAATTTACACCAGAAGATGCCGCAGATGGAGCAGCTAGTTATACATGAGGCTGGTTGGAATGTTGATGGCCCAAGTCACTACTCGACGCTCTCTTAAGTTGTTACTATAACTTGTATTTGGTTGAACATCTGGGCTTGGGTTTTGGGTGTGGACTGAAACTGTGTTTCAGTCACAGTCACAGTTCCAGTCTCAGTCTCAGTCTCAGCCTCAGTCTCAGTCTCAGTATCAGTCTCAGTCTGGGCGCATCAAACAGTGCGTGGACATTGTTGGAATGCGATAAAAATGCTGAGATTATGTAACCGAAATACTTTTAAATCGAAATCGACCAATATAAATTCATGGCTTAGACACTTGCACATGCCAGAGTTGGGTTGGCCATCGAATATGTCTGATACTAAGGGAGTTAGATTTGGGTTTGGGAATAAATAGAATGGGGTATGGATATATGTATGGGACTGGGTAATGGTAGTATGGGACTTTGGGTTGGCAGCTGGGTGGGGCTGCACGGAAATGCTGGCAAATGAAATATTGTACAAAATGCCAGCGCACAAACAAGCTGAGTTGCCATTTTGGTTTGCCATTGTCCCGAGCTATGTTGAAGCTATGGAGCTGTCCTCAACTCGGGATTTGCCCTGGCTGTGGCCAGGTCACACACCAAACTTGAAACAATATTTTATGCTTATGTGGGTAAAAATATTTATTAGTTTGTTGTTTTGCGTATACATAGTATATATTCATATATAAGTATATATTCGTTTTTGTTATATGTATATACACATATGTGTTTTGTGTGTATGTGTGTGTGTGAGTGTGTGTATGCGTTGATGTTGACAGCGGATTTGCAGCTGCATTCAACAGCCACATCGCCATTTGAATTCCTTTTTATGGCGTCGTATGCAAAAGCTCTCGCAAGGGCATCATATAAAATGCTTTAGCCATGTTTTTGGTACTCGATTCTTGGTACTCGATTTTGTCCACAAGTGTTAAAGGAAAGATCCATTAAGAGTCGCATCTTACCCAACTAATGGTGCCTGCCTGTGCCTGGCAGGCGGCTCAACACATGAGGCAGCAGCCTGTCAAAACCCAACCAAATAAACGTTTAAATTTATTAATTGCTCTTTCAATTTGACGCGCGGAATTTAATCTGCCTAAGTGTTTGACTAACTGACTAACTGACTGAATGAATGACTGACTAAATGACTGAATGGCAGTTCCCTGGTAATTGCAGTCATTAAATGATCAACCGTTAACTGAAATCCCAGAAAACATAATAATAATGACACACACAGAGAGAGAGGGAGAGAAAGAGCGAGAGTGATAGATAGATATGAATAACTCTTGATTCTGTTTAAAGATTTGTATGCAGGAAATAAGGTTAATAATTTAAAAGCTTTTAATACCATTTCAGCCATAAATGCATTCAATTTATTTGCAGTTAAAAACAATAATTGCATAATATAATATAATATACAGAATATATATCTCATATTTAAATGAAAAATAAATTGATGAAGAGCAATCTGAGAACCAACTATTAAATACATAATATTATTAATAATAATTAATATTAAATGAATTATTAAGGGAAAGCTCTTAATTAAACAGATTCTCTTATTTTTAGCCCCTTTGCCTTTTTGTAAAAAAAGAGCAAAGCGGAGCTATTGGAAATATGCAAAATCCAAAAGTATGTAACACTCAGAGACTATAAGAGCTAGAGCAACCAAACTTAAAATCTAGATTCGTTATGTTCGTACGCTGTACAAAGTTGTTTTTGATTTTTCAATTTCCTTCCCTGACCCCCGCAATTTGAAAAAATCTATTTTCAGATACAATTTTTAGCCGATCAAATTTCTTTTACGCACACATATTAAGTAGATCATTATTCATCTACCTAGTAAATTTTGTTAAAATTGAACAATAAACACGGAAGTTATACAACATTAAGAACCGCGCTATAGAGCGTGGGGGGCTAAAAGGTGCGCGCAATGGCTAAGTACGTGCAGAACTGTGTGTATGTATGAGTATGTGTGTGTATGGCTGTATATGTAGGCAAAAAGGCTCTCGTAGTCGGGTACACTCGACTACAGATTTCTTACTTGTTATTATACCATTTGAGCTGTGCCTTAAATTCATAAAGTAAATAAAGCAATTTATTTCCAAAAATAAACACAAATTATTTGAACATTCTTCACAGCTTCTTAAATAAAATAAAAGTTTTATAAAAATTAATTAAGTTTAACTGAGATACACATATATAAGTAAAGAAAATTATATATAAATTAATATATAATTTCTCTATATAAATAAATAATTTGGGAAAAGCTGTTAATCAAAAATCAGTTCTCTTCTTATTATTATCCTATTTAAATAAAATAATTTATCTCCAAAAAAAAAAAACAAAAATTGTTTTAACACTTTTGACAATTTCTTAAACAAAATAAAAGTTTTATAAAAATTAATTAAGATTATTTGAGTAATATATATATAATTAAAAAATATTTGATATATTTCGGATAAATAATTAATATATAATTTTTCTTAGAATTTTGTAATCATATGTTACATTTCCTAAAAGTTAATTTAAGAAGTGACAAATAAATTAGAATTTTTGTATTATTAAATTAATATTTTAATTTAATATTTAAATTGACAGCAGTTTGACTGATTGTCTCTGTATTATTAGGTGCAATCAATATAAAAAATTTAAACTAAATTATAATACTGTAGATTGCCTTGATCAAAAAGTAATATTATTTAAATAATGCATTGTATTTAACTTCTCTGTATTGAATGAATATGAATGAATGCAGTATGAGCCATAGTCACATAAGATATACCCTATATAAGTGAACAAATTAATATATTTAAAATAAATTTAAAACCTAACCAAAAATTCATTTATTTTCATATTTTAATTCATATTCATTCTATTTTATTTGTTTTTGAATTGATTTTTATTGACTTTTCAACACAGTATCAAATTCAATTAGGACAAAATCTAGTCTGTCTATTATTGACAGATGTAATGCATATTATTAATGTTATTGATAATGGGTAAGATAGAGTCCTTTGGCTGATGCAACATATATCACAAAGCGTGCCATTGTCAAGGACATGCACAAGTGTAAGAATACTACAATAAAGGAAAAGAATAAACTTTAAAATAAAATACAATTATAAAGAAAAAGAAAAGGAATGTTAAAAAAAGGAAATATATGTAACGCCCACGTTTTACTGAAATCAATGACCACGAAATACGGTGCACTCAATATGAACCAAGACAGCTGTCGATAGCATCGTTGAGGTGTCAGTGGAAGATGATGATGCGGTTTAGTGCTCTGGTCAATGAACCGTGACACTGCCTGTTACTAAAGCAGTGGCAGTGACTCTGACTATGGCCAAGACGGGTGTGAAAATGTTGGTGGAAGGGTTCGGCATTGGTTTTGACTTTGACTTTAGTTTCGGCTTTTGTTTGGCTTTGGCATTTGCGGAAAGTTTTAACTGCATCTGCAATTGACACACATTACGAGTAGTCATATAACCGCAGGCGTCACATGCTATATATATAAAGATAAATAAAAGAAAAAAACATAAAAAACAAAAAAAAAACATAAACAAAAAGAATCAGAATCAGATTCAGAATCAAAGTCAAAGTCAAAATAAAAAAAAAAACAAAAAAAAAATACCAAGCAGAAAGTTCAAGTTGATTTCTTTGGACCAAAAATGCTGTCAAAACCACAAAGAAGTCATAACGATTCCAGACCCCAAAAGGCTAAACGTATACGATTAAAGGACTGCCACTGATGTTGGTATAAAGTCTCCAAATGGATGGACAACAAGTGCCAAATCATTGGCATTGACGTGCAAGTTTATTATTATTTTGCTCTTTTCCCCCTTTTTGTCCTTTCTCTTTGATTTTCTTATTCTTATTGGAGCAAAACATTTTTCATCTTCAATGCCGCAAGGCTCCAAGTTGGTAGTGGAATCGGCTAAGAGAAACTGTATAAAAGCCAGCCAGCAGTGTGTAGCAGAAATCAATTATTAAGTTTGTAGCCAGCAATAACGTTGTCGCAATAGCCTTCAAATATGTATCCTGCCACAAGGATAAATCAGTGCCTGCAGCTACTGCAACTTCTATTACTTTTTACAGTCAGCTTAAACATTGTGGAGTCGCGTTGGACTATACGTCCCAAACGCACCACCACACCCAGAACCACCAGTACAACAGAGTTCGTTGATCGTCATCAACATGTGCATCACTGGCCACCACTAGTTGCTCCACCAAGACCTTCAGTAGCACCACAACCTCTACCGGAACACAATATGCCTGTCGAGGCTATTAGACTTATTGAGGGCTTCACTCAAAGTGCGCTAAATGGAGAACATGAGTACAGGTGCTAAGCATACCAAATGTTTAACTTAAGGGTTAATAAAACGGTTAATTTCTTTGATTTAGATACCAATTAAGCAATGGAGATACTCGCTATGAGCGCACCTATTGGCTGCCAGTGGGTAAAAGACAGGTGCTGGCCCGGAAGGGTTACTATTCTGTGCCATTGCCCAATGCTCAGTATTCGACCGTCTTTTACAGTGCCGATCACAGGGGCTACCATGTGGATACACGTAAGTATTAACCACCTACCTCCAATCGGAGTGTTCTACTTGTATGTTGAATTGGGTTCTGGACCGGACTCGGGTTCGGGTTCGGGTCCGGAACTGGGTCTGGGTTTGTGCTCAATTGGCGCTCCAATGTGTGACCAAGCGTAAAATTTTATGCCCAAAACGCAGACACATTATCCGACGAGCAACCGCTGCTACCTCGCGTGCTTGATGTGCCCCATGTTGTAGCAGCCATGAAGTCAACGCCAACAGCTAAGCGAAATTCAATAAGCGTGCCAGAGCGTAACGACTCCATGCAGCAGCACCAGCAAGAGCAGCAGCAGAAGCGGGAGGGAGAACAGCAGCAAGAGGAGAAGTCAGAGCAGCAACCAGATGCTTATGCCGTGGGCATTGATACTAATACTGATGTTGCCACTGCAACCCGAACTACTACCAACACCAGTACTCAAGTCAAAGTTCAAGCTGAAACAGACACCGACACTGTTGCCGTTGCCGTTGGTGTTGCTGTTGCCGATGCCGATGCCGATACCGATGCCGATGCCGATGCCAATGCCAACGCCAACCTCAATGCGAACGGTGACGCCAACGTTGACGTTGAGGTCCAGGCCATGCCGGAGCAATATGTAAGTGGCCATGTTAAGCAGCCAGGAGCTAGATATGGCTCCTCTTTTGCACACTTGTCCCTATTGCTGACAAATTCAAAAACCATGTTACAATTGCAGAACCAAACTCAAAGCCATAGCCAAAGCCAAAGCGAGACATCAACTGTGGCCAAAAACGACGACATTTTGGCATCTAAAGTTGGCACAGCAGTAACTGACGACGATGACGCTGGTGATACGACTAGCACTGATGAAGATGTTCATGATGATGCGGACGAGGATGATGATGATGATGATGATGTTGATGAGGATGTGCCAGTCAGTAACATTAACGTTAACTGAAAGCCAACAGAATACAAGGGCGTGAATGTGGACGCGGCTAAGAAGAAGAACAAGAATGTGTATATAGAGTATGAATGTTAGTAGAGTAGTATAAGGAGTATAGAAATATAGGAGTATAGGAACGTGGTCGTAATCGTGGTCGGTAAAGTGACATCAAATAGCTGCACGTGTGGATGGATCTGCTCCACTGGCATTTTCAGTGTGGATATAGCTCAATTTTGTTACAACTAGAGGCATTGCCTTTCCGCTTCACTCCGCTCAACTGCCAGGCTTCACTTACTCCAAATCAAATTGAAACAATTGCCACAGCCAGAGACAGCTGAATTGAATGCTGCCCGAAGCACTTTGAATTGAGTACAGTTGAGTTAGCCTGGCGAAAATCATTTTGGTTGCTCAACTGGTAACACAATTTACCAATAGACTAACAGACCAACAGACCAAGAGACCAAGACACCAATAGACCACTAGATGGTGACGGGAATGGTAGACCATGAGACCATAAGACCATCATCACATCCAAGGACCAAGTCATCGATACACATCATCAATTGTTCACTTTATGCTTGCATCAGCAATATTCTGTATTCTCAGTCATCAGATTCGATTTTAAATAAAACATACAAAAACAAGTAAGAAATCTGTAGTCGAGTGTACCCGACTACGAGAGCCCCTTTGCCTACATATACAGCCATACACACACATACTCATACATACACACAGTTCTGCACGTACTTAGCCATTGCGCGCACCTTTTAGCCCCCCACGCTCTATAGCGCGGTTCTGAATCTTGTATAACTTCCGTGTTTATTGTTAAAAAAATTTGATCGGTTAAAAATTGTACCTTATAATCGATTTTTTCAAATTGCGGGGGTCAGGGGAGGAAATTGAAAAATCTAAAACAATCTAGTATAGCGTACGAACATAACAAATCTACGTTCCAAGTTTCGTTGCTCTAGCTCTTATAGTCTCTGAGAAACAGGCGTTCACACGGACGGACGGACGGACGGACAGACAGACGGACAGTGCTAGATCAACTCGTCTTGTCGTCCTGATTCAGAATATATATATTTTATGGGGTCTCCGATGATTATTTCTATGTGTTACATACTTTTGGATTTTGCATATTTCCAATAGCTCCGCTTTACTCTTTTTTTACAAAAAGGCAAAGGGGCTAAAATTTATACCAGAACATTTTTTTTTTTTTCTGTTGTATATTGTTAACATAAGAACATTGATAAAAAAAAAATGCCTCAGTTTATTTGAAATATTTTTTTGTATAATATTTTCCCACTTCAGAGTCACTTTTCATTTAATGGAATTCAATAAATTTCATTTCATTCAAACGCAAACTGAAATTCAGCTTAAATTTCAGTTTTCAATTGTCGATTAATTAATTTTACCTCATACTAAAGCCAATATTAAATTTTAAGCTCTGTTTTCTATTATTAAATATGATTTTTATCAAATTTCATTATTTAATTTCTGTGCGCACCCAATTAACGTACTGAAATTTAATAGCTGAAGGTATTAAAAGTCATTTTAAATTTATACATAAATAAACTATATAAGTTTCTTTACTTACATTTCATTTTCTTGACTTAAATGAAATTTAATTTGATACTCATTAAAAATGATTACAAGTTATAAATAAAACATGAGAAAAGGATTCTTAATTTATATGCCCGCATTGGTCCTTGTATGCGAACTCAATACGAGCCATAATGTATCAAGGTAAGAGTCTTAGCTTAGGTGAGCGTCGTGGCTTAAGTATTTATAGCGAATGAAACGCAATAGTTTCAATGATTTTTCTGTTTGTTGCATTAAGTCATTATCGAACCTTTACCATCTCAGTTTTCATTATGTCCTTTGTTTAACTGATAGTCAATCAGTCTGTTTTATCTCTTTTTTGATTATTAGACTTAATTAAATATATATTTATAAAGATTAACTCAAATAACATTTTCTTTTTATAATAAAGACATTTTATTTATTTATTATTTATTTTAATAGAAACATTTAATTTCTATAGTAAAATTTCAATAGATTAAATAAATATATACTAGACATTAGAAATTGAAAAAAAATGTAATCAATTATTTAAAATTTTTGTTTATAATTAAATTGTTGCTTATTTGCGTTCAATATGCCAAAAACTATTTAAATTGCCAAATTTATAATACAGTATATATCGGTTATAAGGTGTAAGTTTATAAGCAAATATTGGTTAAAAGCAAAATTATGTTATTATTAAACATCATAAAACTATTTAACACTAAATTTAGCCTCATAAAAGCAAAAAATTTATTGTATATAAGAAAATATTGTGTATAAACAAATAAAAAATCGTTGAATTGGAATCAGTTCATATAAATTTTATCGGTTTTAAGCAAATTATAAGCTGTCGGACAGCAATGTTAAAATTGTTGACTTCATTTTTTTAAATTTAATATTAATATTATTATAGCTAACGAACAGCATAAAATATAAATTTAAATAAACTTCTAAGCTTGTGGTTTATTTTATAATAATCATTTAAATTCAACGTATTGATATATTACTCATGATTGGTTAAAAAGAAATATCGAATATAAGCAAAAAATTTTCTGCATTATAGGTTTTGCTTATAGCCGGTATATACTGTATATTAAATAAAATTCAAATACGACTGACCAGAGTTGTCAGACATAACGTTACATTATTGGTTTTAATTTCACCAAATGTTTCACTTTTGATTTTGATTTATTTTCTCAATTTAATTTCGGTTTCAGTTTCATTTCATTTATAGCTTTTAAAGTAATTTTTTATTAATTTTATTTAAGTACTCAAGGTTGAAAAATGTATAAAAATAAAGTCATATATATATAAAATACCGATTCAGATAAGATTCTCTTTTGATTTTAATAGACTGAAATATCGATTTGGTTTTCATATAATGAAAAATGTAAATTAAAAAGTAAGATTTAATTCAATAGATTAAATCCTTAAACTTGCCTTATAATTTCAATATTAATTATAACAACAATATAAAACAAGTAAGAAGTCTGTAGTCGAGTGTACCCGACTACGAGAGCCCCTTTGCCTATATGTACAGCCATACACACATACTCATACATACACACAGTTCTGCACGTACTTGGCCATTGCGCGCGCCTTTTAGCCCCCCACGCTCTATAGCGCGGTTCTTAATGTTGTATAACTTACGTGTTTATTGTTAAATTTTAACGAAATTCACAACGTAGATGAAGAATGGTTTACTTAATGTGTGTGCGAAAAAAAAATTTGATCGGTTAAAAATTTTACCTTATAATCGATTTTTTCAAATTGCGGGGGTCAGGGAAAGAAATTGAAAAATCAAAAACAAACTCGTATAACCTACGAACATAACGAATCTAGATTTCAAGTTTGGTTGATCTAGCTCTTATAGTCTCTGAGAAACAGGCGTTCATACGGACGGACGGACGGACGGACGGACGGACGGACGGACGGACAGACAGACGGGCAGGGCTAGATCAACTCGTCTTGTCGTCCTGATTCAGAATATATACTCTTTATGGGGTCTCCGATGATTATTTCTATGTGTTACATACTTTTGGATTTTGCATATTTCCAATAGCTCCGCTTTGCGCTTTTTTTTACAAAAAGGCAAAGGGGCTAATAATTGGAAAATTATATTGGCGCTAAGGAGAAATTTTATTTGCTGAATAAAAAGATGTTGATTAAATATGATTGCTGTCACTATACAGAAAACCGCATCAGTATCATTAATGTCCTTATCATCATTATCATTTTAATTGTCAGTAACGTTTTTAACTGTGTTGTTATGCATAACCAGCATGAGAAAAGTCGTAAATTTGCAATGTGTTTAGTAATTGTACTTGAAAGTATTGAAAAATGTAAAAGGGAAAATGCTGTACATGGAATAAAGCAAAAAGCAATAGCAAGAGTAATAGGAAAAATGAAGGGAATAAAGGACATTGTACGATTGTAAACGATGCCATAACCAAAAACCTTCATATCATTGCCATTGCCACAAATCGCTTGAGTTCAGTAAGCATTTTCTCATAATTTCACCGCATTCCGCATCCGTTCGTAATTTGTAACGCTTTGTATGGCAAACAACTTTGATGCAGCAGGCATTAAGGAGAAAGCAAGTAAAAAATCTGTAGTCGAGTGTACCCGACTACGAGAGCCGCTTTGCCTACATATACAGCTATACACACACATACTCATACATACACACAGTTCTGCACGTACTTAGCCATTGCGCGCACCTTTTAGCCCCCCACGCTCTATAGCGCGGTTCTTAATGTTGTATAACTTCCGTGTTTATTGTTCAATTTTAACGAAATTTACAACGTAGATGAAGAATGGTCTACTTAATATGTGTGCGAATAAGAAATTTGATCAGTTAAAAATTGTACCTTATAATCGATTTTTTCAAATTGCGGTGGTCAGGGGAGGAAATTGAAAAATCAAAAACATCCTTGTACAGCGTACGAACATAACGAATCTAGATTTCAGTTAGGTTGCTCTAGCTCTTATAGTCTCTGAGAAACAGGCGTTCATACGGACGGACGGACGGACAGACAGACGGACAGGGCTAGATGAACTCGTCTTGTCGTCCTGATTCAGAATATATATACCTTATGGGATCTCCGATGATTATTTCTATGTGCTACATACTTTTGGATTTTGCATATTTCCAATAGCTCCGCTTTGCTCTTTTTTTACAAAAAGGGAAAGGGGCTAAAAAGCATCAGCAAAATGGTGCAGCTAACTCACAATTTGCCCAGAGCATGTACAGACATACATACAAATATATATGTATACATATATATATATATATGTTGTTATATAGGGGAGAATTGAATGCCCGCACCTTGAATTCATGTTGGTCCTGGCAACTATAGAAACTATGGACTCAGGCTGCTGCTTGGATTCATTTGCGCAATTAGAATTCAAACTGTATAAAAACTAAATGCGCATTTTATAGCATCAGACCTACTCTTTTTCCTATCCTCTTACTTTGCCATCGTACATATATATATATATATATAGATATACATATATATATATATATATATATATATGTATATATATAACCAGTATTGTACCCTCTCCTACACCATGATCCTTAAGAGTCGAGCAGCTTTTAGTTAAAGCAACGGCTCGTGCATGAAAGCCAAAGATGCCTTGGGCACCCCATTCATTCGTTCATTCATTCAGTCATTCACACTCGTTGTGTCGCCCATGCCGGTTTCAGTTTCAGGCTGCTCATTCATTAGATGGGGTATGGGAATGGGCGTAGTCTCGTAAATAAACCTACACCCGCATTGGATTAGTAAGGAAATGAATAGCTTCAGCATCAACTCAAGCACCCAACTTCAGCTACAGCTACAGCTTCTGCTTCAGCTACAGGTTTGGCATCTGCATCAGCAACAGCAACAGCAACAGCAACAGCAACAGCTTTAGCTTTAGGTTAAGGTACCAGTTTTAGCTCCGTGTGCATTTTATGTGAATTTCTCTGTCCAATAGATGATATAAGAATGACAAAGGTAGGCAGACAGTAAAGATACTCGTTCCCGCTGTTGGTTTCAATGAATACACCGCATACCACACCGCACACCGCACAGTATCGCACGCGCCACACGGCACACCATACAGATGTGCCGCTGACAATCTGTCGGCTGGCGTCGCCATTCAACAGCTTTGAGTATGACCAAAACTTGAAGGATACGGGCACAGATGCACAGTTGCATAGAGGCACAGTTGCACATATACTTACCTAGATACGATCCAAGCTCATGTCATTCAATTCGTTTTTGCAGATACACCATTTAAATCCTGTCCTCGACACAAATAAAACTGCATTCGTCTAACAAGACCAACAACAACAACAACAACAACATCATTGCATACAGCATATGGCATACAGGATAGAACGTATAGCGTATAGCGTACAGGATGAGTATTGCTTTTTTGCAGCCATCTCATAATGTCATGTTTAGGCCATCAAATGATGGCTTGATGGCCCATTCATTGAATGGGCCGCCACAGCTTTATACTTGGCGTTGATTATGGCCCACTCTTGGACAGCAATTGCAACAGCCATCTAACATGTGATTACTTATCAGTCAGACTCTGATCATTACAGTACAGCTTTCAGCTATAGTTTGTCCTTATTCCAATGCTAATTACAAGACCGACTACTTTTACATCTGTAGTGCTTCTGTCTTCTATTTCACTCACTCACTCACTTGTTCTACTCTGCTCTACTCTACTTTACACTCTCTGCCACTCTGTGCCAGCTGTAATAATGAGTCCACAGTCTGTCGTTCATATGAATTATGCCTGCATTTAGTGTAAATTAAGCTTTAACTTGGTCTAAGGCCTAACTTAAGTATTAAGTTATTTCGATCCGGATAAGAATTGATTGTCAACACGAAAGACCAGCTAAAAATAGCAAATTATTTGCCAAAAGCAAGAAAAAAATATTTTTCAAAATTTGTCAAATGTATTTCGTACGTGAAGGCACTTTGACCGTTTGCAATTTATGATGCCAAGTGTGACCAGTCGTGCGCAAATATTTTCATATTGAATTTATAGATTTATTTTTACTAAAAATTAACTTCATTTCTTCTAACTATTGGCAATATCTATAATATATAATAAATTTAAACATCAGCTTAACTTTATTTCAATTAGAATTCACTCACAAAATCATACTTATTGTTGCAAAAGGATATTTATATATTTACAGTTATATGTAAAAGTTAATATATTTCATACAATCCATTTAACAATACAAGCTTAAACCATCAAGGGAATCAAAAAAAATCTGAATTTAAGTCAACAAAAAAAAAAAAAGAAATTATTTTATTTGATTTAAATACAAACAGCTTATATATTTGGAAGCGGGCACTTGAGGCTATTTATAAAAGGATTGCAGCCTATTCTACCCCATTGGGATTGGCCATGGTCACAGATAGGCTGAAATCCCAGAGATTAATGTTCATATGGTTACATATAAATATATATATATATATTTATATATACACGAGGTCAGTGGAATCAACAAGAAGCATATGCATAGGCACATACAAATATCTATTTCCAGATGGATGCTTAACCCCATCATTAATCTATCTTCATGTGGCTCAATGAGCCTTTGAGAATGTGTAAGGCATTGACAGCGTATTCAGTTAGGGTGTCGATACTTATGCATCCTATTCCCTAGTGTAACATTGCCTTTTAGCACGCCATTCACTAACCATGAAGAAAGGTCAATCGCATCAAAGTAGTTCATAAATAAATGAAGGGCCTACAAATAAATAAATAAATTGAGTAATAGCTATAATTGACGTGGCCAAAACAAATAACGCAAGCGTCTGAAACAAACTGAAACGGAGACACCCCCCTCCCCCCTCCTTTCACAATCATCATTCCCCTCAACCCATATAGATTACTTAGAGCCTAGTCTGAAATTGTTGCGGTTTCGTTTTATGCTATTCGACTCGGTATCTACGTTTTAGTCTCGCACTCGGTTTCGGTCTGGGTCTCGTTCTCGGTCTCCATCTCTGTTTTTTTTTGGTCTGTGTTAGTCTCTGTCCCGGATTTGGATTCTGTCATCGTCAACGTACTGCGTACGTGCGATTATCACATTTTGCCAAAAACAAAAGCGAATAATATATATATTTATACATATATACATAAATATATATACATATATGTATATAAGAATTGAAACATTGACCCGATTGCTGTGACTTCAGTTCCAGCTTCAGCTGTAGCTTCAGCGACAGACCGCGTACTGAATGACTGGACTGTTAAAAATGTGAGTGTCTTGGGTCTAATCTAAATTTACGTTAGGTTATAAAGACACAAAAAAAAAAAAAATAAATAAAGACTAAAAAAATAAAGCAGAAAATCAAATAAAAGAGCCTAAGGAATTGTGGAGAATTATTATTTTTTTTCTTTTATTTTCACATATTTTTATTTCTTTTTTGTTTTGTCTAGCTCTTAATAAGCCAAGCACATACCATCTTTAGACACTCCCTAAGAGGGAGGATATTAGAAGTTAACCAACAAAATAAAAATGGACAATAAAAACTGCTGAAATTCTGTGCTGAAAATTAGCATATTTAGTTTAAACAATTTCTTAAATATTTGTGTTTGTTAGCATTATATAATAAATACATGTACAAAGTTCAAAAAAAATTTATTAAAGTTCTTTGGTTTTTTTTACATATATTCAAGTTTTATTTAAAATCTTTAATTTATTTTAATAGCATAATAACTAATTTTAATAGGACATATATAATTTTTTTATTTATATAATTCTTTAACAATGTTATTGAATTATGTAGTATATTTTTAATTTGTTTTTAATATGTTATTTCTATAATTGAAATTTTTTTGGGTAAATTTTAAGTTTTATTTTATTATTTTATTAGAACATTTCAGAAAAATTATAATTATTGATTTTATTATAGTTATTATTATTTTAATAAATACTGTTTAAAATTATTATCTAAATTATTTTAATTATTAAATTATGTATTTATTTTAAAACTATATGAAATATGATTATTTTAAGATTAAAACATAAATTTGTTTAATTATCTTATTATTATGATAATTTTTTTGTATTATTTAATTATGTATATAAATGGCTTATACTTAAAATTATCAACATTAAATTTATTTTTCTTAAATAGTTCCCAAGTTTGGCAGTTTTTTATTAAATCGAAATATATAAAATTAATTATTGATGAGTTATAAATTATTTAATTACTTTAAGTTATAATTAATTTATTTTTTCGTTCATCTGATTCCTTTGAAAGAAACTTCTATTAAACAGAGCCACTTAAGTCGTTACATAAATGAAAACCGTTTCCGGTTTAAATAAATGTGGTATAAACAGGACTTTATTCATTTACCAAAATGAAACCATTAAAGGCTTTAAAATAAAATAGTTCTCGTTTTACTTTAATTCCGACCCAAAAAATAAACACAAATAGAAACAAGTAAGAAATCTGTAGTCGAGTGTACCCGACTACGAGAGCCCCTTTGCCTACATATACAGCCATACACACACATACTCACACAGTTCTCCACGTACTTAGGCATTGCGCGCACCTTTTAGCCCATGCTCTATAGCGCGGTACTTAATGTTGTATAACTTCCGTGTTTATTGTTCAATTTTAACAAAATCTATAACGTAGATGAAGAATGATCTACTTGATATGTGTGCGAAAAATGATCGGTTAAAAATTGTGCTTAATAATCGATTTTTTCAAATTGCGGGGGTCAGGGGAGGAAATTGATAAATCAAAAACAAACTTGTACAGCGTACGAACATAACGAATCTAGATTTCAAGTTTGGTTGCTCTAGCTCTTATAGTCTCTGAGAAACAGGCGTTTATACGGACGGACGGACGGACAGACAGACAGACAGAGCTAGATCAACTCGTCTTGTCGTCCTGATTCAGAATATATATACTTTATGGGGTCTCCGATGATTATTTCTATGTGTTACATACTTTTGGATTTTGCATATTTGCAATAGCTCCGCTTTGCTCTTTTTTTACAAAAAGGCAAAGGGGCTAAAAAAATATCTGGATTTAAAGGATAAGAACTATAAACTATACTGAAAACGATATTCGTTTTAATTTGTAAGTTAATTAAACACGAGCTGACTATTTTTGCCAGTGTAATGAGTATTGTACGAGTGTTGGGTTCGTTGATCCATGTTGGCTAACATACACACATATACACATATACACACACGTCCTAGATACAAAAAAGATACGAATGTGAGACATAAACATTTGCATGCTTATCAAAAATACACTCAATCTAATCTTGAGATTAATAATGTGGCTTTTTTGTAAATTTCAATTGCCAGCAAACCGAAATAGCCACAAAATGGCAATCAAGGTGTTTTTACATTTTGAACCCCCCAAAAAACAGCCACAAAATGTAGATTTAATGAATGCCTGGGCATCAGCTGCAATTGGCTATGGCCAAAGCCCTGCCGCAATGAGTCCGTGCCCGTATACAACGGTACAATGAGCCTGGCCTGTACTAGACTCTGCTCCGACCAGGCCCAGTAAGAGCAGTTTATAGTTAGAATTTTATTGACTCGGATTAGTTTGCATTGCTGTTTTTGTGTTCCTGAATAGTTGAATAGTTGGGTAAATTTGGGTTTGTGGGTGTATATGTTTGTATGTGTGTGAATGTGTTTGTGTTTTCGTTTGGGTGTATTTGAATTTGTGTATGTGGTCTTAGTGGAACACAAATGAAGTGCGATATGCATGCCTGAATGTATCTTCAAGATGCGACCAATGTTGCTTGCATCGCCCGATAGCCTTTATTGGTTAAATTGACCATATTTTGGTAATTGGCAATTGGCAATTGCGATTGTGTTTGCGATTTGTATGTTTTGCACAACTGGTCGGCTACTTAATAAATCTATACATGTTCAATATACCACATATAACCATTTATATATATATATATATATAGAGATATATATACATATGTTATACTCTAAGTATCTACTGCAGCAGGAGTATCTGCAGCTGTAACTGTAGCAAATATATATACATATATACTTATATATATAAATATATATATTATATATATATTTGTGCTTACGCAGCGCATTGTCCCAATGGAACAGCAACAAGCATGCGGCTTTTATAATTTATGCAAGACACCAAACAAGACTCGACTTAAGTCTTACAAATTGTTTTGAGATGCTCAGCATATCATAAAAAATAAAAGTCTCACACAAAATGGGCTGCGGCTGCGGCTGTTGCTGTTTCTGTTACTGTTGCTGTTGTTGTTGTTGTTTCTGTTGCTGTTGCTGTTGCTACTGCTGAGGGCGGCCAGAAATCTGAATCAGTCTTGAAGGGTTCCGCAAAAAAAAAAAAAAAAAAAACTGAAAAAAAAGAGACGTGATTTGATGGAAATTATTCCCGTGCCGTGCCCCAATGGCAAAACCAAAACCAAAACTCAAACCCATACCCATACCAAAAGCCAAACACAAATTCAACCTCAGACGACTTGAGACGGCCACAAGCAACTTGCAAAGCCACACAAAAAGTGGGCAACAGCAGCCACCAATGGAGGTGATGTCGACGGAAGATGCGGGCGTTTCGAAGACGAAGTCAACATTGCTTTCAGCTGGAGCAAACAACAACAAGTTAAGAGTTTCGGGACATCACGTCACGTACCACCGCTACATGGACCATTCATACAAATTTTGTTTTATAAGCTACTTTTATACATTATTTGTGTGTAACTTTGCCCATTCGTCTGTTCCGTGTGTTTATCTGTTCCGTTTGTATCTGTATCTGTACCTTAACACGAACTGTATTTGTATCTGTATCCGTGTGCTTGTGTGTGTCTGTTTTTGTGCTTTTTTATGCAAGTAATTTTTTTTTGTGTGTTGTTTTTATTTTGTGTGTGTTCTTGTTGCTCATGTTGTGGCTTCACTTGCGTGCAATTAACGCGATTTTCATTGCGCACATTGAATCGAAACTTGTCGACAAAAATTTAATTATTTTTAAAGTTAAAAGTTATAAAATAAATAAAACTAGATAAATTAAAAAAAAAATATTGTTATAAATTAGATGTAATAAAATTTTAATAATAAATTAAATAAATAAAATTTTAAAAATAAATAAAATAAATAAAATAAATAAAATTTCAAAAATAAATAAAATTTCAAAAGTAAATAAAATAAATAAAATTTCAAAAATTTCAAAAATTTCAAAAATAAATAAAATTTCAAAAATAAATAAAATAAATAAAATAAATAAAATAAATAAAATGTCAAAAATAAATAAAATAAATAAAATAAATAAAATAAATAAAATAAATAAAATAAATAAAATAAATAAAATAAATAAAATAAATAAAATAAATAAAATAAATAAAATAAATAAAATAAATAAAATAAATAAAATAAATAAAATAAATAAAATAAATAAAATAAATAAAATAAATAAAATCTCAAAAATAAATAAAATAAATAAAATAAATAAAATAAATAAAATAAATAAAATAAATAAAATAAATAAAATAAATAAAATAAATAAAATAAATAAAATAAATAAAATAAATAAAATAAATAAAATGTCAAAAATAAATAAAATAAATAAAATAAATAAAATAAATAAAATGTCAAAAATAAATAAAATAAATAAAATAAATAAAATAAATAAAATAAATAAAATAAATAAAATAAATAAAATAAATAAAATAAATAAAATAAATAAAATTTCAAAAATAAATAAAATAAATAAAATTTCAAAAATATATAAAATGAAATGAATAAATTAAATAAATAAATCAATATATTATCAAAAAAAAAATTAATTTTAATTGGTCTTTCTATGCTTCTTTTTCAACAGGTCTTTTACCACTGTGCGTGCTGCTGTTAAGTCAATGGTGGGTCACGTACTGCACTAAATGCAGATGCTGTTGATGACGATGAAAGCAAGGACGACACCTACAAACCATTGTGGCGGCTACTAGGCTAAACACGCAGCCAACAACTAACTCGACAACAGAAACAGCAGCAGTAGCAGCAACATCAAC
Organism: Zygothrica quintamaculata; assembly: GCA_037044455.1. Lineage (NCBI taxonomy): Eukaryota > Metazoa > Arthropoda > Insecta > Diptera > Drosophilidae > Zygothrica > Zygothrica quintamaculata. Next base: position 175,418 of record JBAMBS010000616.1, read on the forward strand.
AACATCAACAATAACAGCAACAACAACAGGAGCAACAACAACAGCAATTCAACTGCTGGTTGCAGGTAATGACAAACTGTGTCCCTACACATTGGACATGAACAGAGGCTTACTAAGAAATACTTCCTGTCACGCCGCCAACATCGCGACAACAGCAAAAGCAAGAGCAACAACAAGAGCAACAGCAGCAACATCTTTGTTGCCTCCTGCTGGTGTTGTGCCATATAGCGGCCACCTTTTTCGGCTTTTTGTGATTTGTTGGCCGTTTTCTTTGTCATCGATATACAAAACAAATGACCTTGCCAGAAGCTGTTGTCACCATTCTTGTTGTTGTTGGCGTTGCTGTTGTTTTTGTCTTCTGGCGCAACAAGTTTGGCAAACATTTTTGCGCTTTTGTTTTGTAATTTAGCTTTGTTCAAATGCAAAATTAAAATATTGTCACAGTCAAAGATAAATTGCGTTTATAAATAAATCAACTTAAGACCATGTCATTGCCTTCAATTTTTTCTTTTGACTTTTTTTAGTATATTATATATTATATGCTCTTCTTCTTATTCATCTTCTTTTTTGGCAGGGTGTCTAGTTGCCACTTTAACTCGCGACTGTTTTGTAAACTGTCGTTCGCTTTGTGGTTGATGCTGAAGAAGTGACTGACTGAGTGACTGACTGACTGACTGATTTACTGACTGACTGCAAATTTCACTGTCACTGTCGCTATTGCTGTCACAGTTGTTGTTGCCGATGCTGTTGCTGTTGCTGTTGCTGTTGCTGTCGCTTTCGCTGTCGCTGTCACTGTCGCTGTCACTGCTATTGTCATGGACTCCTGTGAACTCTGTCTGTGTAAGTAACTATACTGACTTTAGCTATCTAAGACAAGGACACGTTATTAATTTATGTTGCTGACAAACACCAGCACCAACACCAACATCATACATCCATAACCATCAGTAACAAACACCAAAAACCAGCAGCCATTTAAAATCAACTTAATTTAAATCAACTTAACGCTATCAATTTTATTCAACATTCAACATTGAACATTGAACATTTCACTGACCTAAAGCTAAATGTTTGACCTTAGAGATTTTAACGTATATTAATTTTAACAGCGATAAGTCAGCGTTGAAATATTGATTAATATTCGGAATAAACATATATATATATATATATATATAGATATTTATCCATATACATTCACATCATTAACTTTGGCCGAGTGACCAAGTGCAAGCACATCCTTCCTTTAGGCGGTGTCCGGTGTCCGGTGTCCACTGTCCAGTGTCCAATGTTCAACCTTTCCATTGAGTGGCCTGTTGGCTAAATCGTTGCACATTAAATGCAATTAAGAAATGATTGAAATCATAAATTAGCCCTAATTGGCCATAGCAGGCGAAAACTTTAAATAAAGCTCAAGTTGATCTTGTTGTTATTATTGTTGCTGTTGATGTTGGTATTGGTGTAGGTATTGCTGTTGGCGTTGGTTAGTGCAGGTGCTCAATTGGTTGAATAGGAAACTGTTGCAATGTTGCAGCACGTACTTGAACTGGTTGCACAAATTGCAGGGTGTCCTGTAGGTTATATTTTTAGCTACTGTCAATGGGACTAGTATGGGATTACAATGGGACTAATTAACAATAAAATCAATAAAATATAAACACAGACCTGTTAAGAGAGAATTTTTTGCTGCTCTAATTTATAATGAGCTAAAACTTAATTTGTATATTTTATTTAAAATAGTTAAGTGCAAGCTTAAATAATTTTATGTATTTTATGTTATCGATATTTCTAATAGAATTTATCGATAGTTCATTTAATTTCTCTCGCAACCATTGTTCATAGGTTTGATCAATTTGAAGCGATCTGTTCAGCGGTGCGAACAGATTCCAAAGTAAATATACCGAAAGAGAGGCACAGCCTAATTGCCCAGTTAGCAACCTGCCATTGCTTCCGACCCGCCCTCCCCGCCCTTTAGCGCCCCTGGCCACAAACTGATCAAGCAACAAGTACATACACATAAGTGTGTAAGTAGATAAAATTAAGTTTTTTTCTTCATCTCTTGTTTTTTTTATTTTATTTTATTTTTTTTTTTTTTTTTTGATTGTCGAGAATTTTTTGACGTTGCCGCCGCACGCTGCCCCCGTGGCTGTACTGCTGCTGCTGCTGCTGCGACCGCGGCTGGTGACGCTGTCATCCCAGCTGGTATCCCGCCAGTCGCGTCCATGTTCATGTATTGTTGCCGCGGTCACCGACGCAGTCGTCGCAGCCGTCGCGGCTGTTGGCAAGGCAGCAGCAGCAGCAGCTATAAAAAGGCATTGTTACGCAGTTTCCGAATTAAACAGTTAACACAACAACGCGACGGCAGACCACGTACAACGCCATCAACAACATCCAACCGCAGTTACACCTACAACCGGCAAATTTTGTTCTTTCAATTTTCGCGCACTTTACACACAACACACACACACACAGACAAACACATAGATATAAATAAATCGATATGGCTCAGGACTATAGATGCCATCTAATACTTGCAGTGCTACTAACGCTGCTTGCACCCAATCTGGCAGCACCTGCTGTGGCACACTTGGAACCAAGTCCAGACCAGGATCTAGAACTGGAGCCACAGCCAAGAAGTGTACGTCTTTTGGATCGTTTCAATCATCGCTATCCGGATGGCAGCTATGAGTTTCGCTTTGAACTGGACGATGGTACAGCTCGATATGAACGTGGCTATTTTGCCTTCATCAATGAGATTAAGACCCTAATGGTTGTTGGCTATTACTCCTATCGTATGCCTGATGGACGTTATATAACTGTTTTCTATAATGCAGATCAGTTTGGTTACAGACAGAATCAATGTAAGTAGCCAGACAATACATTCAATTGAATCCAAAATTAACTAGCAATTGATTCATTACTCGTTAATCATTTCAATCGTTTATCAAAAGGCTTTTCAAATATGCTAAAAATATTTCAGATATTCGAAATGAAATTTGCTTAAATTTTGCTTAGCTTTTGCTTCTATAAGAACATAATCTTTTACAAGAAAGAAAACTTATATATAAATAAATTTTCTATAATTTTTATATTAACTTAAACGATATCCTAACTTTTTACCCTTCCCTTAGCTATAACACCAAATATTTATCCCAATCTGCCGCGTTCTATTGAGGTGCCGGTGCTCAAGGAAACAACTGTAGAACAACAGAAGCCAACACAGCAGCCACATAGGCAACAAGTGCCACAGTCAACCACTTCCAGCAGTCACACTAGCTACACCAGCCACAGCAGCGCCACGCCCAGGGCGACGGCATTGCCCACACGTAGGGGACGCTACTGAGCTGTGCTTGGTGTATAATTATAGGCTTTCAATGTTTGTGTATTGTACTTATTATAATGGCTTAAAAAGTGATTTTCATTTCATTAATTTATCTTTTTTCTACATATAATCTATATATATATATATATATATATTATATACATATATACATTTTTTTTTTTATATGTTTCGTTGCAATGAAATGGAATTAAAAAATAATAAAAATTTATTAAGGCAAAGCACAAAAATTATGAATTTATTATTGACGTTGATATTTTTTTTTTGTTCTCTCTTTTTTTCGGTTGCTGGTTTTAATAGCCACTGGGCCAATGGGTTACAGGGCCCAACCCCGTTACATGTTGCAAGCCCCGCCAAGTCTCAGCCATATAGCGATTTTGCGTTATTTCGAAAGTTGCCGCTGCCGACGACAATTTGGTAATAAATTCACCACAAAGCGTCTCAGGCAATAAAACATATACAAATATTGTGCTGTATGTGTGACTGTGTGTGTGTGTGTGTGTGTAAGTGGCAATATCGATGGCATATATATCACAAATTGCTAGTGAAAAAATTTAAGGCAATTCAGATTCCAATGGAATCCAAGTCATAAGGAAGGAATACACTGGACAGAGGACAGAGGACAGGACGGCAAGCCCAAAGTAAATCCCGTGACTGCCATGTAAGCTTCAAGTGTGAAGGTCCATCATAAATTTATAAGTGCAGACAGTTACCAATTGGTTAACATCGGTAACACTGTCCACAACGATGTTGCACCTAACTCAATGATACACAAAAAATGTGGCATCTGTTCATTAAGCGTAAATATTCAGTGTGAATTTAGTCAATGGATAAAGCCATAAAATAAACTTATGAGACCCCTTAAGGCTGAATGTAATGGTGATTCCTCTTTTAATTGCAAACTGAAGACTAAAGCAACGAAATAAAAGAGCAGATCGGTTAATAACTGATCCCATATCAGTTTACAAACTTTATATTTATGTGTGTGAATATTTTTAGCCACAAAAAAGATGCAGAAAAAAAAACAACAAGAACTTCTTCCAATCCCTTAAAAGTCGTTTCAAAGAGTTATGTATATAGTTTATTAAACTCTGTATTATATAAACTTTAATATTTCATTTGCGATTGCCTTTGATTAAATATACTTATAATGCCTAGCCATCAGTATAAATAAAGAGAGAACACATATATTCCTAAGTTTATCTGAGATCAACTGAAAAGAGAAGAACAACCATTTCAATAATACATAAAATTTACGCTTTATTTATCCTTGATTAAAATAGTTCAACTTCCTGAGAGTCATTTTTCTTTTGGAGCTTTAAGCTGTAAGAATCTGAAAAGAAAAAGATCATTGCAGACCACACAAACTCTCTGAAACATAGGAGCAAATTCAATCAGAAAGTACCATATTTACAGCTCCATAAAAGATAAAACACTTGATCGTTCAATTGCGAGAGGACTTTAATTTTAAGGACCCATAGGTCACAAGAATCAGATATAAGATAGCAGATCATTAAAAGAAATTTTATTACTGTTCAGTGAAGATTAACTACTTATATAACATCTCATAGATTGAGTTTAAGAACACCTTTTAAAAAGTATTTCTAAGCAATAGGAATCTTTCTAGGAAAAAAAACTCCTAAGGAAATGTGCCCCTAGACCAGATTATCCCTAGACTTTAACAATCTTAGATAAAACTATTTATAGCGAAGAACATCCCTCGAGAAAAGCAAACGTAGACAGGAGCATCTTTAAACAAAAGCATCTCTAAGCAACAAAAACACTCCTAGACAAGAAGTGTATCCCCAGCAAAAGTGCATCCCTAGGAAAGACCTTTCCAGGTGACAACTAGGCTCAACACTTTGTTGAAAAAATATATATAAAAACCATAAATAATCTCAATATATACTTTACTTGACTATAATGAAAAAGGTGTATAAAAAACTATCTCAAACATCCATATGTGGTAGCTATAACTAACTTGTGTTTATAAATTTGCATTATTCTATTAAAATGTTCTAATTGAATCTCATGGTAAATATATACTTAATTTAGAACATAGAAAATTTGGCATCCTTTTATATAAATTAAATATATTTAGGTTATATGAAAACTGATTGAGACTTAAACCAAGTGAGATTGCATTTAAATTAAGGTACAAATTAACAAAATGTAAAACTTTTTGTACCTTACACGAATTCATTCCATTAAAATTCGCTTTGTCACTTAAAAGCATGTTACGGGGCTAGTCAAGAGCTCTATGGAAATTCCAACGAGCTGCACAATAAAATTAAGTAGTGAAGTGGTCCGAAGAGGCGCATGGCATGCGCAGGATCTGGTTGTTTTACGTTCTTCTGTGTGTGTGTGTGTTGGTCATGTGGCTGCTGGTAGTAGTGTTGGTATGTGTGAGACTTTCCTATACGATGCTATAGTACAAAAAAAAAAAATACTTTTTTAGCGCACAAAAACAAACAAAAGTGTCGCTGTCTGCAGCAAAAGACAAAACTGTGAAAATAACCAAGTAGAAAATACAACAAAAACAAAATGAAAATAACCAGCACACACACACACAGAAATATATACACAAGAAGTAGAAGAAAATAACAGCACAAAATGTAGCTAATCAAAAAGAAAAAAAATAACTGAAATAAAATTAAAAAAACTTATTGAAGCTAGTGCTCAAACTCGCTACCATAAAAGCAACACTTGGCCCAGAGTTTTTTTGACTTTGGTAAGGAATAGAAGAAGAGGAAGGCTGATTGTTGGCTGGCTGCTTGTTTGGTTGCATGGGTATGAACTGGCAGGACGAATGGTCAATATGTTTGTACAGTTGCATTGAAAAAGTAATGAAAGTTAAATAAGACATAAGGCACTTGATGAACTAAAAAATACCTTTTGCTATTTGCTGCTCTTGCAGAAAAAGAAAAAAACAAGAGAGAAAATAAATAAATAAATAAATATTTTTAGTACGATTAAAGTGAAGCAGCATTGAGAATATATAGTAGCCAATATATAGATTGTAGAATTGAAAATACCCTATATATGCTAAGCACACAAGTATATGGCAAAGGCTAAAGAAAATCAACTTTGAAAAGTCCTTAAAGCGCCTTTTCAGCTTAGCACAAATGCTGGACGAACGGACGGATACATGTTCATAGCTGCAGTAGTTAAAATTATCAATGAAAGTTTACAATCACAGCATGGAGAAGTAAAAGAAAAAACAAAAAATAATAATAATGAAAAGGAAAAGGAAAAGAAAAAGAAAATGCGAAAAGAAAAATGAAATGAAACTTCAAGTTAAAGAAGCAGATGGAACAGCTGAATAAGAATGCAGAGGCAGCAGCAGCAACAGCAGCAGCAAGTTGAAACTAGCGAAATGATCCAGCGTCAATGAGCTGAAAGTTAACAAAGTTGCACTTTGTTAAGTTTGCTTTTATTAAAGCCAGAGAAGGTCTCAACTAAACAAACGGTGAGAAGTCGCGCCCGGATGTGGCTCAGGAGTTGACTTAGTCAACAAAAGACAAGGACTAACGAGCAGATGAACAGGGCAAAGTACACAGGAACACAGGGCATACAATGCAAGACATTGAATTTGATCCTAGTCGCAGTTGCTGCTTCAATAACCATAAGAAATAAAGATATAAAAGACAAAAAAAAATGAAAAAAAAAAACAACTTTTGCTCAACTTACTGCAATAGCATTTGTTTCAGTGCCAATGTCAAGGACTTAGCTAGTCCCTATGCCAATACCTCATTAAATGTGCATCAGTCTTTACAGTTACGGTTACGGTACATTACGTACTGTACTCAAAACATGCCCAACATTTTGCACACTTTTAATGAAAACGTAATAAATATTGCAATTGCGACAAAGCAAAGCTTCATGAAAGGGAAACAGGATCAAAAAAAAATAATAATAATAAAGAAGGATACCTAATACCAGCAAAGTTTTCATAGACAAAATGAAAAATACAGAAAAATTCACCAAAAAAAAAGAGAAAAGAAAAATACCAAAAAAATAAGGAGCATATAAACAGCAAATGACTGCAAAATGTTTGCATGCTATAGTAACACGACAGCAACAGTCTAGCAGCAAGAGCTAAAGGATAAAAGGAGCAAAATAAAAATAAACAAAAAAAAAATATGCTAAAGGATAGGTGTCTGGGGGGCGTGTAGGTTCAAAATGGGAGGCGTGCAACAAGAAAAAATTAAATATAAAATGCAAAAATGGCTTTTAAGCAGCGAAAGTCGCGTTTAGTGTTCCATTTCCATTCCCGCCAACTCCTTGCGTCTTTTTTTTCTACTTCATTTTGTTTTTTGTTTCATTTTTGTTTTTTTTTTTGATTTGCTTTTGGAGTGAGCTGCGGACTGTGATTGCAGGCTAAAGGTTGAAGGTTGAAGGTTGAAGGTTGGAGTTTCGTGGCCAAAGGCTGGCATTTTTTAGGGGGCGTGTCTGTCAAGGGACCAAAGGAGCAGTGCTGCTGCCAAGCAGCAGGATGTGCTAAAAGGACATTGCTGTTGCCACTGTGACGTTATGTGTATACATGTAAATGTCTATGTGTATATGGATATGTTTGTGTACGTGTATGTGTATGTACACTTCATCAGCGACCGCAGCAAAAGGCAGCAGCTAAAAAACAAAATACCAAAAAAAAAATCTAAAAAATATAAATAAATAAATAAAATTAAGCAAAAAAAAGGACATGGTAAACTGAGCTGTTAACCATCAAAAACTGTAGGGCTGCCTGCATTATGGTAACTGCCTTTTCATAAAAATACCTTAAAAAAAATTGATATCAGTTTAAATTTGGTTAGTCAAAAAGGTAACTTAACCAATAACCTTGACAAAGATACTCATTGACAAGCTACAAAAAGTCTGTACATAAAAAATTGTTTATATATCGATAAGCAGCGTATGCTTTACGTATATCGATAGCATTATTAAAAAATAAAAGTTTTTGGTATATAAATTGTTAAATTGAAATTAATCGAGCTCAATTTACTTAAAGCTTTAGTTTTGTTTTAAAATTTAACATTTTGTTACACAATTTATTGTTGTTGTTTTTTTGTTTGCCTGTCAACCCTGGACAAATCGTTGGATATCCTTTTGCACGGGCAACGCGCGAAAAACACGTCCCCACGATGTCACCATACACCGGATGCTGCCACCAAAACGAGTAGCCAAGTAGCCGACGCAGTTGTGCTATGCCACCAAGCTGTGCCACCCTAATGCTTCACCTTTCCACCCTTCCACAACATTTTCACTGGCAACTTGTAATGAAATTTGCAATCCAAAGTTGTCCTAAGTCGCAGCTAAGCTGCGCTTCCCAAAAGAGGCTCAGTCTCTTGCTCAAACCATGTTGGATGACAGTTGGCAGTCATAAGCTCCAAACAGTGGGTAAGCTACTAAAAACATACATACACACACATACATATATATATATATATATATATATATATATATACATATTAGATTTAAAGTGGAGCAACTTTAGCTAACTAAGAGAGTAACTCACTTTGTTTACGGAAGCGGAAATTAATTATTTTACGTGCTATGCGCGGATTATGAAATGCATTTGCACAATGCAATATTAATGCCACAGCTGGACTAGACATAGTTTACATAAGAGCTATAACAATAGTTAAAACATTAATTACATAATCTAATAAAATTTAAATTATAATAGTTTCGTTTCATGTATAGGATATCAACAAGTCGTTCATTGTGTATACTTATAATGCGACTTAAACACACATTTGGAATATGCGTCTGGAGTGCTTGGAATTACAGGTACTTAAAATACCACATAATGAAATTCAGTAAGCCAATTTATTACCATTAAAATTAATGAGCCAAAGCTTTCATACTTCTATTTAACTACAAAGTCATTTCACTCGATTTTATGACTGTTTTCCTTTATGTGGCAAGAGGAGCTGTGTATGTGCAACATACAAAATTTTCTACTATTTGAACTTTTCATTCTCATAAATTGAACCACAAAATTGCAATAGCTAAATGGCATTATTATTCTAATATAAATATTAAGAAAGTTCATTTACTTAAGTTAAGTTAAACTAACTGATTTAAGTATATATATGTATATATATATATATATATATATATATATGTATGTAGGTCAGTCAACATTCGTTGTCTGTTGTGAAGTTCGAAGGAAATTTACGACAGAACCTCTTATAGATATGCACACATTAAGCTATGCAAGTGAAGTAAGTAGCTAATGAAAGAGGTGCAGGACATGCTTTAAGGCCGATAATGTTCATTTTAGTTACTGCTCCTTTTCTTACCTTTTCATTCGTTTTATTTCCTTTGCTTTACTTTCATTTTGGTTTTCGTTTTTTTTCTTTTTACAGCCTTTGTAATTATCACTTTAATGAACTTTGCTATTTTGATAGGATCCAACAAGGCAAACAATGCCGGCGAGTTCCGCTGACGGGTCCGGCCGTTGTATGCGAATAGTTCGTTTACGGTTGCCAATGCGGCTGCGGATGCGGATGAGGATGCGGATAGCAATGGGAATGAGGATGCCAATGCGGATGCGGATGAGAGTTTTTGGTGTGGGTGTAAATCCATGTGCGATGCTAGCCTCTAGTGAACTACGTGTCCTAACTCCTTTATTCTTGTTGCTGACGGTGCCCCGGTTTTTATTAAGGAATAAAATTAGTGAGCGCGTGCCGAGCACGCAAAGTTGCAAGTTGCACGTTGCAACTTGCAACTTACCAGTGAAAATAATGTGAAACGAATGTGCACAAAAAAAAAAAAAATTTAAAAAAAAAAGGAAAGCGCAAATTTTTTTTTAGCTACAACAAGAAAATAGTTTTCCAAAGAATGCGTCAAGGCAAACGATAGCTAAATAGCTGCAGGACTTGAATTTGTTTGCACCCAAAAAAACAACAAAAAGAAGAAACTAAAAATTTAAAATATCTCCTACCTTTATCCCTAATGCCGGCGACTATCCATTAGTAAGTTATACAATTAATAAAACTTTAAGCTGCACCCATTATAGAAGGCACATCTTGGAGCATATTCTAAGTGAAAAAGTAACACCCCAAGAAAACTTCCTTAACGGCAACATAATTTTAGTTCTTTTGCATCGTTCAATTATGCTGAGTCAACCGATTGGCTTAGATAATATAGCTCGACATATTTTAAGCCAGTAATAACTGCAGCATTATTCTATAATATAAAACAATTCATTTAATACACAACATTTCCACATATATATCTATTATATATTATTATTATTTATTATTTATTTTATATTTATTATAAAATGGGAAATCAAAAAGCACCTGAACAAAGTAGAAAATTGATATATATAAAAGCTTAACATAACTGCTTCCTCTCCTTTAAAAAAACTTTAATTTGTTTGGATCAAAAGCATCTTTATTTATGCAGAATAGTATAGACATTCATACCAGTCGACACATAATTAGATTTTTACAGATCTCTTTGCTGAAACCTAAAGATTGGCCAGAATGTTCATCAGATCATATTTCAATAATTAAAGATATTTTGGTTAAAAGCAACAAAATACGAAAAATGTAAAATAAAAATAAAATATAAAGAAAAAATATTTATTACTTTAAGAGAAAAGTTTTTATTTAATTATTTTATTATTTTGAATTATTATTTATAAAATTAAATAGAAATAAAATAAAACAAAATATACATATAAAAATATGATATTTTTTATACTAATTAAAATAAAATTCCTATAAACATATTTAAGAAAAATTAATAAAAATATTTTAATAATTTAAACTTAAACACTAGATTTTATTTATAATAATCCTTTAGAAATATTTAACGTTATCCTTAAATTTTATTTGGAAATATATTTTAAAAAAATTTTTTTTTATTGGATTACTTTCGTTATATACTTATGATACTTCGTACTTTAACAAAAGATATTTATTTACTACTTATACATAATTATTAAATACCATTAAAGTAAAGTAATAATTACAATAAAATAAAAATATAATATTTATTAGATTTAAAGTTTTAAGTTATTTTGTCGAACAAGCCAGGTAACCAAATAAATTGTATGTCAAAGGACATTCAAAGCCTTTAAGCTAACAATGGGCAGTTATACCAATACAATGTGTGCATATTTATACATATATATATATATGTATATTATATGCATGTAAATGTGTAAATTTTGAACTCGAATTTACAGCCTGTAGAGGTCCATTGACTCTTCAATAGTTTTGTTTAAAATGTGCTCCAAATGAAATTGCAGAAAAATTAAAATGCGCCAGTGGCATTTTCAGTTTTTCACGCCATGAGGCGATTAATCATAAAAACAGATTTTACATGGACTGCCAGTGCCAACGACAAGTATATATATATTTATTTTATATACACATGTGTATACATATATATATATATATATATATATATATATATATATATATATATATATGGTATATATGCATACAATATGCGTGCTCAGTTCAGTGTTGGTTGGGCACATAAAATATGCAAAATATCTTGTAATGTGTTTATCAGTGTGTATATTTGGCACATGCACACACACAAACACACAGTGTGTATGCACACGTGTGCATACACTTAAAAAGATAGAAACCGGTAAAAGTATATACATCCTGGCAATATATAACAGCAAAAAAAGAACACTAAACTGTACCAAAAGCTGACCAAAGAGCATCAAAGCTCCAGCCACTTTACACACTTTGATGCTCAGGCACAGTAAATAAATTTATTGAATTAACAAATAGCTTTATGTTCTTTTTTTTTTGTAACAATGACTCTTTGCAAATTTTATAATATTTAACATTATATGAAATACCATCATCAGCATTATCAACATCATTATTGGCCATATTATCAGCAATATCATCAACCAAACATTTCGTTTGCATTAACAAAACCAAACAAATAAATTCAATGGCAGAGTTCAGTTTTCAATGGTCTCTTCGTAAAGCTCTTAGTGGATTGTCGTTAAAAATTAATAGACATACAACTATATACAATTGAAAATACATTAAAACATGCAAATATGTAAAAATACTTACAAACATATATATAAATATATATATATATATATATAATATATATAATATAACATATAAAATGCTTAACAGCTGCTTGTGGTGATGTTTCTGTTACGATTAGCTCTACATATATGCATATGTAATGTATATATATATATATATATATATATATATGTATATATAGATTTAAAATATATGTTATGACAGACACGATGAAATTTTGACAAAAGCCTTGATGCTAGGACATCATCTTCATATCAATCATTTAAACAAAGTACATATAATCTAGTGGAAAATGCTCAACATGAAATTTCCCTATAATACAAGTGAAAAACAATTTCATATATTTTTTATGTATATATAATGGTATATATATATATATGGTTTTAATCGGTGAAAGGATAAGGGTTACAACAGAAGCATTTCTAACTGAAGCAAACACAGATGCTTTCAATTTTGATTGAAACTCATAATAATTAATCATATTAATTTAAATATTTATACTATTTCTGAAATTAAATATAAGAGAGTACAATATATATAAAATAAAATATAATAATATTAATATATATAATAAAGAAAGATTAGATAATTATTTTTCATTCACTTATAAGCAACACAATGTATTAAAATGAGACTCACAACTTAAGCTTTGTATTAAGTTGAAACTGTTGTCGTTGTCTTTAAGTGTAAATATAATTTATATCATTAATTTATATATATAAGATTTTCATAATTTTATAAAAATAAAAATAAGGATCAAGTTAAACTTAAAAAAGATATCTGCTGTGCATTGAAACAAAATGCGTTAATGAAGCACAAATATTTTGTGTTTGGTTTGCTTTTTGTTGCTGCTGCTTAAGTTTAACGATATTTCACATCAAAAAACACTTTAACTAGACAATATGAATATTATCTATGCAGTAACAACATACACAACAAAAAGGATGCCTTAAATAATAAGTATAAGATAGGACAAACTTTCGATTTGGTGCCAGCTGCCACAAGCTGATGTACAATGAAACTTTGTGGCATAAACAACAACAACAGTAACAACAGAAGCCATGGATTTATTTAGTCGGGAGTTGGGAATACTTGAATAGAGGATAGAAGCCATTAAATACAATCTGAGGCAACAACTGTACTTCTAGCATAAACAACAACAAGTAAAAGCACAAAAAAAAGAATTCACATAAATAAATAAATATATACGAGTATGTGGCATGTACAAGGACATGCAAAAATTGCAAAAGGATTGGCCAAAAGTGAAACACTTTGATATGCATCTAAATGGCATCATCAGCATTGATTCGGGCGCCAAATGCGACGACAGGCAACCGCAACATCAACATCAACAACAACAGCAACTACAACAACAGCAACAAGGATAACAACAAGGACACCAACAAACAACAACAATTCTAGGAAAGCAATCAAGAACCGTGCGATTGAGAGACAAACAAAGGCAAAATTGTTATACAAAACCAAAACAAAAACAAGTAAGAAGTCTGTAGTCGAGTGTACCCGACTACGAGAGCCCCTTTGCCTACATATACAGCCATACACACATACTCATACATACACACAGTTCTGCACGTACTTGGCCATTGCGCGCGCCTTTTAGCCCCCCACGCTCTACAGCGCGGTACTTATTGTTGTATAACTTCCGTGTTTTTCGTTCAATTTTAACGAAACTCACAACGTAGATGAAGAATGGTCTACTTAATATGTGTGCGAAAAAGAAATTTTATCGGCTAAAAATTGTACCTTATAATCGTTTTTTTCGATTTGCGGGGGTCAGGGGAGGAAATTGAAAAATCAAAAACAAACTCGTATAGCGTACGAACATAAAAAATCTACACGTTCCAAATTTTGTTGCTCTAGCTCTTATTTTGCGCACGCTACTATACCCCCCCGGGGCCCATAACGCCACTTTTGTTGATGTATAACTTCCGAGATTTTTGACCAATCTTACCCAGATTCACAACATCGATCAAGAATGGTCTAATTATGATGTGTGCCAAAAATAAATTTGATCGGTTGAAAATTGTGCTTAATAATCGTTTTTTTCGATTTGCGGGGGTCAGGGGAGGAAATTCAAAAATCAAAAACAAACTTGTATAGCGTACGAACATAACGAATCTAGATGCCAAATTTCGTTGCTGTAGCTCTTATTTTGCGCGCGCTATTATAACCCCCCCCCGGGGCCCATAACGCCACTTTTGATGATCTATAACTTCCGAGATTTTTGATCAATCTTACCCAGATTTACAACATCGATCAAGAATGGTCTAATTATGATTTGTGCCAAAAATAAATTTGATCGGTTGAAAATTGTGCTTAATAATCGTTTTTTTCGAATTGCGGGGGTCAGGGGAGGAAATTCAAAAATCAAAAACAAACTCGTATAACCTACGAACATAACGAATCTAGATTTCAAGTTTGGTTGCTCTAGCTCTTATAGTCTCTGAGAAACAGGCGTTCATACAGACGGACAGACGGACAGACGGACAGACGGACAGACGGACGGACGGACAGACGGACAGACGGACAGACGGACAGACGGACAGACGGACAGACAGACAGACGGACAGGGCTAGATGAACTCGTCTTGTCGTCCTGATTCAGAATATATATACTTTATGGGGTCTCCGATGATTATTTCTATGTGTTACATACTTTTGGATTTTGCACATTTCCAATAGCTCCGCTTTGCTCTTTTTTTACAAAAAGGCAAACGGGCTAACAATCACAAAAAAAACCCAAAAGAGAAACAGAAACAGCAAAAAACAAAAAAATAAAAAAAAAACAGCAAATCATTTTGCGGGCGTTACATTTTATTTGCCATCTTTGCTATCTAAGCCAAAATCAAACCGGAACCAAGATGGTGTCCATGCACAGTGCTTCAAAACCGATGCATAGCTCAGAAATCATAGCAAAACATTATTTATTTTATTATAAATATGTATATACATTTTTTTAAATTTATTTTTTAAAAATAATAATAATAATATTTAATGATAATAATGATAATAATGATAATAATTTTAATAATTGTAATAATTAATTTTTAGAAATTAGAAAAACAATCGCAAAAAAGGTCTACAATAAGAATATAATTTAAAATAGTAAATGTTAAATATTTCTTATTTATTTTAATCAAAAATAATTATTATTGCTAATAGCTTATGACATAAATAAATATTTAAATATATACATATATAAATACTTTTAATATATTATAATATTTATTATATTTATAAATTTGTTACATTCCTTTTATTTAAATATATTTTTACTATTATTTTATTTTATTATTGCATAATATAATTATTACATTATATATTATAATATTATAATATAAAATTATTTTATAAATTTATTTATATAAATTAATTTTTGTTTTTTAATTGTTATATGTAAATTTAATATATTATATAAAATACAAATATTTTATTTATATTTAATTTTGATTAATTTGATATATTTTTTTACAATTATTATTATATTATTGCGCATATTTGAAATTTAATAAATAAATAAATTTACTATTATATTGTTAATGCTATTAATTATTTTTATTTTTTTATTTAGTGTTTATATTTATTTTAATTTAAAATGTTTTTCTTTATTTATTAATTTATTTTTTTTATTTTATTTCATTTAAAATTGTTTTAAAATAAAAAAATTGTTTTTAGTTTATGGAAAATATGATTTATTTATTTAATAAATAAAACATAAAACATTTAGGAAAAAAAAGTGTTTTTAGCTAATGTTGTTAATCAGTTGTGAACCACTGTGCCACGGCAGCATATATCCATTATCATATGTTGGGCTTTGACTTGGGTGCTTTGGTACGCTTGATTCTATAACGTATGCGGACGGGCTGTGTCGAGGGGCGAGGCGTATATTCAACTGTGAAGGTGAATAGTTGGGCAATGATAATAATGATGATGAGGATAATGATGATAATAATAATTTAAGATTGGAATTGAAACTTACTTTTGGTGACGTTATAGCCACGCTCATCAGCTATGTAGTAAATCGTCTGGACCTGTGGGTACTGTCCTGCCACTGGCGAGGAATAGTAACCTTCCTGCACATTGATCAGTCTCTCACCCACTCGCTTTATATATAGCTTCATATAGTTGGCCATGCCATTGCTTAACACCAATCTGTGGGGAGTGCGATGTGGGTTGGCGGATGGTGGATATAGTAAAAGACAGAATTGAGAGATTGGATAGATGGTATAGTAGATGGAGTAAATGCGTGGGGTTGCACTTACTTGAACTCCTCTGTGCCATTGGTATGTTTGATACGGTAGTTTTCGACCACATAAACAGGCTGTGATGGTTGGGGTCCAGTTGTGGGCCTTGTTGTAGGCGTTGTTGACGATGCGGTTGGCCGTGTTGTGCTTGAGGTTCCCGTTGCTCCTGGCTCATCAAAAAAATAATCAAAATTTTCCTCTTCAAAATCCATTTGCGGAAATACGACCAATTGATCCTCATACAAAGGAGACAGTGAAGGTGTTGTTGCTGCTATTGTTGTTGTCGCTTCTGTTGTCGTTGTGGTAGTTGTTCGGGGCGTTGTAGTGCTCTCAGCTGGCACAGTATCGTCCCCATTCTCATCAATATCAGTGGGCCAAACAACCAATTGTAATTCATAGAGCGGTTGACTACTGGTGCGCCCAGATAACGAATGTCGCCGGACATTCGCAGGCTGCTGATGCTGTTCCTCCTGTTTGTGCTTCTGGTGCTTGTCGAGCTTTACGTCCGCTGGCTTATTAGAGTTGCTGGTGTCCAGCACGTTGCAGCCATTGTCCTGCAGCTGTAACGCCTGCAGTTGCTGTTGCTCTAACGAGTCCATTGTTGCATCGAAAGTCAATTTGCAGTCAATGTGTTGTGGCTGCGGCTGCAACTGCGACTTCGACTGCAACTGCAACTGGGCCCGCCTATGCTTCTCTTCAACTTTCGACTCAATGGTGACCATATCCTGTTGCTGTTGTTGTTGCATCTTTTGCTCCTGCACCTTACCTATTGCTACTGATGCTGTTGCCGCTGTTGTAGTTGCTTTTGGCATTGGCGTTGCCCGGGCACAAATCACGGACAGCAACAGGATTACTATCAGCGACATAGCGCCTTGACGCCATATACACGATGACATATCTGGTTTGAAATTGCGTTGGGAGCTCACTGTTGTGCTACGAATCTCTTTTCGTTGTCCGTCGTTTTTTGTAACGGTTCTTGTTGTTGTGCAGCCAACTGGGCATCTTATATTTATACCCAGAATTCAAGCAGTGCATAAGACCCCAAGCAGCAACAGGCAGAGTCACAGCGACAGAGGCAGCGCGCTGCAACTGCGACGCTAGCATCGATTTAATCAACAGCTTTTTGAAACCTCAGAACAAACACTTTAAGCGGTTACCGTTATTCGATCAGGTCAGTAACAGAAAAAGAATAAAAAAACCAAACTGTTAAAACACTTAAAAAAAAAGTGCAAAAAAACGAAAAAGGAAAGAAAAGCGATAAAACAGTTTAAGAAGCAGCAACCAATGAAACTCGTAACAAACACACGAAAATTAACAAAAGATGACGAACAGCTATGGCAAAGCAAATACAGGTTATCAGCTATATATATCATATATATATATATATTTATCAGATTATAGGCGTAGCTATACTTAAAGGAGGTCAAATTATTTATTTATTAACATTATATATATAAAAATTTAATTTTGAGCTTAAAATGCTCAGACCTAAATAAACATTATTATTTATTTTTTTTTAATATAACTATAATTAATTTGCTTTATTTTAAATATTTTTTCATTTTATTAAAAAATCTCTTATATATTATTTATAATTTTTAAAAATAATCTAATAAAAAATGAGCCCGCAAATGGCTACTTTACGATGCATGGAAAATATATATTCTATAATTTTATTTTAATTACTTTTAATGCCATATATATTCTTTTTATTATAATTAAAATAATTATAGCTAAGACAAATTTAATGGTACATTTAAAAATATTATTCATATTTTCTTTAATGTATATATTCCGGGGAATGGTATACAATACATCTACTGGCTAGTTCGTTTTTTATTTAAAATGGAATTCCACATTACTTTCTTGGTATGCAGAAAAGTTTTAAAAAATTTAATTGAAATGGTTCTTTAAGCTTATATAAATATCTGCGATTGTTTGAAGAAGCTGTAAGTAGATGTAGTAAGTTTTCATACTGTACCCATATATATAAAGGGTAAACATTAGATAAACAGATTTGAAAATTTACTGGTTCTACCTAATAAACCTGAATGTTTGGTACATACGTATTAAAATTGGTACACCAACATCTACTTGGGACTTATTCTTTCTGTATTAGTAAGAATTTTTACATATTTACTTAATATTAGTTAGTGAAATATATAAATGTTCTTTTCGCTTATTTATGATTTGGATCTTTGGTACACACTTTTATGTATGAAACGATAAGAATATAGAAAAACTGGAATATAACTAATAAACTGGTACATTAGTAGTTAATTGTACAATATGTATGATATAAATACATATCAAAAGTGGTAAATTATTTATGACTTGGTACATACGTACTTATGGTACAAATATATTTAATTTAGTTAATTTTTATGACTAAAACATATTATTTTATATTAATTTATAATTGCTTAGAAGTTGGTACTTAATTATGTCATTATGATAAATATATATTTATATTTTTTATATGTTAGATTGGTACATTTAATGCTAACTTTTGGCTATGCTCATTAAAGTAAATACTGCCAATCATTAAGGACTAAATTCACAAAGGATCAAACAATGCTTCATCTTTTCCTGCATTTATTTTTCAACTCGTTTCTACTTTTGCAATTTTAAATTCTCTTTCTTATTTTAACTCTTATTTTTTTTAACAACAAGTCATTTTGGCTCTTTGTCACTCCTTCGCTCCCTTACTCTCTCTCTCTCTCTCTCTCTCTCTTTCTCCCTTTTTTACTCACTGCAGCATGCATTGCGTTCTTTTGGTCATTTGGCCAACATCATTTATAATAAGATTTTCATTTTGAACTCGCGACAGAGCAAGTAGCAGCAGCAGCAGCAGCAGCAGCAGCAGCAGCAGCAGCAGCAGCAGTAACAACAGCAGCAGCAACATCGACAGCAGCAGCATCAACAGCAGCAGCAGTAGCAGCATCAGCGTCAGCATTGCAGCTGCATTGGGCAATGGACCGTTGCGCCGTTGACGTCCATTAACGAAATGTTGCTGCCGACGTCGCGACGCGTCGCTGCTGCCGTTTACATCGCTTAGCTTTTGTTATTGTTTTCTTTTTTTTTGTGTTTTGTTATTATTTTTTTTTATATTTTTTTCTTTGCATTTCTTTTGGCACTTTTATTGTAGCTGCTGTTCTTTTTGTTGTTGCTGCAGGTTTCTGACAAGAGACATAAAAGATATTTTATGTGGAAAAGTATTTTTAAACTTTACTTAAGCGGCAATACATACATATAATGTGTGTATGTATGTGTGAATGTAATATATATATATATATATATAAATGTATGTATATGCTTTAAGTGCCATATGCTCATTATATGCTCGTTACCTTCTAATTAACTTTGTTATAAATTTAGCAATTAACGCTAACTGTCAGTTAAATTTGGCATAATGTAACAGCGTTGCCACACTGCAGCTATATATTTCATAGTAGTATATTGCCAGATTATTGCGTATTATTCACATTGTTTGCATTTTCAAGCTTAATTCAATAAATTCAATAAGTAGACATAAATCATAGCAAATATATACATAACTAAAGCTGACTTTTAGCTATAAGGGAAGCTGCCAATATATTTTATTATATATATATATATATATATATATGTATATATTCTGCATATAAAATTAAATTTTGAGCATGAAAATAACACAATATGCGTCTTTAATGTGCAATTTGTCAAAAGTTATTTGATTTATGAGCACAAAACAACAACAATAACAGCAAAAACAGCAACAACAACAACAACGACAATCGCCCAACTGTCAAACAAGCCAAAAGCAACAACAGTTCCAAATGCTTGGCCAGGTTCCGTTACATCTAACTACCCCAATATCCAATGCCACTCACAAACTCACTCCCACTCTATGTCCAAGTACAAATTCTAGCCCATCCGATCCCCTCCCTCCTTGTTAAAGCCACACCCACAGCCTCTCTGGCTGCTAATCGTCCGAGGCAGCGAACTTTAAAGCACAACAAATTGAAATCCTCACCCACAAAAATTGCCATGTTAACGTCGCCTGTTTCTGTCTAGGAATACTTTTCTTTTCATTTTTTTAAGTTAGTAAGAATGAATAAGGTAGAGGGAATGAAGAGTAAAGTAAAAATAAAAGAAAGAGAAAGAGAAAGAGAAAGAGAAGAAAATAAAAACGTTGCCAATTGCTGGGCAGGACATGGAAGTGGACGTTAACATGAACATGGCTTTGACTTTGGCTCTTAAAATTTTTGGTCCTTGGTCGGCACATGATTTTGCCTAATCTAATTTACCGCTCTGAGCACAGAGGGCTTTAATCATGTGACTGCTGACGATTTTTCACAGCTGCTGGAAATGCTTAAAGGATGCTCAAAAATCACTGAGCACTTAATTCTATTTACATATTTGAATTTCAATCAAGTTTCATTTAAAACGATTTTTAACTTTATAATATTTTGACATAAGACTTATCAAACTTAATTATTGATTTATATATACACTATATATAATAAATATATATATATATATATGTATATATGTATACAATAAGGTCATTCCCCTACACACTTGCTCTAAACGAAAGAGAAAGAGAGAGAGAGAGAGAGGGAGAAAGACCTTTGTTCTCATATATTCATACGATTTGACACACTTTTCTTTCTTTTCTTTTTTTTTTGCCCAATCCAATTTGCATTTTAATCTGCAATAATCATATTTGGTAACTGGTTTCCGTTCCATTAAGATTCTTGCTTAACTTGGCCATAAAATGTACTTAAATTCTACAGCAGTCAGCGAACACAATCGAACACTTACCATACATATATATATAAGACCTGGCCATATGCAACATACAACATTCAGTTAGATCTGAAGGAACAGTAATCATGACAAGCTTTCTGTACATATTTCTGTTGGTTATCAGTGTAGTCAGTGCTGAGCTGATGGAGACGGCCACAGCGAAGCCGGAGCAGCGTCCCAAACGTCAATTGGTATGCTATGCTTGAATAAGGATGCATTGCATCCATATATTATTAACAGTTTTATATATATATATATATATATATCTTTAGGGCAACGCTGGCATCGGTATACCAATATTTCTAGATAACTTAAATGGCATTACTGCTTTGGATGGAGTACAACAGCCCGTACAGCCCATAGCAGTGGTCTCACCAGTATTAAGCAATCCTGTTGCTGCACAATCACCAGGATTTCTACCTGGCTTTGCCCAAAATATACCCATTGTTGGTACACTACTGACCAATTTACCGCTGCAGAATCTACTCAATGGCCTCAATTTGGGTAACTTGGGTCTGGGCAATCTTGGCAACTTGGGTCAATTACCAATTTTGGGTGGCAGCCAAAAGCCACCAATCACTACAACACCTTCATCTTGTCCAATTACTCAAAAGCTCAACTGTCGCTGTGATCCATTGTTGCCACTACCATTACGCCAAACCGAATCTCATCTAATACAAATCTCCAAGCAAAATATTCGATACAATGACAATGGTTCCCGTGAGTTGCGTCTGGTGCTGAGCAATGCAATAGTTCTATATCATCGCAATGAGAAGGATGCCATTAAACAGCAGGGCTATTACTCTCTGCCCTTCCTCAAGGATACCTATCTCAATATACATTATACTATTAATCAGACTAACTATACGGTTAAGGCGGATATGAGCAGTGCACCTCCAAAATCCGATTTTCTAACCGATTTATAAAGTTATTCCAATTTATCGTTAACTGAGATGCAACAAAATGAAGTAAAATAAAAATTATAAGTATCAGATTTATTTTAATTATATTTATTAGCTATTGCTTTTGACTTAAAATATATATATATAAAAATGTTGCAGGAAATTACAGTTGTTGCAAGAAAAGTGAAAGTTTTCTTTTTTGTTTGCAGCTCTACAATTTCCCGTACAATTTCATTAATTGAATATCCTAATTTTTGCACTATTTAATTGTTTCGCGAATTGCAATATGAAATTCTTGTTTGGGGCAACAAGTTAAGTTCGCGTGCATGCCAAAAATGCAACAGGAAAAACATTTTCACATTTCCACATTTTCACATTTCTACATTTTCACAATTTCACATTTTCACATTTTCCCAATGGCAAATGGAAATCAAACTGAAATTGCAATACCAACTTTGACTCAAACGGAAGCAACAAAGACACGATGAACTTGACGATGATGACAACTTTTGCAATGAGCAATTCGACAGGATGCCCATGCAATTGGCAAAGGATACGCAACAGTTCGCATCACAATTTACATTTCAAGCCATTTCACCACAATAAAAGACTTGAAACTAAATGCAAACGCGTTGAATATATAATTTTATTAACAAATAAAAAAGAAAAATAGAAAACTAAAATACTAAAAAGAAAACAAAAACTAAATGCAGTTTCTTAGAAATTTTTCTTAAAGTTTTTTGCTTCTTTTAATACTTGCAGCAATATTTAAGCAAAACATTTAAAATTTTACATCTTTTACCTTAATTTTATTATAACTATTAGCACTTTATAAACAAACTTTCTTTTCTTTATATCTCTCATAGAAATATATCTGATATATCTATCTTACTCTATATCTAAAGGAAAACACTTGAATTATCATGAGAAAATCACTCAGAATTATTTCAATTTCAAGCTCCATTTATATAGGCAAGTTGACATGCTATATCTATATTTTTAAAAAGCTAATTAAAGTATTACTCTATATTTCCTTATATACATATATATATAGCAAAATCATTGAAGTCAACTAACAAAGCTGAAATAATTCCATTCAATAAAAGATCGCTTGCAGCTTTCGTTACAATTTATTGCATGCAATTTGTGCAGCAATTGCTTGTCGTAAGGCAAGCAGCTTCCTGAACTTTATTATATATAACACCGAATATTATGAACAATATATAAATGAATTGCTACCAATTATATGCCAATATCAAATAGCAATAACGTTGCTTGTTGGTTTTAGCCAAATTCCAGTGCTGTCCTTGATTGAACGCATTTATACTTATGCAAAGAATATCCTTTTCTGATATCAGTCAGGTATATGGAATACTTTTGCCTGTTATATACATAAATATATATATATATATTTTGTATATTTTTAATACATAAATATAAACAAAAATAACAATTAAAGTTGCAAGTTTAGTTCAAATTTGGCTTGCAATATGGTGCAAGTTCAAGCGCAATATCTTTGTATGTAGCAATTGAGTTCATGTTCCAAATTTAAATTCTGCTTTTAAATATCATATTAAAATATACATATATAAATTATGTATTTAAACTTTTGAAAGATAATAACTGATAGAAAATTGCAATAAAAAGAATACTAAATTTAAAAGTACTTAAAAATAAAAGTAATTATTATGGATCCTAAGAGATTAAGATATTAACTAATATTAACAAATAAGAGTTGTTTAGTCTCTTGTTCGGTAAACGTTGTAAAATCATAAATGTTTGCAATTCCAGCAGCCAGTTGTCAGTTGCAAGTTGCCAGTTGCATGTTGCCAGTTGCCAGTTGCCAATTGGCAGTTGGCAGTTGGCAATTCCAGTGAGAGTCCTGTGCATATAGCCGAAGGCAATGTTTGAGGGGTGTTTCTTTGTGTGGCAGGGCCATTGGTTACAAGTTGCAACAATTGCGGGAGCGAAACCAAACCATGCCAAACCGCAAAGGGAATGCAATGGCAATGGCAACAATTGAAAGCGCATTCTGCTAGATTTGCCATTGAATGTTTTAAGCGGGTGTTGGGCTATTAGTGGGGTGAAAGGTTGAACCTAGAAGATAGGAAGATAGGAGGATAGGAGGATAGGAAAAATGAAGTCTAGAGAGATGCAATTGTATAGGAAATAGCCCCTATGCGGTCGTAATTACGGATTAACAGCTGACTGGTACTTAATAGCACCATTCTGTTCAGAACCTGTCCAGACCCACATTCAATTCATTGCATTTTCAAGAGTTGGCAAAAGCTTTAATATTGTTGAAAATATATAGAGAGAGAAGGATCTTTAAGTGTTGCTGATTCTTTTAGTACGCATCATTAATTCGTCTGAATGCTTTACAATTTGTTGTTACAGCTAAAGCGTTGTTGTTCCTTTATTGTATGTGTATTTGTTTGTTTTGCTCGAATGCAACAGTAACAATTGTAACAGTAGTAACAGTAGAAGCAGTAGTAACAGTAAAAGGAGCACCAGGTCCTGCATCCATTAGCAGATATACTGTGCAGCTGGCGCAACCGCAGACCAATGTGAGTGACCAGCCACTGACCGTATACGGCCTTTTATGCTAGACGACACCCAACACTCTATCTAAACCTTCATCTGCTTCTTCTATATGAAAGAATAGCAATGGTTGCTACTTTAGTCCTTTTGCTTTTTACCATCTTGCCCTCACACACACACACACACACACACACACTCATACATACACTATTAGTTGTGGCTGTCAGAGTAACACAATGTCGGTGCGCCAAAGTAAATGACCGAGTCGAAGTCCAAAACTGCCGCATTGTGTGGCCAAAGCAAAACCGCGTCTGAACTGGCACTGGCAATGGCACTGGTACTGGAACTTGTATAGCTAACGGATGTGTATTGGGAGCGGAAAGCGTTACAGGTAGCTTATATATACATATATGTATATACTAGCTACATGCCAGCACAGTGGTGCTAATTGTATATAAATATAAACATTGTCAATGAGCTTAAGATAAAATAGCTTTAATATTATTTATAAGTATTAGACTATGCAACTTGCTTATCATTATACAATGTACATAAGCTGAATTTTAGCTATAAACAAACAAAACAAAATTTGCCCCACTGTGCGCAGGTGTGTTACGTATACGCATAGTGCGCCACCCAATTCCAAGCCTGTCCAAATAGTTGTAAATTGTCGAAATCTCAAACAAAACCTGCGACTGTTAAAAAGCAAAAACAGTTACTGTTACGAAAACAAGATAAAAAAAAACGAAAACAACTTTAAAATCAATGAAAAAAAAAACAAAAAACGAAAAAAGAAGAACAAGAAACCCAAAAACAAACAAGCAAACACAGCAACCACTAAATAAGTGGAGTGCGTAAAAAAAGAAGAGGATATAAGGAAGAGCTTCGTACAAATAAAGGATCAATATGGCTTGCTTTCAGTACAAGCTGCGCTACAGTTCTACGATACAGCATATGCGTTATACATATTATTATTATTATTAACGCTATCCTTATATTATCTATAATCAATATAAACCCATCTAAGAATCAATTACAAAATTCACTAAAAAAAAAGTTTCCTTATCTATTAATTTATATATGAATAACACACTCGATTACATTTTTATCTAAACTTATAGATAACGATAACATCAAACAAATAACTTTTTTTATTTTATATTTGTATTTCTAAGTCTATGCATATCAATTACACCCAATAACAAATATCATATTGTCAATAAAAATTGCATCTAAATGTTCATATTAAAAAACTGAAATGATAATCATCATAAATAATTAAATAAATTAACAGTTTTGAAGGAGATTCCAAATCTTTTTAGAAGAATTCCTTGGCTGCCTTTATAAGCTTTTATAGCATGTTGTGAAGCCACTTTAACCTATTTTTCCCGTAGTTTTCCTCGTGGCAAATAAAATCAACAGCAAATAATTCATTTGGTCGAACTGTTTTTTTTTAGTTTTTTTCATTTTTTTTATTTTTTCTTTTTCAATCAATTGTAAAAAGTTGTAAAGCTTAAGGCAATTCTCATACTGTTATATTTGAACTAATCGTTGTCCAGCTATTAAAAAAAAGAAAAACAACACGATTCCGACACAGGTAGGGCTTAGGTCTGATATTGTCTGTGGTTTGTGGTATGCGTTATCTGGCGGCACTTCATGATAAGAATATACACCGGTCTATCGTTGATGCGGCAACACGAAATGGCTCTTAAAGGTGTAACTGGTGATTGTTAGTTGAGGTTCGACAACGAAAGACATCGCTTGGCATGGCAGGTCAGTGGGTGTATATTGGACTGTATATTGAGATTTAAAGTTGTAACATTATTGCAATTGTTTAGAACATTCTTGGAGTCAGAATAGCTATGGCAATATATCACCCAATGCGGTGGTTGCCGGTCAGGATTCAGATGGAGATACCATATATATTGGACGAGGATATTACAGCAATGATTTGCTTCCAGCCAAGGTAATACCGAGCAAGGGTAAAGCATATGTCGCATATGCTGGTCAGGAAGTGGAACTGGACAATTATGAAGTACTTAGTGGCTTCAACTATACTTGGCTGTCCGGCGAGAACGGTGATGTGCCAACCAGTGCTGTTAAAGTGGGTCACACTGTTGATGGTGAATGTCTATATGCGGGTCGAGGCTACCACGCTGGCAGCCTTACGGTGGGCAAGGTACATCCATCTCATGGCTGCCTGTACATACCGTATGGCTCTGAAGAGGTTAAAATATTTTCCTACGAAGTCCTTTCACAGCCAGAGTTGTGGATTGATTGCAATGCATCATATGTTCCTGATGGTGCACTTTTAGCTGGTAATGACTCCAATGGAGATGCGATCTATGTGGGTCGTATATATATCGACGGAGATCTAGCACCTGCCAAGGTTGTGCCGGCCAAGGGAACCGCCTATGTAGCGTATGCACAGGCCGAGCATGAACGAACTGATGTTCAGGTACTCGTTGGAACTGGCTTTCAATGGCAGTCTGCTTCGCATGGTAATGTGGTACCCGGTGCAATATCTGCAGGATCCAGTGTGGATGGTGAAACTCTATATGTGGGACGCGCCTATTACAGTGAAAGTTTAGCTGTGGGTAAAGTTCATCCATCGCATGGATGTATTTATATACCCTTTGGTGGCGAAGAGGTCAAATTGGAGAGCTATGAGGTTCTTGTGCGCATTTAAATAATTATACGAAAAAGGAAACAATTAAAAATATATTTTTTCTTTGTCATTTTGTAACCTACATTTCGTTTAAACGATGTTATCATCAATAGCTGTTAAGTTGTAAAGCTTAAACACTTTAGTTTATTGTCATTGGTTTATCTTGGATTCCATAAGTTGTTGCCCATTTTATGGCTGCTAAAACTATTCAATAATTGCTAAACTACGGGAAATGGTTACTGTTTATAAGTAAAACTGATAAGGTAATAACTTATTTCTACGAAAAAAGTTTTAAAGACTTACTTCTTAAGAAACTTATCAAATTATTTTAAAAAACTTCGTTAAGCAGAAAAACATTGAATAAAACTAGATAATACAATTTGCTAAGGAGCGTAAATTATTGATTTAAGAACAATAAGTATTCCGCCAATATTTAAAATGAACAGCGCTATCTGTTGACTAAACATCAACCTAAACGAATGTATGCGCCACCTATTATTGTGCTATTGTTTTTACAAATCTGGCAGCCCCAAGACATTTAAATCGAAGAAAAAAAGAAACAGCAGACATAACCAATAGTTGATTGCATATTAATAATGACTAGATAACACTGATAATACAAATAAACAAAATGGAATTTAGTTGGAGACAATGAAGTAATAATATTTGGTTTCCCAATGTAGTAGAGGCAGACCATATCCTGTTCATATTGCACGCATTAGAGCAAATACTTGCTTCCAGCCAAAGGCAAATCTTACTTCTCAAAAGTAGGTTTGGATGAATATGAAGTACCCAACGGTAGCAACTACATATAGCTGCCAGCTGAGAGCTGTGAGCTGTCAACTGTCGACGGGTCGCATATTTATATAAAATTGTCAGTCGAAAGCGCCTTTCACCGCAACAAAGTACCTATGGTTAAAAAGTGTATCCACTATCGATGTTTTCGCAGCCCTCAGAAATATGAACGCAATGCTGTAAGGCATTTTTAGTGCATTCTAGTGCTTGTCGATTACCGATAACAGCCGGCATATGCTGCTTTCTTCTGCCGCCAGTTGGCGTTGAAGTACAAACGTTACCACCTGATGTGCTAGAAAACGGCAAACGCGTGGCAGTTCCACATACTCTTTTTTTTTTGTTTACGTTTACACCGCAATTATTTTTGCATTGCAACTGCAAAGAGCGCGCGGATTGTAGCTTGATATGTGTGTTAGTATAATTAGCAACGTAAAAAGAAATTTACATTGAATTGCTATAAATTTGCACTATTATTTAAAAGCATTGTGCCGCTACGCTCGTTTGTCATTATCGCCGATTGCCTTTTGATCGTTGCTTTCGTAGCGGCGACTTACCTGGTTCTTGCTTACACATACAAACACACACACAAACAATTACACACATATTTATATACACTAACATCAATATACAAACACGCTAATAGCCGCTTGCTTTCAGATTTACAAAAATCTCATTTTATACACACACGCAAGCAATCGTCCATTGACATCAACATTAATATACAAAGCAACCGAAAAAATCTTATACTGCGGCCTGACTAATTGATGTGCGGTACTTGGTGCTTTCACGTTTGGCTACCTTACATTAAAGACGTTTGAACACTATTGACAGTCGACATAGACACGTCAACAAAATTGAGAGTAAAGAAATTGAAAACACAATCAATATAGGTATATATAAGAGATGCGCGTAAGCAATATACGTAGCGGTCGCATATGCCGCCTGGCTATATGTCTTTTGGTTGTATTACCGTTGCTGTACTTGCTGACCAACTGGAATGATCATCATAAACGTGTCCAGGATGCCTATCACACGCGTTTTGGAGGCCCTAAGTTTAATCATCAGCGCCTTGAGAGTAGACCGCGTGAGGTACCCAAGCTAATTGAGGGTATGTATATATAGTTAGCTATACCTTGAACCATTGTTATAGGATATAAAGTTTTCCTTTCAAGCGTTACAAAACTAATTTTCTTCATTTGACACAAATTCAGTGCAAAACATATTTATGTACAATATCACACTTTAACTCTAGGAAAGGATTTGTACTTGTATTTTTTATTCAATTATAACGATCTAATATGCTTGAGAGAAAATTTAAATGAATATGAATTCCGTTGTTTGATATTATTGACCAAAACATACAAATTTTTACAGGTTTGGGTAACTTTGAGCCAAAAGATCTGAAAACACGTAGTGGACCGGGCGAGAATGGCGATGCACACACATTATCAACGGATAAAAAGAACGTAGCGGATGCCTCAGAAATGGAATATGGCATGAATATTGCCTGTTCTGATGAGATATCAATGCATCGATCAGTACGCGATACGCGTCTTGAGGAGTGCAAGCATTGGGATTACCCATACGATTTACCCACGACTAGTGTTATTATTGTATTTCATAACGAAGGCTTTTCTGTACTTATGCGTACGGTACACTCGGTCATTGATCGTTCACCTAAGCATATGATGCATGAGATCATTCTGGTTGATGATTTTTCCGATAAGGAAAATTTGCGTACCAAATTGGATGATTATATTGTTCAGTTCAATGGGCTTGTCAAGATAATACGCAATAAGGAGCGTGAGGGTCTTATACGAACTCGTTCCCGCGGCGCCAAGGAGGCCACAGGTTAGTCAATCTGATAATTACTATAATAACAATAACTAAACAAAGCTAATAATGTTTTTTGTACTGTTTTTTAATTAAATTTTAAATCATAATTCTTCACACCAAAAATTATGTTTTATAATTGGGAATTTAAGTTTTTATCTTTCAATGAATTCCCTTATTAATTTGTCTGCTTTTTATCAGTGTACATAGTAATTATTATTTTGTTTTTTAAATGTTACTTATCAATGTTAATGTTGTTTGAATTTCAGGTGAGGTGATTGTATTTCTGGATGCGCATTGTGAGGTGAATCTAAATTGGCTGCCACCGCTGCTGGCACCAATTTATAGAGATCGAACAGTGATGACAGTGCCCATTATTGATGGGATTGATCATAAGACTTTCGAATACCGTCCAGTTTATGGTAGTGATAATCATTTCCGTGGCATCTTTGAGTGGGGCATGCTGTACAAGGAGAATGAGGTGCCACGTCGTGAACAGCGTCGTCGTCAACACAACTCGGAGCCATATCGTAGTCCAACACATGCTGGTGGTCTATTTGCGATTAATCGAGAGTATTTCCTGGAGCTTGGTGCCTACGATCCAGGCTTGCTTGTCTGGGGTGGCGAGAACTTTGAGCTAAGCTTTAAAATTTGGCAATGTGGCGGTAGTATTGAATGGGTACCATGCTCCCGTGTTGGTCATGTCTATCGCGGCTTTATGCCCTACAACTTTGGCAAGCTGGCCAGTAAAAAGAAAGGACCGCTTATAACAATTAACTATAAGCGTGTCATTGAAACCTGGTTCGATGATACACACAAGGAATTCTTTTATACACGTGAACCCTTGGCACGCTACTTGGATATGGGTGATATTAGTGAGCAGCTGGCATTAAAGAAGCGACTAAATTGCAAATCCTTCCAATGGTTTATGGACAACATTGCCTACGATGTGGTTGACAAGTTTCCCTCCCTACCAGCCAATTTACATTGGGGCGAATTACGTTCAGTTGCCACTGATGATTGTCTGGACTCAATGGGACATCAACCGCCAGCCATTATGGGTCTTTCCTATTGTCATGGTGGTGGCAACAATCAGCTTGTACGTCTTAATGCTGTCGGACAACTTGGTGTTGGTGAACGCTGTGTCGAAGCGGATCGTCAAGGCATTAAGCTAGCTGTCTGTCGTCTTGGTACCGTTGATGGACCGTGGAGCTACAACGATCATACCAAACATCTGCTACACCGTGTACATAAAAAATGCATGGCATTAAACCCAACAACACAGCAACTTTCATTGAGTCAATGTGATGTAAATGATGGCTATCAGAAATGGCTCTTTAAAGAAATACGTCCACACTGGTAGAACGTATATATTAGACTCAATTAAGGCAACCAGGCGATAAAGCAATATTTGACAAGGGTTTCATGGGACGTGCATCGGGTAGGGGGAGGGGGGTTAAGGGAAATGCCAGGCACATGATTAGAGGGGGGGAGCGACGTTTTAGACAAAAGAATATTTTTTTTAGTAAAATTAATAACAAATTTAATTGTTATTAACTTTATATCGTTATATATATATATACTTATATTTATATACATATATGCTTTCATGTATATGTATATATTTATATATATATATATATATATATATAAAAGTGCACAACGATTTAAAATTTATGACATTGGGCAAAATTGAAATCGGTTTTATGAAATAAAACTAATTTGTGATTTTTGATGATATTGCATTTAATGAGATATTATAACTATAACAGAAAAAAGTTTTGAATATAAAATTGATGAAAAATTTTGTGTTTTATAGCTAAGAAAAAAAAATTTATTAAAAAATTTTGCTGTGATAAGCAGCAGCCTACAAATTGGAAAGTTAAAAAATTGTCATTTTCAATGTAAAAAATATATATATCAAATATCAAATAAGAATATAAAAACAGTTAGTATAAGGATAAAAATGTCCGTGGAAAGAAAATTAAATGAAAAATGCAATTGATTAATTGACTAAAGTAGAATCTCATGAAGATATGTATATAAGTTTATATTATCAAGACCGATTTCAAAGCCCTCAATTGTTATTGTATGTGTGTGTGTGTGCGTACGTGCTGTGTAACGCATAGAAAGCTCGTGAGAGTGAGTGAAAGCGCAAATAAAAGCGCGAAAAAGATAACGCAAGGAATAGTACATATAATATGAGAGTGAGCGGTGCCGTTGCAGGACAAAGAGAGTGAGAAACAAATGCTAAGGATCGTGTGCAATATAATTTATATAGCGATATATATTTTGCATCTTATTGACGACAAGACGATCGAAATATGCTTCAAAATACATTTTTATTTTTGTTTTGCTAAAGCCTTGCCAACATAATTTCCTTAACATAAGCAAAACGTTTTTGTATAATAGTAATTATACTATATAAATATATATATATATATATATATATACTGTTACTGTATAATCAGATGAGCATAACTATTAATATTTATAATATATGCCTTTGTTTATTGACTAAGTTTGTTACTGCCACATTCCAAAATGAAAAACTAAGTGAAAAGCGCTAATAATTAAGGACTGTTTTTACCAATTGCAACTCAATGATATTAATTATAATCATTAATAATATTATTACTATTAATATGTCACTTTTATTTAAATTAACTATATAATTTGATTCATGTTTTATTTTTTTTTATATTTATATTTATTTAAAATTTCTTTCGATTTGCAATCCAGAATATTACGGAATCGTTGTGTGGTTAAAAATGTACTTTTATTATACATATATACAACATGTATTATATATAGCATATATGACAAGTATATATATATATATAAATATATGTATGTATATACATATACATTAATATTTACATTCAACTGTAACTTTAGAGTGATAAGTCTGAATAATAAATAGAATTACACAAGTTTTTTATAAGCTCATTTCTCCAATTTGTATGAAAAAATCAAAAGACGAGGTGAAGGTTAAAGATTAAATAATAAATGCATTAAGTAGTTTTAATTTAAAAATATTTTATTAACAATATGAGTTGGACATGTTAGCATTTCTATAACGTTCTTATCTACTTAGAATTACTGTTTTTTTAAGCTACAATTTGCAGTTCTAAAGTTGCATGCAATTTGCAGACTGTTGATCCAGAGAATAAGACTTTCTAAAGGGCCTTGGCTTTGAGGTAAAAACTTATAAGATAATTATACTATTATTAATTGCCTATGTTTCTTTAGAACTCTATGGATGTGGATATTTTCTAAAAATAAAATGTCTCTTTAAACTCGGAACCCTAAGTATGCGCCGCAGAGTGGAAAAGGAATTCCATAAGCCTAGTGGAAAGTGATATACTATATAGTATAAAGGATATAGTATATTCTTTTATTTGACAATTTGAGTATTTGATTTAATATTCATATGTACAGTATGCCTTCGCTTAGAGCAAAGAGTACCAATTTTATTATATTAAAGTATGTTTTCACATAAAATCGAAAATATAATTTCTATATTCTACATTTTTGTAAGATTCGAGTGGTGCTATTAAATTATAGTATAGTAGTATTAGTAGTAGTATTTAATTAAAACTGTTGAACATTAAATAATTAAAAATATAAATTGATTTTGATATGAAATGTTAAAAAGTTGTAATCGTTTATTGGCTGAGGGCATAACTTGCCTCAAAGCAAGGGGCTACTGCATATATTTAAGAATGTATAAAGATGTGGCTTAAAAGCTGTTACTTACTCCAAGACAAATACATTATACCCTTTTTATTTAGAGAGTATATTTATTTATTTTTTATTAAGTAAATGACTATTATCATCGTAGCATATGAGTCACATTTGACAAGCTGAACAGAATAAGCAAGTTATTATTATTAGCCATTGTGTTATCTCGGTGCCAATTTGTTAATCTCATTATAATGCAAGTGTCCAGTTCCAGGGAAGTCCTCAGAGAAGATTGCGACTTTGTCCCGATAGAGTTCTGTGAAATGCCGACAAAACATAATACAAAAAAATAAGCAAACAGTTGGCCAAATATAGATAAATAAAAAGTGAAATAGGTTGAAAGCTAGACAACTTGTTCTTGTTGACAAACGTAGGAAAAAAAATGGTAGGAGTTTTGTGCCAAATTTATTACTAATTATAATTGGAAAGCTACCGTTCTACTGTCTATCAAATTGTCAGGTGCTGTTTATATTGTTTATGTTGTTTATGATTCTGCGGTTATCAGTTTACGAGTTATTAGAAATTATTGCTACACATTGTGGTACATTATACTGCTCTGGTTGCAGATTGGGGAGTGAAACGAAATGTAACCAAATTGTTCAATTTAATTGACTGAAGTGTGCTGGAAAGCCATCTTATCAGTAAAAATGCTTCTGGGAAATTAATTGTTCGATAAATTCCAGGCTGCTGAGGCATGAAATTGGTTAATGTTGGAAAGCCCGATTAATTATCTTCCTTAAAGCTGTAAAATTATTTATAATTTGGGCATAATAATATAAATAACAATAATAATAATATGAATGAAAAATAAAATTATAAGAAAATATAATTATAATAAAAAAATAATAATAGTGGTTAAAATAAAAATAATATATATATATGTATATAACCATAATAAAACAAATAACAATAATTATATTAATAAAAATAATAACAATTTTTGAAATAAAGGTAATACTAACTATAATAATAAATAAAATAATAATTATAAAAATAAAACAATAATATAATTAATAATTATATTAATTATTATAAGGATAGGAATAAGAATAATAGTAATACTTTTGTTATTAATTAAAATAATAAAATGTATTATTATAATAATAATAAATTAGAATAATATTATTAATAATAATAAAAATAATATAATAAAAATATTAATAATAATAATTAAATTAAAAATAAAAGCAATTACAATTAGTATAATAATGATATTGATAATATTAATAAAATTGAAAATAATAGTAATAATAATAAAAATAATTATATATATTATATTTTATTAATAATAAGAATAGGAATAAGAATAACAGTAGTAATTTTATTATTAATAAAAATAATAAAATGTATCATTATAATAATAATAAATTAATAAGAATAATATAATTAATAATAATAAAATAATAATATTAATAATAAAAGCAATTACAATAAGAATAATAATGATATTGATAATATTAATAAAATTGAATATAATAGTAATATTAATAAAAGTAATCATGTAAATAAAAGTTATATTAATAATTAAAATATTAAAGCTATAGTTAAAAGTTAATATGATCTATAGTTTTAATTGTTGATATATATTGATATATTTTGAAATTGAAAAGCTTATATTTATAATTATGTTTTATATATTTTAAGTCAAAGGGTATTCTGAGTTCGTAAGAGTGTGCAGATATTTATGTGATCTTTTTTTTTTTTTTGTTGAAGGAGTTGTTTTTGGATATTGTCAAGTGGTGTGATAAGAGTTGCGATAGACTCATTGCAGAACGTAGCAGAGGTGTGGTAAGGTGAGGTGCCACGCAAAAACGAATATCAAATCAATGGTTTCCACTTAACCAATGATACTATAAATAATGAATACTTTGCGTCTGCAATACTCATTCAGAATTTTCCACTGCCGAAAGTCGGAACCAAAATCAATAGCATAAAGTGTGAATCCATTGAAAAGAAAAGCAAAATGTGTAAAGTAAATTTATGTCTATTTGTTGCCATCTTTGGATATGTTGTGGCCAGCAGCATGGCTGGTGTTAGCCGTGATAATGATATCCATCGTGAGATTCTTGTTGTCAAGGATGTGCGCGCATTTGCTGCAAAGCATCCTGGACTCCATTTTCAGCGTATGGAGAAACAGCCGACATCGCCAGCGATGCGTGCCAATACTCAGTCTGTGCGTTATACCCTGGGTGCACGTTTATCGGGTAGGTAGTGTTGCATTTAGAACATTAGCGGAAGTTGCTCAATGTCAAGGCTACTCTCAAAACTATGCAATACTATTCTCAATATTTCTTTGTTATATATATGAAAATAATATACTGTTCTGCCTACTTTCAGGCGATAGATTGGTAGCGCAAGGGGCCGATGTATATGACTACACCTCTCGTTCGGATGTTAACGTACAGCTGACATATCCGGAATCTGGATTAGGTGCCATTGTAACATTCGTGGAGATTATTACTACCCAGGATAATAACGAGGGCAATGCATATGTGGTTGCCGGTGGTATTGGCCAGCGTTTTATTTCCATTGTAGTGGAAGCTAAGCAAACCCAAAAGTTTGCCTATCAAGCACAATATTATGGCACTGATTAAGTAGCTTCATTGTCATGGGAACTTTTTTTTTGCATTTAACCTATAAATATTTTCTGTTTATATACACATATATATGTATTTTTATACTATTCCCCTGTGATTGTATTTTACTATCTAACGATACTTATAAATGAAATCCTATCTATAAATGTATAGGCAGTCAAGAGGTACTATGCTATGAGTATTGTTAATCTGGGTGGGCGGCCATAAATCCCGTACTCACGCGCTACCCACTTAAACGGTGCAGGCGACCCGTAAATAAGTATTAAATATTCTTCGATGACGTTCATAACTTGAAACACCTTATGAGACGGGGACATTCCCCGGACAGTGTTCAAAAGCTTAACATTATCAAATCGATCATTCCTAAAGGTTTCATTTACGCATGCTACAAGGGCTTAAAGGTTTCAAGTTCACAATCAACAACAAAATTTATTCTAGGAAAAATAACATATAAAATCAATTAATTTACGGAATAACTTTCTATCCAACAACGGAATATAATAGTATGGGCTATATACTATATTAATCAAGTATAAATGAACACATTATGCATTAACATTGAAATATTTTTCTCAGAATTTAAAGCATTAAATGAGAATTTCTTTTTAATGAGAATTTTATTTATTGATTTTAGCAAAAGATAAAAATTATTTCTAAATAAAATCAATTTGCTGCCACACGTTTTACCATATTATATTATATCGAAAATTTACTTGATAATCCAATAAAAATTGTAAAAAAAATATATATATATAATAATAAAGGCATTGGCTAATAATTAATAAGAATTTTGATTATTATTGCATATCTTTGAAACTAATGAATTTGGTTATCATACAAACTTTAAGTGGATTAAGTATTTGACAAAAAGTTAACATTTAAATTATTAAATATGTCAATTTAAAATTATCTAAGCTGATTAAATATAAAATAAATAAATATAAGAAATCAATAATGAATAATAAATAAATAACAAACATCGTTACGTTTTTTGATAATTATTATTAATTATAAAGAATTTATTTGCGTATATCAAATTCATAAAATATTTTCTTTTATAATATATGTATGTTTTATATATGTTTATTTTTACGTGTATTTTATAAATGTATTAAATGACTGTAATCGAAAGAGAAATATATAATCTGCACTGACTCCTTAGCAGTATTAGAGGCAATATTAAACACAAACAACCAGGACTATTTCCCAAGTACTATTAGAAACGCAATAACAAAACATAACGGGAAAATAAAACTTTTATGGGTACCGGGTCATACCGGAATTAAAGGAAACGAAAATGCTGATACAGCTGCAAAATTAGCACATTCCCTTCCCCTAATTTTTTACAAAAATCTTAACAAAACTGATATTGATAAATTATTAAAACAAGAATATTTAAAAAGCAAAATAAAAATATGGAATAACACAAATAAATGGTACCGTACACATACGCAGGAAGCTCTCCTACCTGGTATGGTATTCCCAAAAAATTGCAGTTTAAATAGATTAGATCAAATTAAAATTACACGCCTAAGATTGGGACATACTAAACTAACCCACCAACACTATCTTAATAAAAATACTCCTAATTCCTGCCAACTTTGTAATGAACCTTTCTCCTCAAATATCAACCACGTCCTTACTTCCTGCAGCGCCCTAAAGACCTTTAGGGAGTGTATCCTTAGTAACAGGGGTCCTACAACCCTACTTAGAGATAGTTCCAACCATAATACTTAATTAAAGTTCCTAAAAAATTCTAACATGTACTATAAAATATAAAAAAACAAAAAAACAAAAATAGTTTTTAAGTCTAGTCAATAATTATTAAAAAAAAAAATATGTTAAGCCCCTATTCTCAACATTTGTATCTCATTAAAGATAGCAGCTCAAGGCCTTTACAGCCAAAGCTCCTAACTCTCTAGTTTATAAGTTTACTTATAAGCTCGTTTCATAATAAATAAATAAATAAAATTAAATGACTGTATTTATAAAATAAACCTTTGACATACAATTTAACAGTAATAAGAATTGTTTTAATTACCGGATAAGATTGTTTCATGTTTTATTATGTTATTTCAAGGTTAAAGTTGCGAAATCATTATAAATTGAGAACTTGCCTAAAATAACAACTTTTTTTTATATATGTGTTTTTTTTTTTTTAGAGAAATCTAACCCTTTCAACCACACAACCCAATAAACTAATCGACAAAGCTATCGATAAGGAATTGCCACACGTCTATCAAATGAAATTTCTCAAACCATATCCCACCTGTTGTCAATGTACTCCAAATATAGCTTAAAATCAACTGAATATTCGAGAGTATATATATATATATATATATATATATATATATATAAGCTCATATTAAGTTTATTGTTATTGTGTAAAAACGTAGATAGGAGATATTGAATCAATATTTAAATCCTCCGTCAAAATAATAGCACATATCGAAAGCAAAAATTAAAAGTACAGTAAGGTTTCTTTATAGTGAACTAAAATTTAAATACTTTGCCTGTTGTTCGCCGTTATAAACATTTCAATTTTGTTGTTACTATCTCTGTGAAATAATTATATGTGCATTATTGTTTTTAACTTCCAATTTTAATGAATGCAGAATTATTTTGTCATAAGTTGAGATTATTGATTATTAATGTTTATGAGAAACTTAAGTTCACCCAAATAAACTGGACCGAATTTTGAAAAATTCACATATTATTATTTACTATGGATAAAAACTTAAAGTTCGGTTCTTTTTTATAGATTTAAATAAAATTTGTTGAATATTTGTTTTTTTTTATATTTAAAATTATAATAAAAATAATACGTAATAATGCGTAGCCGAATTCCTTTTGAAAATTTGTCAACTTTTGTTTAAAAAAACAATTAAGAATTCTGTAGTCGAGTGTACCCGACTACGAGAGCCCCTTTGCCTACATATACAGCCATACACACACATACTCATACATACACACAGTTCTGCACGTACTTGGCCATTGCGCGCGCCTTTTAGCCCCCCACGCTCTATAGCGCGGTACTTATTGTTGTATAATTTCCGTGTTTTTCGTTCAATTTTAACGAAACTCACAACGTAGATGAAGAATGATCTACTTAATATGTGTGTGAAAAATAAATCTTATCGGTTGAAAATTGTACCTTATAATCGTTTTTTTCGATTTGCGGGGGTCAGGGGAGGAAATTCAAAAATCAAATACAAACTCGTATAACCTACGAACATAACGAATCTAGATTTCAAGTTTGGTTGCTCTAGCTCTTATAGTCTCTGAGAAACAGGCGTTCATACAGACGGACAGACGGTCAGACGGACAGACGGACAGACGGACAGACAGACAGACGGACGGGCTAGATGAACTCGTCTTGTCGTCCTGATTCAGAATATATATACTTTATGGGGTCTCCGATGATTATTTCTATGTGTTACATACTTTTGGATTTTGCACATTTCCAATAGCTCCGCTTTGCTCTTTTTTTACAAAAAGGCAAAGGGGCTAATAATGGCACGTATTATTTCAAAGAGGTGTTAATAGAGTTAAAGTAAATGTTTTGATTAAAATTTTAATGTTCCTATTAAGTAAAAATGAAGCTGTAAATATAATATAAAAATATAGCTAAATGTCTAATTTAATATTATTTTTTTTAATATTAATTTTATATATTGCATCATAAAAGTTAAATAAACTTAAAATAATAATAATAAAGAGGAAGAAAATAAGAAAAATCATTCAATGCCTGGTTGGAATGGAGTTGTTCTTAACTTTATTTATATTGCCTTCAACTTGACTTTATTTTTAACAGACTGTTTAGTGTTCATAGTTTGGTACATTATATGTAGTTACTACTGCATGTACTTAAATTTGGTTAAACTTATATTTTGTTGCCAACTTAAGTATGATCGCAAGAAGTAGATAAAAATTTTTTAATCTATACACATTAACATGCAGCAGGTTGACTTTCGGTGTACTGTGACTATCACAATACCCTTTATTAAGTATATACTGTACTGTACTTACCCATATTGGAACACTCTTAAACATATCAGTTTAAACGACTTACCTATATAGCAAATTGTTTCCTAAATATCTTTTCAAGATTATTGTCATCCGCTTCTTTTGAAAAATATACTAGAGATTATGGCACACGTGTGCTAAGAAATCGTATGAGATATACCTTTAAAATCGATTTGAACGACCTAATGTATATATGTATATAAAATTTATACATTATATATAAGTATAAATATAAAAACATTTGTATTACTTTCTTATTACGTACGATTTTATTCATTTAATTTTTAAAGTTGTTAAGTGTATATATATTTATGGGTAGCAGTGTTAATTGAATTTGTGCGTTACATTTGATATTGTAATATGATAAATAATAAAAAAAAATTTGTTTGATTGTTTTTATAATAGTTTTTTCTTTATTTTGTTTTTCTTTACGATAAGCAAAAGCATCGTAAACAACGCACAAAGTTAGCCAAACAATGTGAAGTGGCCAACAGAGAGACGGAAGTAAAAGGCCAGTTTCAAGTGTTCCATGAATGATTTTAATATGATACTCAATCTATGGTACTATCACATGTTTTATAATGATCAGTTATACTGATCGAATAGTCATAATAATATCACTTATAACTATATGGAACTTGTTGTTGTTGTTCTTGAAATTGTTATGCTGTTAATAATAATTTGTTAATAGCCTAATTGATTAAAGCCTTATGAGTTATGAGTTTAGCCCATGTCTATTATTATTACTTTAAGTGCCCTATTTATAGAATCTGAGCAAATTATTGGCAATTAATGGTCCAAAGAAAAAAAAAATTAAAGAAGTCAAACCATGGCCAATACTATAAAGCCAATATGGCTTATCGTTCAGACGTTAAATTGCCTTATCTAACGCTGACCGACGATAAGAACGGGCGTATATAAGCCATCGT
Organism: Zygothrica quintamaculata; assembly: GCA_037044455.1. NCBI lineage: Eukaryota > Metazoa > Arthropoda > Insecta > Diptera > Drosophilidae > Zygothrica > Zygothrica quintamaculata. The sequence continues at coordinate 216,889 of JBAMBS010000616.1, forward strand.
CAGTGCTAAAAGTAATGCACAATACAGTCGTCAAATAGATTGCACAGGGCTCGGATACGATACTAACTTATTAGCCATTTCTTCCCAATTCTCATTTGTTTGTTTTCGTACTCGTTTTTGTTATCACTTTTCTGCGTGTGTGTGTGTTCGTGTGTGCATGTGCATGTGCATGTGCGTGAGTTAATTTTTGTTTTTTTTTTCCTGATTGATATCGGTAAATTCGTTGCGCCCACATGTATCGAGTGATCCTCTCAATTGTTTTGCTGAGCGCCTGTGCTCATGCTGCACCCTCAGCTCTGCAACAGGACAGAGATTCGCAGCTACGCGCCAAGGATTTGGACTATACGCCCATTAAGTCGGTTAATGATGATACACGTTATACGACCTTGCATCCGGATGTTGATTTGATTGCTCTGAAGAAAGTGAAACATGGCAAGGGCAATATGGTATTCAGTGCAGGCGAACGTATATCCGGTAAGTTAACGATAATAGTACAGGTACACTTGTATCTAAGTATTTGTAAGCGTGTGTATTTGTGTGTGTGTTGCATGTAATAGACTAATTGAAGTTTGTATTTTGTCTTGTTAATAGGTGATAAGCTTTTGGTAAACAACTATGATGACGAAAGTTTCACAACAGCCAACGATGTTGAAGTACAGATGAAATATCCATCGACAACAAACACTGGCATCACCATAACCTTTATTGAAATCTATGTGGATGCATCGGCAAATGATGCAAATTCATATTTTACAAATGGTGGCATTGGCAGGAGCCAGGCATCGCTATTGTTAACCTGTGATGAGACACGAACATTCTCCTATGAGGCCTTCTTCTATGGTTACTAGGCTAAAGAGACAAATTGATCAAACAATGCGAAGCAAATAAAACTGCATCTTCAACTTGGAACTGAACTGTGATCACCATCCTTATCTATTACCATTACCCATTTCCCCATTACTCCCTCTATCCGTCTATCTCTAATTCTCTCACTCTCTCTCTCTCTCTGTCTCTCTCTTTCTCTCATAGAGAGACGCATAATAGTAGTAAATATAAATTAAAATCAAAATAGATGAAGAATAACAAGAAATATGAGTAGAAACAAAGACAAAAAATTTCTTATTTGAAATTTTTGCAATTTTTCTTTCTTATTTTTAGTTTTGTTTTTATTAGCCCAATTGTTATTTATACAAAAAAACAAAATGGCGCTAGCTTATCATAATATATATACACACACACTACACACAAAAATACATGAATATTCATGTTCAACGGACTACCAAACTGCCAAATCATTCACAATATTGTGTTTCCCTTTAGATGTTCCCATATAACCACTGTCAATTGGAAATATTTACTTATACCCCACAATAAATGGGTATATTATGTATATTAGTGCAAATGTATTTGACATACAATTGTAAACAACTTTAAAATACAATTAGATAATTTAATAAATTTAATTTCTTGATTAAAAATAACTGCAAAATGTATACTAACATTTTGCCATATATTGCATAAGTGTATGTGTGTATGTGAGTTAATTAGTGTATGTATAATCAGATATGTGCTAAAACTTCTAACTGGTTTTTAGCCCCTTTGCCTTTTTGTAAAAAAGAGCAAAGCGGAGCTATTGGAAATATGCAAAATCCAAAAGTATGTAACATATAGAAATAATCATCGGAGACCCCATAAAGTATATATATTCTGAATCAGGACGACAAGACGAGTTGATCTAGCCCTGTCCGTCTGTCTGTCCGTCCGTCCGTCCGTCCGTCCGTCCGTATGAACGCCTGTTTCTCAGAGACTATAAGAGCTAGAGCAACCAAACTTGAAACCTAGATTCGTTATGTTCGTACGCTGTACAAGTTTGTTTTTGATTTTTCAATTTCCTCCCCTGACCCACCCAATTTGAAAAAATCGATTATTTAGTACAATTTTTAACTGATCAAATTTTTTATATTTTTTATATTAAATAGACCATTCTTCATCTACGTTGTAAATTTCGTTAAAATTGAACAATAAACACGGAAGTTATACAACATTAAGAACCGCGCTATAGAGCGTGGGGGGCTAAAAGGTGCGCGCAATGGCTAAGTACGTGCAGAACTGTGTGTGTGTATGAGTATGTGTGTGTATGGCTGTATATGTAGGCAAAGGGGCTCTCGTAGTCGGGTACACTCGACTACAGATTTTTTACTTGTTTTATTATATTTTTGGTATATTATTTGAAGTCTTTTTCTCTATAAAGCAGTGTGTATATGTCATATGATCTAATAGATAGCCTGTGTAGCTTCTTGACGTCAATTGCTACCGTATAGGCGTTAAAGAGCAATTGATTGCACCGTAAATTGACCTTCGGCAACATCAGAACACACCAGAAGTATATACGTTTATTAATATATATATAAATACATTCTGTACTGTATTTCCTAAGCTATGTAATATATATAGACAAGTTGTTGTATACTTGTTGTTATATAGTTTATATCTAATCAGTGACTTTGAACAGAAACCTATCAGTAAATAAATGTGTGTTTACATTTGATTTACTCAAATTAATTAAAGGACGGCAAATTTTTTGCAAGCTTTTTTCTTATTTAATTACATACACTTGACCGTATATCTTTGCATATATAGTATATACCGGTTATAAGCAAAACCTATAATGCAGAAAATTTTTTGCTTATATTTGATATTTCCTTTTAAGCAATCATAAGTAATATGCCAATACGTTGTATTTAAATGATTAATATAAAATAAACCACAGGTTAAGAATTTAAATAAATAAAGTCAAAAATTTTAAAATTGCTATCCTACAACTTATAATTTGTTGAAAGCCGATAAAATTTATATGAACTGATTCCAAATCAACGATTTTTTTTTTCTTTATACACAATATTTTCTTAAATATAATCAATTTTTTGTATTTATGAGGCTAAATTTAGTTCTTAATAGTTTTATGATGTTTAAAAATAACATAATTTTGCTTATAACCAATATTTGCTTATAAACTGTTCACAAAAATATTGAAAGAAAATTTAACTTTGATTTACTCAGCCCTAATTAAATATTCTTAATTTTTTTTGTCTTTAAAATTATCTTTAATAAATTAGTAAATATAATCAATAAATAAATAATAACTTATATCAATTGATTTATTTATAAATTAATTAATGTTAATATAAATAATAATATAAGCTTAAAAAAAATATTTGTTAATTCCGTTCATTTTCACTATCCTCTCAAAAATAAGATAAATACATTTAACAAACACATAACTTCAACAAAACTTATATAATTAACAAGTAAGAAATCTGTAGTCGAGTGTACCCGACTACGAGAGACCCTTTGCCTACATATACAGCCACACAGTTTTGCACGTAATTGGACATTGCGCGCGCCTTTTAGACCTCTATAACTTCCGTGTTTATTGTTCAATCTTGACGAAATTCACAACGTAGATTAACAATAGTCTAGTTAATATGAAAAGTCAAGTTATATGAAGAAATTTGATCGGTTAAAAATTGTGTCTTATAATCGATTTTTTCAAATTGCGGGGGTCAGGGGAGGTAATTCGAAAATCTAAAACAAATTTGTATAGCGTACGACCATTAACAATCTAGATTCCATATTTCGTTGCTCTAGCACTTATTTTGCGCGCACTACTATACCCCCCGGGTCCCATAACACCACTTTTGATAATGTATAACTTCCGAGTTTTTAGATCAATCTTACCCAAATTCACAACATGGATCAAGAATGGTCTAATTATGATGTGTGCAAAAAAGAATTTTGATCGGTTGAAAATTGTTCTGAATCGTTTTTTTTTCAAATTGCGGGGGTCAGGGGAGGATATTTAAAAATCTAAATCTCTGAGAAACAGGCATTCATACAGGCATTCATACAGGCGGACAGACGGTCAGACGGACAGACAGTCAGACGGACAGACGGGCAGACGGTCAGACGGACAGACAGACAGACGGGCAGGGCTAGATCAACTCGTCTTGTCTTCCTGATTTAGAATATATATACTTTATGGGGTCTCTGATGATTATTTCTATGTGTTACATACTTTTCGGTTTTGCACAAATCCATTAGCTCCGCTTTGCTCTTTTTTACAAAAAGGCAAAGGGGCTAAAAAATATAACCATCTGCTAACCCCCATCTGAACTCGCAGCCGAACAGAAGAGAAGATTTGCACCATACCAACTTGCCACCTTGTGGCAAAATGAACTTAAAGGCAACGCTTACTAGGATATTCATGAAAATTATAACCCTAAAATTTCTGTTGCATATTGATAGGAATTCGTGCTTGTAATTCCCAATTAGTTATAGCAAAACATTGTTGAATTTACACTTAGAAACCTTCAATTGTCAAGGTTACTTTGGTATACCTTTAATCGTTTAATACGTATAATATAAATATGATTGATTTATATATATGTATATTTTGATTTGTTTTATGGTTTTCTTATTTCTTCGTTATATTTTTGAATTTTCCGTAGATGTTCAAATAATTCCATATTCTATAAAGTTTTTTAAAAAATTGAATTCGCTGGAATATTCGAAAAACCTAAAATAGTAGAAAAACTGGTCCGCGAGTGGCTACGCAACCGCCTAGTCAATAGGAAGACCAAGGATCGAGCCCAGTAGACAACAAGTACGAAAAAGTTTGTTATAAAAAATGTTTTCAAGTAAAAGGTCACTGATGAGAATGCTTGGCAGCATTTGAAAATAGCTATATGACTTGCCTACTTAGAAATTTTTCACATAAAAAATTTTTTATATATTTTATTTTATAATAAATACTAATAATTAAACGAGCACTGGCTGCTGGGACCATCGGCTCGGAACTCTCTTTTGGTCATATTTTAAATTTAGATTTTACAATGAATTTATAAATAATTTTAATGTTAACTTCTGTTGGAAAGGGGTGGAGTTGGAATGGAGGTTGGGAACCAAATTCAGGAACCCTAATGCTTTCTAGATGACGGCAGGAATCGAGTATGTGATCGACGGTCAGGTTTTCGCCGCAGAGTGGGCATAGAGGCCTTAAGGTGCCGTTAAAAAGATGCTCGTGCGTAGACTGGGAGTGGCCAATGCGCAGGCGGAAAAACGTGGCGCATTCTGCTTATATTTTATTTATAACTTTTAATAATATGCTTACAAAATATCAGCCCCATTTATAAAGTATATATATTTATGTATTATAGTATAATATTATTACTATTACACTGTGTTAACTATAAGCAAACAAATAACTGTGTTTTACGATAATTGTAGAATTGATAATAATTATGGTAAATCCCCAATGTTTCCAAAGAATTTTATGTTTGATAAATAAATTATGTTTGTTTGTCAACTTTAAATATATATTATACTATGAATGATGTATAAAGCATTTGTTTCTGAGTCATAAGAGCATATATTAAAACAATAATAATAAGAGTAAACTAAACTTAAGGTCTCAATTTATCAGTGCTTATTATTTAATGTAAAAAATTCGAGAGGAAATGAATAATAAAATGTTAAAACAGTAACTCGCTGTGAACAAAAGTGAACGGTTTAGTTTAGTTTTAGTTAATCATATTACAGATTTTATTTAAAGTTGACTAATTGAAATATGAAAGTGATTTTTGGCTTGCTTATTATATCTATTTTCATAATTTTAGGCTATGAAGCGCATAGTGTACTTAGAAATATTCAGGGTAAATGCCTGCACATCTTTGTGTACATCACAAAAATTAATGAAAATTTATCTGTATGTTAAAATTTTTTTTTTTGTAAGTTTTTTCTTTATTTACATCTGCCAATGCGGCATTAGATTAAATTTTTTAAAGTTTATTTAACAGGAAATTTCCCACAAGGGGACTCTGAATGGTGTATGTTTAAATAGCACAGCACTAATTTTGCGATTACCGTTTGTTTTTTAGCCCCTTTGCCTTTTTTGTAAAAAAAGAGCAAAGCGGAGCTATTGGAAATATGCAAAATCCAAAAGTATGTAACACATAGAAATAATCATCGGAGACCCCATAAAGTATATATATTCTGAATCTGGACGACAAGACGAGTTCATCTAGCCCTGTCCGTCTGTCTGTCCGTCATTCCGTCCGTCCGTCCGTCCGTCCGTATGAACGCCTGTTTCTCAGAGACTATAAGAGCTAGAGTTACCAAACTTTAAATCTAGATTCGTTATGTTCGTACGCTGTACAAGTTTGTTTTTGATTTTTCAATTTCCTACCCTGACCACCGCAATTCGAAAAAATCGATTATTAAGCACAATTTTCAACCGATCAAATTTATTTTTGGCACACATCATAATTAGACCATTCTTGATCGATGTTGTGAGTCTGGGTAAGATTGATAAAAAATCTCGGAAGTTATAGATCAGCAAAAGTGACGTTATGGGCTCCGGGGGGATATTGTAGTGCGCGCAAAATAAGAGCTAGAGCAATGAAATTTTAAACCTAGATTTATCATTTTCGTACGCTGTACGAGTTTGTTTTTGATTTTTCAATTTCCTTCCCTGACCCCCCAATTTTCTTTTACGCACACATATTAAGTAGACCTTTCTTCATCTACGTTGTGAATTTCGTTAAAATTGAACGAAAAACACGGAAGTTATACAACATTAAGTACCGCGATATAGAGCGTTGGGGGTTAAAAGGTGCGCGCAATGGCTAAGTACGTGCAGAACTGTGTGTATGTATGAGTATGTGTGTGTATGGCTGTATATGTAGGCAAAGGGGCTCTCGTAGTCGGGTATACTCGACTACAGACTTCTTACTTGTTTTTTTTGAGTTCTTTTATTGTATGTGCCTAAAAAAGATCACTGAACTCTCTTTACAAGCAGCTGGAGCTTTCTGTCCGAAGTTGACGGGATTTCCACCAAGTACTTGTCGCACCTATGACTACTGCGAATATTCTTTTAAGCAACTTGCCTTACTTGTAACACCCTGTGGCTTATATAAAGGAAAAGAATGGGTTTGTTGTCGTACTTTTGAGCATTTGGCTTCACTCAAATATAATGATCAGAATTTGAATGATGACCTATACGGCTGCACGGCCATTACAATATCTTCTACCGAAATTTTGGCATCACGCTTATGCAACTCAGAAATGAAAGGATATATTAAAGCAAAAAAGGTACTCTTCGGTGAAACCGATCCCAGTAAAACAATGGCGGATCCCTTTGAGATTGATTTAAGAATATCGGTAATACTTGCCAAATCGAAAAGAATATATGATTGTCTTTTCTTAAGTGCTTTATATTTTCAGGACACTAAACACTTTAATAGTGATCTATCGATCTTTAAGTTAAGCGAGCCCTATGATAAAAGACCTCAATCTCACAAAGTGGCTACAGCAATTCTCTGTACCAAGGACGACTTAGTGGGTGAATTAAAGTTATATGCTGTGGCTTATGCTCAAAACAAAGGTAAAATATTTTCTTTAAGCTTTTCGGATCCTATTTAATATTTTCGCATTATATCAGGGAGAAATTGCGCATTGTTTTGGCAACAGTTGAATCCCATAGAATACGACAAATGTAATACCATCTGGACGAGCCGAAATGTTGAAGATACTAACCGCCAGACGCATATATGTGTAGAGCCTGTGGCGAACTCTTATCAGGGAGAACAGAATGATTGTACCAAATGTCTAACGGCAAGTTCCAGTGTTCTTCATGTGGAACGCAGAGATGGCAGTTTCTGTGTTGCAGGTATTGCCACGCCCACCACAAATGAATGCATTGTCACTACCGAACCTCTACTATACACCAAAATTACCAGTGCGAAAGTTGAAAACTGGATTAATGGAAACATTATTAAAGAAGAACCGAATACTTCAGTCACTACTCCGTCTGTTAAGTATGTAGCAATAAAATTGTATCAGTCTTCTACACTTTTCATCTTTTTTCCAGCATGGCAGAGAAAGGGAAACTAGACTTTACCTATTTGGCAACGCTCAATTACCTTACCGTTACACTCGATGATTCTCTTTTTCGTTGTACGGCCATTATTCTATCTCCCAACCATATCCTGGCAACCAGTCTGTGTACCTCAACAATAACTGAAGACAAGCCAAATTCAGTTCTATTTAGTGAAAAGAACCCAAGTGCAAACATGCCTGACCCCTTTGAGATTGATTTAAGTATATCGGTAATACTTGCCAAATGGAAAGGAATATATGATTTTTCTTCTGCATTGCTTTATATTTTCAGGACACTAAGGACTATAATAATGATCTATCGATCTTTAAGTTAATCGAGCCCTTTGATAGAAGTCCTCAAGCTCATAAAGTGGCTACAGCAATTCTCTGTAACGAGTATGACTTAATGGGTGAATCAAAGCTATATGCTGTGGCTTATGCCCAGAAGGAAGGTAAGAATCGGATATAAAATATTTTTATCTTACTTTATGTCTTACGATCTTAAAATTTTATTTCTCCAGGTGCGAATTGCGCATTCTTTAAGCAACAGTTACATTATTTAAACTACGGATATTGTAATAGCTTACGGATGAGCCGAAATGTATTAGGTATCACCCAAAGCACGCATATATGTGTAGAGCCTGTGCCGAACTCTTATCAGGGAGAACAGAATGATTGTACCAAATGTCTAACGGCAAGTTCCAGTGTTCTTCATGTGGAACGCAGAGATGGCAGTTTCTGTGTGGCAGGTATTGCTACGCCCACCACAAATGAATGCATTGTGAATACTGAACCTCTACTTTATACTATATTTTCAAGATCGGTGATCCGAAATTTTTTCCCAACAAACTAGAGCAAACTAAGTGTGTAAATCTGGAAGATCTCCGTTTGACTTAGAATTCTTAAATAGATAAACTATAAAGCTTAAGCAGATTTGAATTCTTGTCTTAAAACAAACACAATGTTCCATCAGAGTATGTTCGGCTATAATTTATACTTATAATTTGTTAACCTAGAAAACCTTACTGAAGGAATTGTATAATGTTATATAAAATTTAAAATAATGTCTTTAGGAACATAAAATTATCAAATGATGTAGTTCAAAGTTGACTTTTGATAAACACCTGGCATAGTCTGTTGTGGCTGAATTGGATAGGTAACATACGTGAAAGATCCAGTGGTGTGTAGTTTCTTAAGTCTTCTTCTCGCTATTATGTCATGGTTGCAGAGTCTGCGTGTATAGCGTTTGCTGTGTTTCTTTATCTCCTCATGTATCCTTAATTACTTTGTGAATTACCAGGTTGCCTGGTAAATTTGAATATCGAAGACGATCCGTTCACCTTATTACTTTAACTTTAGCACTGGATTATTTGGATCTAATGGCTGAATTTATAATGGATTTGTAAACTAAAAAATTCAAAAATCAAAGGAGAATGAAATACTTTTTATGAGATTTTCTTAAGATTTCTAGATATAAGATACTTCCCAAGTCTACAAAAGAAACTATATTAATTCCGTTTAATTAAAAATATTAAAACAAGTTAGAAATCTGTAGTCGAGTGTACCCGACTACGAGAGCCCCTTTGACTACAAATATTATAACATACACACAGTTTATCCCCCCTCACTCTATATCGCGATACTTAATGTTGTATACCTTCCGCGTTTTTTATCTAATCTTAAAGAGATTCACAACATAGATAAAAAATGGTCCAATTTTTTATGTGTGCGAAGAAAGAAATTCGATCGATTGAAAATTGTGCTTAATATTCGTTTTTTTCGTATTGCGTGGGTCAGGGGAAAATTCAAAAATCTAAAACAAACTCTTATAGTCTCTGAGAAACTGGTGTTCATACAGACGGACGGACGGACTAAATGGACTCAGCTATATATACTTTATGGGGTGTCCGATGATTATTTCTATATGTAACATACTTTCCGATTTTGCACAAATCCATTAGTTCCCTTTTGCTCTTTTTAAGGTAAAGGAAATAGAAAGAAATGTATACGTCAGAAATTAGTAAGATTATCAAAATTAGTATGATTAGGCTTGTGCTTATTGAATGTGATAGTGGGTAATAGGGGGAGCTGGTTAACATATTTCTGGGAAGAAGAATAAAATAAAACCATTTAAATAAATAAACATATATATAAAGTGACAGTAATTATTCAGAAGCTTGTAGCTATCAAAAGCTTTCACATACATTCAGAATCATATAAGCACGAATTCACTTTGTGGGTCAGGGGGGAAAAATCGAATCCTTTAGGTTCCTTTTCTTTTCATCAAAATGTTGATACATTAAATAGAGGAAAAATTATCTATATATAAATATTATATATATTATAGAATATTATTTCGTTCAATTATTTAAATGCTGCTGTTTCGCTCAATAAAGAAATTAACAAAGACTCAGATTCCGTGAAGATAAGGAGCGCTTTGAAATATTAATGTTGATATATAGTTCAGTCATTCCATTTGCTTTATTCAGTTTTGATTGAACGTGCTGGTTGGATTAGTCAAGAAACATATTGTCAGGAATAATATTATAATGAGTTCTGTTACCAGTCTTATATGCTGGATTTGTATAGCTTTATTAACTGTATCAAATGGTTCAAATGGAGCCTACATCAGACATAAATCAATAGGTAACTTATTGATACACCTTATCGATACACCACTTGTGCAGTGTACTAATAAATGAGCCTATTACTTAGAGAATTCTCCCTGTTTTACCCATAATGGATTTCCTTATGGTACTTGCAAACTTGCGACTAATTGTGCCACATTGCCAATGTATATTGAAGCGGGATTGGTAAACCTTGAAGAAGTTCCAAGCTGCGGATTTAAAGATCATACTGTTGATTCAGAGTTGTACTGTTGTCCTAATATGGCACCGATGATCACAGTATATTACCCAATTTTTATTATAGGCAAATAAATGAAGATTTACTTTTTATGAATATTTCCGTTTATTTCATAGCTAATTTAACAATATGAAAAGTGTTTTAATACATCAGAAATTTTATCTTAACATTTTGTTTATTCATAATTTTTAAATGTATTAATAAACCTTATCTGCAAACCAATTGTTTATGTTTTTATTGATATAATTTAATCTTTTTTCTTTTTCCCTTTAATTAAGACAAAAAATTTAATTGCATTTTTTGTTATTCGAGTGTACAATACTGCGAATGAAAATACAATATCACAGTGCAAAATAAATTTATATTTTAAATAATATAAATTTAAAATAATATATATTAATTTATATATATATTTTATAATAATATAAGAATTTCTTTGTTAAAAATATATGCAAACTTCTCTTTGTTGCATGCAAAACTTTATGATTTCGGGTAAATCTTCTAGTGAAAAACTTAGTTTTATGTTTAATTTAATATCTGAGCTATTATAATGATTATAATGATGTATTTATATATTTATAAATAAGACTATATATAATGAGATTATTATATATATACACAGATATGTATATACCTTGGTCAAGAAAATAAAGAGGCTTATCTGAAGCCTGTCGGAAACAAAATTGCGCAAATTCTTGTTCGCATATACAGCATTCATTTCTTTATTATAATAAATTTTTATTAATTTTTAGACAAATATAAAATAGTGTCTAAAAATTATAAACTATATAAATAATAAAAATAATATATTGTATTATAATACATATAATTATTTTATTAGCTTTCAATTAAAACAAATAATTATGAAGAGAATCGCACAATTGAACTGATAAGGTGATTATATTATACATATATATAAAATATATATATATAATAAAAATATATATATATTTATATATATATATATATATATTGTTTTTAAAGAGAAAAAAATTCGTAAAATTTAGTATGCTGTGGACTCCTCGTGCAATCGGTCGAAGAAACTATTAAGTTGAATTTTTAATTTAAAATAAAAATATCAAAAATAAAAAAAACAAATAAAAAGATTACCAATATGGGGCTTATGACCAGGGTCACAGATGGTTTGATTATCGCATTAATTATGATTTTTGGTTCAATTATATTCAGCGGTGTACAAACGGTTGCACATAGAGGTGTAGATCTATATTTTTGCATTATATTGTATAGTGTTTTGAGTTTCATTATTTTGATTAGAAAATGAAAGCTGCAAATTCCCGATTGGAAATGTAAGCGCTACTTGCCAACTTGCGAACAATTGCCCCATGCTGACTTGGTATATAAACAACTTGATAAAACTTAATGAAATTCCAGGCTGTGGATTTAAGGATTATACTCTTGAGTCAGAGTTGTACTGTTGTCCCGCTCTGCTACCAACTACCAAGAAACCAATATCGTAAGCGACATGGAAGGAAATAATTTAAGTATAATATCAGGAGTTTAATTGCTAATTTTCAGAACCGAAACTAAAACGGACGACTTTAACTATATAGCAGCCCTTGGATACTCTACAGAAGACGATTTTGAAAAATCATTGTACCGCTGCACAGCCATTATCCTATCTCCTAACCATGTCCTTGCAACTAATCTATGCACGTCAACAAATACTGATCTTATGCCAAATAGAGCTCTGTTTAGTGAAAAGAATCCCAGTGCAAATATGCCTGAGCCTTTTGAGATTGATTTAACTATATCGGTAATACTTGCCAAATCGAAAAGAATATATGATTGTCCTTCTTAAGTGCTTTATATTTTCAGGACACTAAACACTTTAATAGTGATCTATCGATCTTTAAGTTAAGCGAGCCCTATGATAAAAGCCCTCAATCTCACAAAGTGGCTACAGCAATTCTCTGTACCAAGGACGACTTAGTGGGTGAATTAAAGTTATATGCTGTGGCTTATGCTCAAAACAAAGGTAAAATCTTTTCTTTAAGCTTTTCGGATCCTATTTAATATTTTCGCATTATATCAGGGAGAAATTGCGCATTGTTTTGGCAACAGTTGAATCCCATAGAATACGACAAATGTAATACCATCTGGACGAGCCGAAATGTTGAAGATATTAACCGCCAGACGCATATATGTGTAGAGCCTGTGGCGAACTCTTATCAGGGAGAACAGAATGATTGTACCAAATGTCTAACGGCAAGTTCCAGTGTTCTTCATGTGGAACGCAGAGATGGCAGTTTCTGTGTGGCAGGTATTGCCACGCCCACCACAAATGAATGCATTGTCACTACCGAACCTCTACTATACACCAAAATTACCAGTGCGAAAGTTGAAAACTGGATTAATGGAAACATTATTAAAGAAGAACCGAATACTTCAGTCACTACTCCGTCTGTTAAGTATGTAGCAATAAAATTGTATCAGTCTTCTACACTTTTCATCTTTTTTCCAGCATGGCAGAGAAAGGGAAACTAGACTTTACCTATTTGGCAACGCTCAATTACCTTACCGTTACACTCGACGATTCTCTTTTTCGTTGTACGGCCATTATTCTATCTCCCAACCATATCCTGGCAACCAGTCTGTGTACCTCAACAATAACTGAAGATAAGCCAAATTCAGTTCTATTTAGTGAAAAGAACCCAAGTCCAAACTTGCCTGACCCCTATAAGATTGATTTAAGTATATCGGTAATACTTGCCAAATGGAAAGGAATATATGATTTTTCTTCTGCATTGCTTTATATTTTCAGGACACTAAGGACTATAATAATGATCTATCGATCTTTAAGTTAATCGAGCCCTTTGATAGAAGTCCTCAAGCTCATAAGGTGGCTACAGCAATTCTCTGTAACGAGGATGACTTAATAGGTGAATCAAAGGTATATGCTGTGGCTTATGCCCAGAAGGAAGGTAAAAATCGGATATAAAATATTTTTATCTTACTTTATGTCTTACGATCTTAAAATTTTATTTCCCCAGGTGCGAATTGCGCATTCTTTAAGCAACAGTTACATCGCTTAAGCTACGGAAAGTGTACCGATTTAAATATGAAACGAAAAATATTAGGTATTACCCAAAGCACGCATATATGTGTAGAGCCTGTGGCGAACTCTTATCAGGGAGAACAGAATGATTGTACCAAATGTCTAACGGCAAGTTCCAGTGTTCTTCATGTGGAACGCAGAGATGGCAGTTTCTGTGTGGCAGGTATTGCCACGCCCACCACAAATGAATGCATTGTCACTACCGAACCTCTACTATACACCAAAATTACCAGTGGGAAAGTTGAAAACTGGATTAACGGAAACATTGTAAAAGAAGAACTGAATACTGCAGTCACTACTCCGTCTGTTAAGTATGTAGTTTAAAATTGTTTCAATCTTCTATACGTTTTATCCTCTCTCCAGCATCGGAGAAAAAGGAAGACTAGACCATTCCTATTTTGCAACCCTTATATACTTTAAACATACACTCGACGATTCTATTTTTCGCTGTACGGCCATTATTCTATCTTCAAATCATGTCCTGGCAACGAGTCTATGCTCTGAAACAATAAAAGAACATAGGCTAAATTCAGTTCTCTCTAATGAAAAGGATCTCAATGCAAACGTGCCTGAGCCCTTTGAGATAGAAGTACAAAAATCGGTAATACTTGTTAAAGCGAAAAGAATATATGATTGTCCTTCTTAATTGCTTTATATTTTCAGGGCACTATGGACTATAATAATGATCTATCGATATTTAGGCTAACCGAGTCCTTTGGTAGAAGTGCTCAATCTCATAAAGTGGCTACAGCAATTCTCTGTAAAGAGGATGACTTAATGGGTGAATCAAACTTTTACGCTGTAGCTTATGCCCAGAAGGAAGGTAAGAATCGAATATTAAATATGCTGATCTTACGTTTTGTCTTACAATCTTAAAATTGTATTTCCACAGGTGCCAAATGCGCATTATTTAAGCAACAGTTACATCGCTTAAACTACGGAAAGTGTACCGATTTAAAGATGAAACGAAATATATTAGGTATTACCCAAAGCACGCATATATGTGTAGAGCCTGTGGCGAACTCTTATCAGGGAGAACAGAATGATTGTACCAAATGTCTAACGGCAAGTTCCAGTGTTCTTCATGTGGAACGCAGAGATGGCAGTTTCTGTGTGGCAGGTATTGCCACGCCCACCACAAATGAATGCATTGTGAATACCGAACCTCTATTATACACTAAAATCATTAGTGAAGAAGTTACCAGTTTCTT
This sequence comes from Zygothrica quintamaculata, assembly GCA_037044455.1. Taxonomy (NCBI): domain Eukaryota; kingdom Metazoa; phylum Arthropoda; class Insecta; order Diptera; family Drosophilidae; genus Zygothrica; species Zygothrica quintamaculata. The sequence goes on from JBAMBS010000616.1 coordinate 231,976, forward strand.
AAATGATATTACTGTTGGACACGTCCCCCTTTTCAAAAAACATTTCTTTTCAATAAGGTAAGAACTGCAAGTGCGTACATTGTTTAAATTTTCCTTTATTTTGTTCCTTTGAATATAATATTTTTTTAAAGTGTTGCGTAACAGCTAGTATTTTGTTTTTAAATACAGTGACGAGATATTTAATTCACATAACTCTTGGCATTACATTGATTAGAATGAAATTTTTAATATTTTGGTTATGGCTGCTTATTTGACAGTGATATTTACATTTTGGTTTAAAATTTAAAAAATAGAAAATAGTCACAAATGATATATAGTGATAGATCAGCCGAAAACGGAAAAATGTATATTTTCATTATATATATTATGTAATTAATTATATTAACAGATGCCAGATACTTAAGAGATAGGAACAAATACACCGCGCTTTAAAAAAATTTGATCAAAGCTGGATTCATTTCTTGTGTCAACTAATAACAAGTAAGAAGTCTGTAGTCGAGTGTACCCGACTACGAGAGCCCCTTTGCCTACATATACAGCCATACACACACATACTAATACATACACACAGTTCTGCACGTACTTGGCCATTGCGCGCGCCTTTTAGCCACCCACGCTCTATAGCGCGGTACTTATTGTTGTATAACTTCCGTGTTTATTGTTCAAATCTAACGAAATTCACAACGTAGATGGAGAATGGTCTACTTAATATGTGTGCGTAAAAGAAATTTGATCGGTTAAAAATTGTATCTGAAAATCGATTTTTTCAAATTGCGGGGGTCAGGGGAGGAAATTGAAAAATCTAAAACAAACTCGTATAGCGTACAAGCATAACAAATATATGTTCCAAATTTCGTTGCTCTAGCTCTTATTTTGCGCGCACTACTATACCCCCCCGGAGCCCAAAACGCCACTTTTGCTGATCTATAACTTCCGAGATTTTTGATCAATCTTCACCAGATTCACAACATCGATCAAGAATGGTCTAATTATGATGTGTGCCAAAAATAAATTTGATCGGTTGAAAATTGTGCTTAATAATCGTTTTTTTCGAATTGCGGCGGTCAGGGGGGGAAATTGAAAAATCCAAAAGAAACTCGTATAGCGTACAAACATAACAAATCTACGTTCCAAATTTCGTTGCTCTAGCTCTTATTTTGCGCGCACTACTATACCCCCCCGGGGCCCAAAACGCCACTTTTGCTGATCTATAACTTCCGAGATTTTTGATCAATCTTCACCAGATTCACAACATCGATCAAGAGCGGTCTAAATATGATGTGTGCCAAAAATAAATTTGATCGGTTGAAAATTGTGCTTAATAATCGTTTTTTTCAAATTGCGGGGGTCAGGGGGGGAAATTGAAAAATCCAAAACAAACTCGTATAGCGTACGAATATAACAAATCTACGTTCCAAATTTCGTTGCTCTAGCTCTTATTTTGCGCGCACTACTATACCCCCCCGGGGCCCAAAACGCCACTTTTGCTGATCTATAACTTCCGAGATTTTTGATCAATCTTCACCAGATTCACAACATCGATCAAGAATGGTCTAATAATGATGTGTGCCAAATATAAATTTGCTCGGTTGAAAATTGTGCTTAATAATCGTTTTTTTCGATTTGCGGGGGTCAGGGGAGGAAATTGAAAAATCAAAAACAAACTTGTACAGCGTACGAACATAACGAATCTAGATTTCAAGTTTGGTTGCTCTAGCTCTTATAGTCTCCGAGAAACAGGCGTTCATACGGACGGACGGACGGACGGACGGACGGACGGACGGACGGACGGACGGACGGACGGACGGACGGACAGACAGACGGACAGGGCTAAATGAACTCGTCTTGTCGTCCTGATTCAGAATATATATACTTTATGGGGTCTCCGATGATTATTTCTATGTGTTACATACTTTTGGATTTTGCATATTTCCAATAGCTCCGCTTTGCTCTTTTTTTACAAAAAAGGCAAAGGGGCTAAAAATATATAATTTCAAGTTGAAGGTCCCAGCAACCAGTACTTGTTTTTAGCCCCTTTGCCTTTTTGTAAAAAAAAGAGCAAAGCGGAGCTATTGGAAATGTGCAAAATCCAAACGTATGTAACACATAGAAATAATCATCGGAGACCCCATAAAGTATATATATTCTGAATCAGGACGACAAGACGAGTTCATCTAGCCCTGTCCGTCTGTCTATCTGTCCGTCTGTCCGTCTGTCCGTCTGTCCGTCTGACCGTCTGTCCGTCTGTCCGTCTGTATGAACGCCTGTTTCTCAGAGACTATAAGAGCTAGAGCAACCAAACTTGAAATCTAGATTCGTTATGTTCGTACGCTGTACAAGTTTGTTTTTGATTTTTGAATTTCCTCCCCTGACCTCCGCAAATCGAAAAAAACGATTATTAAGCACAATTTTCAACCGAGCAAATTTATATTTGGCACACATCATAATTAGAGCGCTCTTGATCGATGTTGTGAATCTGGGTAAGATTGATTAAAAATCTCAGAAGTTATAGATCAGCAAATGTGGCGCTATGGGCCCCGGGGGGGTAATGTAGTGCGCGCAAAATAAGAGCTAGAGCAACGAAATTTGTAACTTAGATTTGTTATGTTCGTACGCTATACGAGTTTGTTTTAGATTTTTCAATTTCCTCCCCTGACCCCCGCAATTTGAAAAAATCGATTTTCAGATACAATTTTTAACCGATAAAATTTCTTTTACGCACACATATTAAGTAGACCATTCTTCATCTAAGTTGTGAATTTCTTTAAAATTGAACAAAAAACACGGAAGTTATACAACATTAAGTACCGCGATATAGAGCGTGGGGGGCTAAAAGGTTCGCGCAATGGCTAAGTACGTGCAGAACTGTGTGTATGTATGAGTATGTGTGTGTATGGCTGTATATGTAGGCAAAGTGCTCTCGTAGTCGGGTACACTCGACTACAGACTTCTTACTTGTTGTTAATTATTTTGCTTAGTATTTAATTTTAGACCTAATATTATAACTAAATAATTTAAAATATATTCTTTTATTTTGTTCTTTAAATAGATTACAAGACTTAAGTTATTTAACATCACTTGGATATTACGAAAATTTCAATGGTGCTGCATACCGATGTATGGCAATTATAATATCATCAAATTATGTACTCACCACCACCAAATTCATTGGCATCAATAGTGGAAGTATTGAGTATCCAAGAATAGCTGCTTTTGGTACTTTAAATTTCAGAATACACAATGATTCAAACTTTAATATTGCGATAAAGGTAAAGTTGTCTATTTTGTTACTTATTTTAAATACATACAATACCATGAAATTTATTACAATAATAAATTTAAATATATCAAAATTAATGTATAAAAGTTTTTAACAATTATTAATATTAAGTTTTATATAAAATATTTTTTGTAATTTTATTTCTTATATATTGTACAAGACTATCTTAATTATGACTATATTTCACTTTAAATTCTAGGTTCCTCAAGGCGATAAAGTTTACAAAAACGATATTGTACTGCTGGAACTGATTAATAAAATTCCGTTCACCTCAAATGAGAGTCTGGCTGTAATTTGTGAATCAGTTGAACTTATGCGAAATCCAAAATTTCATGCAGTTGCTTTTGCTCAAAAAGCTGGTAAGATAATAGTGCATACAATTTTAAAATTGAATTTAAATTCAAAACATTCTTTTCAATTTAAAATCGTAGGTAAAAACTGTGATTTGTTTGTTCAAAATTTGAGCAGATTAAAGTTTGAGGAGTGTGCCAATGTACAAAATAAACGACAAGTACAGAACATCAATGAAATAACACACATGTGCATGCAGCCAGGTGCAATATACTTGGATCAAACAGAAAATGTTGAATGCACCAGTTGCTTAACGGCCAGCAACAGTGTACTTCATGTGGAGCGATATGATGGAAGTTTCTGTGTGGCAGGTATTGCCACGCCCACCACAGATGAGTGCATTCAGAGTAATGATCCGGTGTACTTCACTAGTTTGCTTTCAGACGAAGTAAACGATTTCTTAAATGGAGTTATTGTTAATAATAAGCCGCAGCTACGTCGTTCTTAACACCAAATTAATTTAGAATCGAACGATTTTGATTAGATTATTTAATGAAGAGCAGCGCAAAATTATAAATTATTTAAAATGTAAAAAAAAGAAAATATTGTTAATTTTATACTACAGAATCGAATATAAAATTACACATAATAACCTTTGTAATTTTGACAGCAGAAAGTTTGAGTTAATAAAATTTTATCCTTTGAAATATGTTTTAGTTCATTTGTTATTTGTCCTCTAAAAATATTAAAATTAATTTTTAAAATGGATTCTCCAACTTCAACATCTGCTGGTGGATCACTAAATTCAGATTATTTTTATGGCTGGGATCTATTATATAAAACAGTGGAGGATAAAATTTCTAAGAAGTCCGATGTAATAATGGTTTTGGCTCATTTTCTATTAACAAAACATTGTAAATTTCGTTGTATTGGAATCGGAGATGAAAAATGTTTGCCGGAAGAGGAAATTGGTAGTGAACTTTTACCAGATGAATGGAATGGCGATATAACTAAGTACTCACTACGATATGTCAATAATAAAGTACTCTATTTACTACTAGCACATATAACTGAAGATGCATTGATAATCAATTTATTGGATGTTAATTCAAAAACTGTATCAAACCTTTGCCTTATGCCTGATATACTAGTAGCTAGTCTAAAGGGCAACCTTAAAGCAACATTACCAAGTGCAACCAGTATTGTTGAACGTTTTCGCAAAGAACTGTGTGAGCCAGTGTTTGTAATGAATGCAGATAAATCAGTAACAGAGCAACAAACTAGTCAAACAACAGCGCAAACATCAAATCCTTTGCTAATAGAAGAACATAGACGTCCAGATGCATATAGACCATATGGCATGGAAGTACCCCCTTATAATTATAATGATGTTGGCCGTGGTGATTTAGATCCTTTGGGTGGTGGTCTTGGTAATTTATTTCCATTTCCACGAAATCCAACGCCTATTCATCCAAGTGTACCTGGTCAGGGAGCTCCAAACCCAGATCATGCACAGCCTCCAGACTGGAATCCTGATCATTATATGTAAAACCTACGGCGTAGACTGTACTTTTGTACAGTCTTTAAAATTTGATACAACTTTAATACCATAGCGAAACTGTCTTTGCAACGCAAAACTCATTTATTAAATTAATAAATTTACCAGCTTTATATAAATTTTTAGTAAATAATTTGTTTTATTTATTTCTATAATAAGTAATTATATCATTTTATTTCGAAAACAAATAAAAATATTTATATAATAAATAAATATTATATTAAAATAATAAATAAAAAACCTTGAATTTGAAGCATTTGAGAAAATATTTTAAAAAATGATAAAGGGTTAAGAAGAAAGCGATTAATAAATATTAAAAATTATTGAACAAAAATTAAATAATATCAAATTAAATTAAAATTACTAAATTATTAAGCCAATAAATTATATTGAAAGTTAAAAAATAATGCGGGGGTCAGGGAGGAAATCTAAAACAAACTCGTATAGCGTACGAACATAACAAATCTACGTTCCAAAATTCATTGCTCTAGCTCTTATTTTGCGCGCACTACTATATCCCCCCCGGAGCCCAAAACGCCACTTTTGCTGATCTATAACTTCCGAGATTTTTGATCAATCTTACTCAGATTCACAACATCGATTAAGAATGGTCTAATAATGATGTGTACCAAAAATAAAATTTGATCGTTTGAAAATTGTGCTTAATAATCGTTTTTTTCGAATTGCGGGGGTCAGGGGAGGAAATTGAAAAATCTAAAACAAACTCGTATAACCTACGAACATAACGAATCTAGATTTCAAGTTTGGTTGCTCTAGCTCTTATAGTCTCTGAGAAACAGGCGTTCATACAGACGAGACAGAGAGACGGACAGACAGACAGACGGACAGGGATAGATTAACTCGTCTTGTCGTCCTGATTCAGAATATATATACTTTATGGGGTCTCCGATGAATATTTCTATGTGTTACATACTTTTCGATTTTGCACATTTCCAATAGCTCCGCTTTGCTTCTTTTTTACAAAAAGGCAAAGGGGCTAATAAATGTATAATAAAATAAAGTTAAAACAAAAATTAATCGGGAAAAATGAAATAATTAAAATATTTTAATAAATATATATAGACGAATTTAATATTGTACCATATAATTTTAAAGAATTAATTATTTATAATTTATAATTTAAAAGGTTAAATTATAAATAAAATAAATTTTATATTATAAATAAATTAAAATATTTAAATATTTTAATTAAGAAAAACCCGAAAAACAGTTATAATAAATAAAATTAAAGAAATAAATACAAGCTATAAAAAACAAACAGACTATTAATATATAATATAAAAGCCAATTAATAATAATACTTTAAAAAAATTTAATATAGTTTTAAACGATTTAAAATAAAATCAATTGTTCTTAAAATTATTTTTATAAATTGTGAAAATAATAGAATATCTCTTAAGAAGCTTTGTAATTAATTTATGTGTGAATTGTTTAATTATTAAGTTGCTAAAAAAAATCAAATTTTCGTTAACTACGATTAATCATTAACTTGTTGAAGATATGACAGCATCTTTTTACTTTCTATCATATTATATTGAAATCGTCTGTATATTTAAGAGTTTTTATTTTTTGACGCGGCAATACCAATTTGCTTAATTAAATAATATTTATGCAACTCATCCCGAAATCTCGGAATCAATCAGCTGAGAATCTGGTGTGTATGATGATTACCCATTTAGTTAATTTGAACAGTCAATACTTAAAATATGTACATTTCTTAGAAAATAATATTGATGCGAAATACATATAAAATTAATAAAATCTATGTATATATGTTTAGTATATATATATATATATATATATATAGTAAATATGTAGGAGCAACCTGTATTGACATATTATTAGGAAGGGACAAAACAAAGAATACTGATATTGATGCCGATTGCCGATATATGTGTATATATATATATATATATATATATATATACAATTATATTTAAAGAAAACTATAAAATAAATCTTTGTTGACATCGTCTTTTATTTATTTTATTGACTGACGTCATATCCTTGGGAAATGAATCACTCCCTGAAAGATAAGGCAAGTAAACCAATTCATAAATCACTTAAAATTAATTCTAAAAATTATTGCGTGCTAATTCAGTTCAACCTTTATATAAAGCTATGAATGTATATATGAGAATATATTAAATGTAAATATATACCATATACATTTACATACATATTAATTTAATATATAGTTTTTGATAATATATTTTTCTTTTTGACAGGAGAACTTATAGGAAAATGAAACTATTACTACTCATAGTAGGAGCTAACTTGCTTTGATTTACACTCGCAATTGTTGCCGGAGCTTTTGTTGTATCTGTTGCTGCTTCTGTTGCTGTTGCTCTTACTGCTGCTATTGCT
>JBAMBS010000619.1:0-20474 GCA_037044455.1 Zygothrica quintamaculata
TGTATTTTTTTTTATTTTTGTTTTTTTTTTTCTTTAGGATTTATACAATAACTTAACATTTGTTGCTGTTTGGAATCGGAAATATACAATATTAAATATTGATTTCTTGTTGCATTTTGTTTTATTTTTAGTTTAGTTCACTGATTTCTCTTGATTTGCGTTTAAATAGTTTTATTATTATTTTTTTTTTCGCTTTGTATTTTTATATTTTTTTTTTTGGGATTTTACTTTGTTTTAAATATATTATTTATTTATTTATTTTGATTTGTTCTTTGAATTTCAATTAGCACATATTTTGGGGTTTGCTATTAAATATGGTTTTCATTTTGATTTAATAATATATTATTACATTTGTCAAATGCAGCATATTAATTAATGCTTAGCCTGTCTGTGTCTATGGGTCTATGTGTGTGTGTGAGTGTAGGTGTGTTTATTGTTTGTTCCATTTCGGTGTTCTGCTTAGATATTTGGTTTAGCTTTATGTAGAATTTAGCTGGATTAGCGAAAAGACTCACGACAGGCGCAAATTTTAACTAAGCTTCCATGTCTATATGTGAATGTGTGGGTGTGTGTTAGTGTGTAGTCTGTGTGGGTGGGTATGTGGGCTGTTTGGCTGGGTGGGTAGATGTGACATACATACACACAAAAGTAACTTTTACTCATAACAAATGTTTAACTCAAAAGTATTACAGAAAATGCACAACAAAACACACACACACAGGCATACATAATACCTTACGTACATGTGCCTGTTCATGTGTGTGTGTGCATATATATAAAAATTATCTCAAGTTTTCAATTTTATGTAGAACTTCACAAAAGAAATCGCTGCACTGCATAGAATTGTCTAGCTGAAAAGCACTATGAAAAGTACCTTACTATACAGCATGTATGTGTACAGCAGCAGTCAAGCAAATAGATCAACTCAAGCACTAAGTGAAGCTTAACAGCAAAACACTTTACTGGTGTTTTCTCTGTGCGTTGTTCATCCATAAAAATTAAAGGAAAATTTAAAAAGTTTTTCTTTAGGCAATTTCCTAAGCATGTACTTTTGTGTGTATATATGTATATGTATATATATATATATATATATAGATTTGTATGTATATGTAATTATTCAATTTGTTGGTTTTGTTTCTTTTTTTTTTTTTGTATATTTCGTTTAAGGTTTAACATTTAATTTAAATTGTTTTCTTTACTTTCATCGTCATATAAATAGAAAATAAATACATTTTGTTTTGTTTTTCTTTTCTTTGTTTCATTTTTTTTTTTTTTTTTGTTAATTTTGTTTTGTTTTTTTTTTACTTCTCTCTTTATGCATGCAGGCAAAACTTGTATCGACTTTTTAAATTTTTCCTTCTCTTTAAAAAGCTGCACTAATTTTACAAATACGAAAAAAATATATATATATATTTTTATATATATTTATATTTATGTATATAAAGTCGAGTCACATTACAAAAAAAAAGGAAAATATTTATATATATATATAGAGATATATATGTATAAAATCAGCATTATAATAATTAACAACTGATCTCATTATGTTGTTCAACTATAGCATCGGCATTACACATATATCCAGACTAACAGTTATATAAATATATATATATAATATATATATATATATATATATATATATATATATATATATATCATAGTTACATTTTGTTTAAATTGAAGCTGCGACTGCTGCACGTGGGTAAGACAGCGGCAGCTATAGTGCACATTGAGTTTAGAGTGAGACAGCAATAGTAGCAGTAGTTGTAACAGTAACGCTAACATTAACAGCAACTGTAAGCATTTCACTAACTGCTAATGTTACTGTTGATGTTAATGTTAATGTTATTATTACTTTTGCTTATATATTTCTTGGTTCTGTGTTCAGAGAGCTTAATTTTTGTTTATCTCTTTTGTTCTATCTTCTGTTCTTCTATACTATTCTGTTCATTTCTGTTCATTTTGTTTTTATTTTCTTATAGACTGCTCCTTACTTCATTGTGTGAGTGTTTGTGTATGTGTGTGTGTGTGTGTGTGTGTTACGCAAGCGATTAATGCAGCAGCACTCGTCGATCAACAGCTTCAGTTTTTTTATATTTTACTTAATTCCCCTCCAAAAAAAAAAAAAAAATTATATATTTATATATAAATATAAATATTTATATTATATATATATGCCCACCCCAAAAATTAGCATTTAACATTAACATTAACATTAGAATTAACATTAACATTAAATATGTTATCGTTCTAGTAGCCAACACTTTTCAGTTGTTTTTTTTAATCCTGCTGTTGCATTATATTGTGCTGCACTGTTTACTTGTGTGGCTCTCTCTCTCTCTCTATCTATCTTCATATCTTTCTCTTTCTATCTTTCACTTTCACTTTCTCTTTTTCTGAATCTGTTCTTTTTCTCTATGTCTATACTTCATGGTCGTTATTTGTCTCGTCTGTTTTTGCCTCTATATGTATGCTAGTGTGTGTGTGTGTGTGTGTGTGTGTGTGTGTGTGTGTGTATGTTCGTATATCTGTCTCTCTATATGTGTCTCTGTGTGTGTGTTTATCGCCACTCGCTGTTATTATACTTGATCTCATCGATTATTGCACCACACAGCAGCCCTTTTTCTTGTTCTTCTTCTCATCGATAACCACGTGACTAGCCGAAGTTGGTCCAGGTACCACTTGCTTTGAGACTTGAGCCAGTGAAGTGACGCCATTATTGGTCTCCGCTTTACCACCAGCTGTTGCTCCTGCTGCTGCTCCAGTACCTGCCGCACCACCGCCACCAGCTCCTGTTGCGCCTGCCACCTTGTTACCGTGGGAATTTGTACCATTTTGTGCTGTCGCCTGATTCTGTGAGATCTGCAAAAACAAAAAACAAAATTTAAATTAAATTGGTTAATTATATTATATGTAAGTTAAGCAGAAAATTGATTATTAAGCTTTAAGTAGAAAATAGTTAAAGCAAACAGTTTGAGAAGCGGCTTTAATTGGATTAACAGCAAGGAGTCAATTCTAGTGTATATGCTTAGATAAAATAAAGACGAACTATTAAATATAAAGAGAAAGTTTCAAAGGATATAAGTTTCTCTTACAGGTAATTGTGTCAACGTTAAGCTTAACCAAAGGACAACAAATTCTGCTTTTGAACTTAAGAGTTAAAACAGTAGAAAAAGATAAACGAAAAAATCTCCAAAGTCATATGATCTAACACTTTACAGATCGTAGTAGTATATATAAGTTCCTGTACCATAAAATAATCAGATGCAGCTAATTTGTGTGTTATACTATGAAGTTCTATCTAAATTTTCGGTTACTATTGTGTAAACAAATTCTGCTGTACTGTGACTCGAATTCTGACCTTGCTAGATTGAGTCAACTCGTAGGTGTAAGCCTAACGTTAGGAATCATGGGAAATTCGTATGGAAGTTGAAACACACGAAAAAGCAGCTCATGGCGTATCACTTTTAAGACTAAAGACCTCCCTTATATGATAGTTCTAAGAAGAGAAGGAAGACCTAAGACTAGGATAAGTAGATTTAGGGTAAGCTGTATTGATAAACATTCAATATTGGTATCATAAAAAAATGTTCTAATAGGTTGACTACAGGAAGAGATAATTTCAATAAGTAAATATCAAGAGATTAATTATAACTAGTAGATAGTAACGAGTATATCTCAACTAGTAGATATAGTTTAAAATGTATACTATTCTTTTCAATAAGTGAACTGTAAGAAGAAAATTGCACAGCAAGAAGAAAGTTCAAATATAAAGGATAAATACATTACATTAAGAGCGTTTACACCTCAATAAATATAATAATAATAATTAATAATAAAAATAATAATTATAAAATAGGTTACGATTGTATTTTTAAGAGCAGGAAAATAGAAATAGCGAAATAATAGATCTAAATGAAATATGCAGAAAGTTTTAAGGCGACACCTTGAGGCAGAGAGGTCAGTGAGGAAATAGCCAAAAATTATCACAAGCTTATATAAACGAGCAAATTGGCAACAAGTCAAGAAGTAAATTAGTAAATTATTATATGCCAACACTATATGGAGTACACTTTAGATCTCACATAAGATGGAAGCAGTGAAAAGATGTTTATTTTAAGAATTTAATAAAGATTTTCTGATAAATAAAATGAACAAGGAAATATATTTGCAACTAAAGTAAAATTTACTTTACTGTACATAAGCATTTTAAGAATATGAAATGAAATTGTACCAAATGTTTGTATCATAACTAGAATACAAAGTTATTGATCATATTATTCATTCTTCCAAGAGTAGAAAAAACCTTTGACAAAGTCCGAAATGAATCTTAAACAAAGCGAAAGAGGTTTGATTTGATGTCTTGAAATGCTCTGAAGAATTTCTCATTTATTGCTGAAGTTGCTTTGAGATTTATTTGAGCTTCTATTGAAAATTCTAAAAAATTGTTATTAAGTCCATTAAGATCGTACTTTGATTCTTATGAGATTCTATTGGGTTGGTATGAGATTCTTTGGTTCTATTGTAATTTTGTACAGAGTTTGCTTGGAATTTTGGATAATACTTTTAATGGTTGTTCCACTGAGATTTCATTGGGCATCCAACTGGTGTGTAACTCACATTTGTTTTGGTAACACTCTCGCCTATTGCAGTGCTTGCTCCATTACAGTTATCATCGGCGTGCTGTGCGTTGCCATTGCCTATTGTACGATCCTCTGTGGGCGTGATTGGTTTGCCACCTATATAAGAAAGAGATAGAATTGAATGAATGTACTAAAAAGAATATATTGAGAAGAGTATAATCATACCACGTATCATGCTAACAATTTCATCAGCCTCTCTGGACAAATCACCGCCAGGACGAAATGGATTATCCCAACCAGAATCAGTACTTCAATAGAGAAAAAAAAATAAAATAAAATTATGTTGATTATTATGCGAGCGTTGACATACCTCTGCTGTCTGTCATAGGCAGGACCAAGTCCGCCACTCGGCTGCATCGTCGCCGTCGCCATTGTCGTATAATCTAAGTTACAATTGTAGCTATTAAATGTATTATCTAAATTATCTGTGAAATTCGTTAATGAATATTCGGTTGGTGGATAGATTTGCTGCGGTTGACTGCTTTGGTAAATGGAAACGCGAACTATCGAACGTTCCGATCTGAAATGAAATCGAAAAAAAAGCCAAATAAATATAGAGATATAATATATATTATATATAGTTGCTATATACGATCTATGTATCTATGTTTTCGTTATGGAAAAACGAACTTGCAACAAGCCAAAACTAAATAAATCAAATAAAAATAAACAGAAAAAATAACAAAAAAATATATAATAAAAAAATAAAAATAAATTAAATAAAAAAATTAAATAAAAATAAAAATAAAAACATACAAAAATAAAAAGAAATAAATAAAAATAAAAATACAAAATAAAAAACCGCTTTCAATGTCAATTAAATTAAGTAATTTGCCAATTGCTCGTCGCGAGCGATTTGAACTTTTCAATTCAATTTTTCAATTCATTTCATTTCACAAATGGAAATTGACAGGGAGCAGACCGCAAAATCTGAACCTATTGCCAATCTCTACGCAGTCAACACCATCATCCACATCATGCTCCCCTTTACTTCTCTCCTAAATAACAACAACAACAACATCAGCAACAGCAACAATTGCTATCCAACTAGTTTCTCAGCGCGTGCCTTTAACACTGTCAACAACAACATCATTATATAACACCCCAGAGAGCACCTACACGCACACACACACACACACACAGCTCCTACTCTCTGTTTCTACCTCCCTGCTATTCCCCTCCTACAACATGCCCATTTCGCTTACTTATGTTGGAGTTGACTGACCAACCGTGTTTGGAACTGGAGAAGTGACTGAAGTCCATTGGGTTTCTCAACATTTCCAGGAAGTGGAAGTGGATATGGATGTGGATATGAATGTGGATGTGTATGTGGATGTGTATGTGTATGTGGATGTGTATGTGCCTCAACAGTTGTCTTACCACAATATCAACATTTTCCACGCTTTCGACATTTTTGTACTTATTTTTTCTCCTTTTATTGTTGCCGTTGTTACTGCCCAAAGGCTGCTTTGTTCAACCAGTTGAGAATTATAAAACTATATATGAAATTTATCCTTAAGCGGATATATATATATATATAAATATATATATATATATATATATATTCTTATATATCAATCTGTTTAGTCAGTGGTAGGTCTTTGTGCCTGAATTTGTGACTTGCTTTTCTTATGGGGTTGAGCAAGGACACTGCTTCAAGGCCAAGGATTAGTCACGTTGAGCTCTACTCTGCTCGGCTCTTCTTCGTTTGCCCCCCTCTCCACACTCTTTGATTTTCATCATAAACTTTTGCTAAACAGAAATGTTATTGCATAGTTTTACGACGCAGCGAAATCAATTAAAAGCAGACCTTGAATTCTAGATTCTAACTGTGATTATATATTATATATATATATATATATATATATATATGATATACTATATATAGCTACATATTTGAATTTGTTTTCCAAATGTTTTTGGTTAACAACAAACTAAGGTCAAAAGTCAAACAGAGAGTCTAATTGTCAAGTGCTTCTTCAAGTGGCTGACTTTGAATAGAACTATGCGATAAATGTATACTCTACATATAAAGTATATACAAATATACTATACATATAAACTACATATATATATACTACATAAATATACATAAACCTATCAATGAATAATAATGATCTCTTATATCAAAAGTCACTTGAATGGAACGCAAACTTTGGTCATTCTTTTCAATTAGTATTGTTCAAGAATATATATGTATCTATATATATTGTGATAAAACATAACCTAATTTATAGCACTTTGAAGAGGCAAAAATAAAACCAAAAACCTTTGTGTTTAACTTAAACAATAGATCAAAGTTAGTTAACCTTTTGCGTAGCCATAGAATATCCGTAATAGAAATAAATAATTTTCTCTACTTCTTTTTTTGTGGCTTTCTAAAAGAATTAGAATTATTATTATTATTATTATTATTATTATTTGTGTTCTTCTAGTGTTTCTTTTTTCTTTTAATTCCATTTTTTTTTGCTTTGCGCTGATGTTTCGTTCATTCCTAGAAGAACCAATAATAATTCTAAGCTCCATTTAATTTGTTGTTGTTGACGGAAAGTTTTTAAGATTCTTTTGGAGCTGCTCCACGTAGTACACTGATATGATCTATGATCTGCGTAGTCTATTTTGTTTTTTATATATATATATATATATATATACATATTTTTTCTACTTTTGACTTCTAACTCCACCGTCTATCAAGTTGTAACCCGCCTGCTGCTCCTGCCCCTAACATCATCATCTTTTTTCATCTATTGTCTGCCAGTTTTTAGGCAGTTGTTTTGCCTACTTCGCCAGTCATTGTTGTTGTTGTTGTTGTTGTCAATAACAAAAGCCCAAAAAGTTGTTCAAGATAAGTTCAAACAGGTCTAAACATACTTCTAGGGTATGCACAACTACCAAATGCCCTGGCTGTGTAGTGTTCAAGTTTATGGCATAGATTCTTGTTATTTACAGTATATACGCGTTATGGCTATTTATGGCAGTTAGTTTATAGCTTAAGTATTTATAGCAATTACTCCAATCAATGAGCATGCACAGGGTATTAAATCAAAGTATATAACCTAAGGTTAATGCCATATCGAAACTATACGAAACAAGTATATCGAATTTAAAATCGAATAAAAACCAAAACATGATTTCGTTCGCTTGACGATTTTTTATTTTTTACCTTTTTTTTTTGTGATTTAAATTTTTTTCTTCTATTTTTTTTTTCTGCTATCTGTTTACATTTGGAATACACTTTATAAATACACAGTAGGTTGTTTGTTGTTGTTGTTGTTGTTGTTGTTGCTTTTGGTGTTTGCTCATTGAGCATGTGAAGATTACGTCATGTGCCGAAATTGATATGCGAATGTGACAGCAGCTACAACAATGATAATAATACAATGACAACGGGAGCAACAACAACAACAACAACAACAACAGCAACATAAACAAGATGAACAACTGTAACAAGCAATGCGACAAGAACTTAAAAAACTTACAAGAAATATATACATATAAAAAAATAAAATAAAACAAGTTTTTAAAATGTATGAGAGCATATGGTAGCTGATGTCAAGGGTTTAAGTTTAAATTGGTGGATTGGTTGAGCGAGAGGGGTGCAGTGGGAGGTACAATTGAAGTGTTAGCTGTCTACTTTAAATTAAAGAGAGAAAGAAAAAAACAACAAACAAACAAACAAAAAACAATAACGCCAAAACTTGTTGCTGCAACAAAAAGTAAATTGCTTGTAAACCGTTTGAATTAGTGAAAAGAGAAATTGCAGTGGGTGGTCTTTGTGGTTTGTTTGAGGTAAAAGAAAAGGAATTGCAACATGAACTTGAAGCTCTTCTTCTTCTTCTTCTTATTGTTCTTGTTGTTGTTGTTGTTGTTGGTCAATTGTTCTAGTATTTATTCTTTTCTTTATTTTCTCTGTCTTATCAACAATCTTCCTTCTTTTTTTTTAAAGCGATGAGCGCATAAACTTTAGCGGCTAAGCAGAGCAAGCTGAGCAGAGCAGCGCAGAGCAGAGCAGCGCAGCGCAGCAAAGCTTTCAATTAGTTCGACGACGTCACAGCAACATACACACATACATACGTACACGCACGTACAGAGGGCAGAGCAGGCAATGAGACCAGCGTAAATTAATTTAACAAATTACACATGTATGTATATATGTTGATGTATATGTATGTGTATATGTATGCGTATGTATGTATGTACACATATAGAAATTTGTATTAAGATTTGTGTCAGGGAATGTGCCCCACCCGCTGACGACGTTTAAAAAAAATTAAAAAATTATTTAAATGGAAAATGAAATTAACAGTTGAACGAAATGTTAATTGAACATTTTTGCACTTGACGTCAAACAACGGTAATAGCAGCAACAGCGGCAATAGGAAGAGCAGCAGCAGCAGCAGCAACGACAATAAACAGCAATTTATTTGCATGGCAATTGGAAAAACGATTTAACATATTTGTATTTTGTTTTTGTTTCGTATCGCATGCGATAAAATGAGCAGCGCTGCATTGAAGGTGATGTTTTGGATGTGGAAGGGGAGGGGGGGGGGGGGGCAGGTTAGAACTGCGCCCGCTGTCGGCATTTCATTTTCAATAATTTTAAAAACATACAAACACACACACATAGACTAAAACATGCATACACCTAGTTGATCACATGGGTATAATATAGAATTTATATTATATACACATACATATATGTTTATATATATATATATATATATATATATATATATATATATATAGAAATAAAACAACGTCGCAGCGGGCACGAATAGCGTCTAAACTAAAAGCTATGTCTAATTTATGTACAAACAAGGCACTGTATTTTAAACACACATACTAATAAAAGCAACACACACACACACACGCACATACTCTCACACACTTGCCTACTAGTTGGGCAGTGTATTTTAATTGCGTTCACAAGGCATTAGCAGAGTTACGATTGAAAGATAGAGAGGGAGAGAGAGGGAGAGAGAGAGAGAGAAAGAGTGAGCAAAAGTGCGGGAGCGGGAGTACAAGTAAAAGAGAGTAGATTAAGTCGATGAGAGCATCGACGAGCGCGTGGGGAGTGGCAAATGGGGTGGCGAAGTGGTGTTGGCGGGTAATACATATATATATATATACTGTAGTGGGAGGGAAGAGAGACAGGGAGAGAGAGGGTCATGAGGTATGCCACTCGGATTCGTGTGTATTATTTTTTGCGATGAACTCACTGCGCGCATCCCACCATGGACAACAAAAACAGAAAACAGAAAACAGAAAACAAGAAAAAAAAAAATAATAATAAAATAACAGCAGTAGCAGCAACAGCAACTGGCAAAGCGTAACACTCTTGTATGTATGTGTGTATGTGTGTGTGTTGTGTATTTTTTTTGATGAGGCAAACCATAACACAACAAAACTACAAATTACTTTCACATTATTAACTATGTATATATATAATTTCGTTAAATGTGTTTTTTTTTAGCTTTTTTTTGCTTTTTTTTTTTTGTTCATATTAATAACAATTGCGCTGTACATGTATTTACCAACACTGTTGTGGGTGAGTAGTAAGTGCAGGCACCCCTCTCACTACACCCTTCACGCACTATAACCAATACACCAACCACTTGCACTGACTGAATGATGGAATGATTGAATGATTGAATGATTGACTGACTGCTCGTGCTGCTACTGCTGCTGGTGGCTACTGCTTAGGTTTGCATATGTGTATGTAGATATATCTATGCATATATGTATGTCAGTTTGTATATGTTTGTGTCCCTCTTTGGCACGCACGAATGACATTTGCATTTGTTTTTGTTGTTGTCATTGTTGTTTTTTTTTGTTTTTTTTTTTGTCTAAAAAGCTGTCACAAGGCAATTGCCTCGCATTTTTTTTTCTTGTTCTTATTACTTTTTTCTATTTTTCTATAATTTTTTTTTCTTTTTTTTTTTTTGTTAACAAATAAAAACACGCACTTGACAATTTAACTGCGACAGCTGTCGATTCTTCTGCTGCTGGTGTTTCTTCTGCTGCAATGTGTGTGTGTGTTTATGTTCGTTATAAATTTTTTTTTTTTTTTTTTTGCCGTTCTCTTCTTTGCGATTCTACGCGCGTTTTACTTTTGCGACCACCGTCGTATCGCTTGTTCGTCCGTCCTCTTAACGTATTTGCTGCCCTTTAATCGACTCACGAGCGTTCACGTTGCGGCTATTGCTGGTGATGGTGCTGATGTTGGGGTTGTTTCAAAAGTAAAAGCAACAACAGCAACAGCAACAGCAGCAACAACAACAATAGCAACAGCAACAAAAACAACAATATGACAATATTTAACGGAACACACGAAAGAATATATATATATATGTATATATATTCTATAAGAAGGCAATTCCAAGCAATGAGCGGACGAGCGCCCCGCACGTAATTCTCGTTTGTTGTTGGCTGTTTGGCGTTGTCGCTGCGTTTGCCTAACTAAACTTGCAAGCTTGCTGCTAAAAAGTAAAAGATACAATACGCACACACATACAAAATGTTTGCAGGAGCGCGTTTGCTGCTCTTAAGCCATACAAATAGGCAGACAGACAGACAAAGATAGAGAGAGCAAAAAGTTAAAAGCGCTCTCTTGCGGTTGTTCTCCACTAGTGAAGTTCACAGCAATTAAGGTTGCCACCTGACAATATTTATAGAAACATTCTATGCACCTTACAAACTATTTATTTTCATTTCTGTTCTGTTTGTAATAGATGATATATTTATATATAAAATATCGTCATAAATCAATTTATTTGATCAACTATCGTAACTCGATATCATAACAATACCAACAGATATATATACATATATGTATTTATAGAATGCTTCACCTATATTTGCATAAATAACATTTTGCCCTAGTTATCTGTGTTTATTGTGTAATAAGATCGCTCCGTAAACGATCATAAAAATAATAATCGTGCACAACTCTATATTTACGTTCCCCTTTTCTTTCATTGGACACATATACTTTTATGCGTATTTAAAGAAAGAAAAAAGAAAACAGAAAAGGAAGGAGAAATCAGCCAAAAAAAAGAAATGCGCGCAAAAAATCTGATCAAACAAAAACAAACAACATTTTTTGGCAGCTGTTATAACAATAAAAAATACGATCCTAAATGGAGAATAGAAGAAAAATAAAAACTGCGCCAATTGCCGTTTTTATGTGATGTTGCGTTGTTTTGTCGTGTTGTCGTCGTTGTTGTTGTTGCTATTATAATCTTTGCTATTGTTGTTGTCAAGATGCGTAATAATAACAACGCACATTGTAATAATAAAAACAAACAAACAAAACCGAGTACATGCCACATCTGGCAACGCCACTAAACCAACAAACATGACATCACTTTTTTTTGCGCACTCACAAAAATGCAAAGTAATATGGAAAGAGAGACAGAGAGAGCGCTAATATATATAGAGAGCATTGCTAACTGTCGCTCAATCAAGAGAGCGCTCAATCTCTCTCTTTTAGTCACTTAATACATTCTCTCATTCTGCTGATGTTATACACAGCGGTAGCAGCAAAAGCAGCAGCAGCAGCAGCAGCAGCAGCAGCAGCAGCAGCAGCGACCGCGGCAGCAGCAACGCCAGCGGACAGCGGGAACAAAAATAAAAATAATAACATAAGAAACATAAACACGTAACTATATAAAAGGTACTCTAAGCAGACGTTGGGGAAGCTGACTGATAAATGGAAATCGGTTGCAGATGGGCGCAAATGGGGTGGGGTGGGATAAAAAATGAAACGGGAGCAGCGCCGCGCAAATGTAAAAAATGTTCCTCTGTCTGTGCCTCTGTCTATCTCTGTGTGTGTGTGTGTGTGTGTCGGTTTCTTTTTTTCTATTATAATTTTTTTTAATTTTTATTTATTTATTTTCATATTTTTTTTTTTTTCTGTGTGTCAGCAGGAGGGGAAGCTAGCTGACGTCTATGCTTGGCAGTTAATAAACAGGGTTGCCATGCCATGCCGACTGTCAGACAGACTGTCAGCAGCAACAAAGCGGCGACTGATGCTCTAACAATTGGGGACGCTGTGTGTCTATTGTTGTTGATGCCACTGTCGTTGCCACTGTCGCTGCCACAGCCACAAACTATTCAGATCGCACATGCATAAGCACGTATAGAATGTTATGTATGCAATTGTGTAGGTGTATATAGTATATTATGTATGTGCGTGCGTGCGTGTGTGTGTGTGTGTGTGTGTGTGTGCGTATGTAGGTAATAGGGTTGACTGACTAAAAGACTGACAGATTGACTGACTAACAATAAAAACAGCAGCAGCAACACGCATTGTTGACCAGCGGCATAATTGCCGTTAACATTACATTTGCTATGTGACAATGGCTGCCTCTTGATTCTTCTACTCTTCTTCTTTATGCAGCTATGCATGTCAAGTGTGCTCTGTGCCATTGGCTACCGGAAAATCAATCGACTGACTGACAGGTCAGATCTACATACATATATACACATACACACATACACACACGCAGATCCAAATACAAGCACACTACTTTCACATTATGAATAGATATGGCCATACATGCATAGGGTACTCAAATTTCTAGACATTCACCACTTCAAATGACTAACGGTATGGTAGCGAGCCGGGTAGGGGTATGGGGCTGGGTATGGAAATGTGCCCGTGCCCGAATCTGTGTCCGTGTCCGGGTCAGTGTTGCCAACTAACCATTACCCAAAAATTAATCTTTAAATACACCCAAAGGCGATTTACAAGCAAAATAAAACAAAAGAAAAATCAAATAAAGCTTTGTAATCCGTCAGCAGGTCAAATAATTATATATAATTAAAGTGAACGTTCGATATGTTAGTTCCCATATTGATTAACGACCTATCAGATTTATATATTTATAACTTTGTTATTGACTGACATAAAGCAATTTGATATCTTAATCCATTTATAGTCTTGATTAAAGCAGTACAACTAAGTAAACAGCTAATTATAAGTACGTGCTAGACTTTATAACAATTCGTTTTCTATTTTAAGCTTTTTAAGTGTAAAGATCTTATCTAAATATTGCTATGTTGGCAACACTGGTCCAGGTAAATGGCAGCTGTTTATGTACAGCCTCACCTCATTTCGTCTCACCTCATTTCATCTCATCTCATCTCATCTTCTTTCATCTCATAAACATAATCGATAATACCGACGTATGCATTGTTTCTCTTGTTCTTG
Organism: Zygothrica quintamaculata; assembly: GCA_037044455.1. Classification (NCBI taxonomy): domain Eukaryota; kingdom Metazoa; phylum Arthropoda; class Insecta; order Diptera; family Drosophilidae; genus Zygothrica; species Zygothrica quintamaculata. The sequence continues at coordinate 13,858 of JBAMBS010000619.1, forward strand.
TTCCTGTTCGTTTTGATCATGTTTCTGTTTTTCTTTTTTTCTGTTTCTGCTATTATTATTACTGTTGTTGTTCTTGTTGTTGTTGTTGTTGTTGCTGTTGCTGCTGTTTCTAGCTAACTGTAGATTGTAGATTGTTCTGTACAAAAGAAAGTTCTATACAGCAAGTGGAACTCACTCGCCTGTTTGTTGGATGACATCACGCTATGCTTTAAGCGACCAACCGGCAAATTAAAGCTTAACAAAACACACACACACATACACACGCACACCACGCATACAAACGAAGGCATACACACGCACACACACACACACACACACACACACACACACAAGCACATGGGAACGGAAAGGTCAAAAATGTGTAAGCTACTTTAATCGAACTAAAAGCGGCTTGGCAGCACTGACATTGCCGACCTGTTATCGAAAGTTTTATACAATCGATTTGACCGAACACTACACACACACACATACACGCACATACATAGATATATATATATATATTCTTGTAAAGTGACCGAAATTATAAACAAATCGTTTAAATTCTTTGCGTTGGCTGATTATCGATGAGCAGCTTAATTATAAAGGCGTTGCGTGTGGGCGTGGCACATATATATATAGGACAATACATAGACATAGATACATATATCACACACACACACACACACACATTCATACACACACCGCAAGATACACGCACCTATGCAGCCGAAAAAGATGTGGGTCAACAACCACCAAATGAAGTTGACCTACATCATGCTTTAAAATGCACACACACACACACACACACACACACACACATACACATGCACACATTCACACACAGAGAGACAAACGAAATACACATACAGCATAAAATTATGTAATAAATGACGAAGACAACGACGATGGCAACGCCATTTAACGGTATCCAAAGCTACACTGAGGCTGAATCTGAGAAACAACTCACAACTGCAGCGCCGGCGCAGTTAGAAAACAGTTACGACTCCAATTGGAGTTCTTGGTGGTGGCATGCAAAATGGTTTCAAATTGGAACGTTTTCAAATGTTGGAAATAAAACCGTGAGAGAGAGAAAGAGTACAGAGAGTAAAAAGTGTTGATAAACAGAGCACCGCATCTATATTGTATCTCTTTAATTTTATATTTATGTGGGTGGAAGTTTGTTTATGCGTATGTGTATGTGTGTGTGTGTGTGTGTGTATGTCTGTATATCTGTCTATGTCTTATCGTAAAACGGAGTTTTAAAACCCAAACGTTATTATCGATTAAAAAGTTTGCAGTTTGCCTTTCGGCGGGGTTGGTACTGCTGCTATTTGTCTAAAGGGGCCATTGCGCCATAAAAGTTCATTGCATGCAATTTGGGTTGAATATATAGATGCATTTGTATTTGTGTGTCTGTGTGCGTGTGTGTAAGTTGCATCAAAAGCTTAGTCTAACTAAAGCCAGATCAGCCTAGGGCTTAATTATGGATTGGCCTAAAAAGTGAAAGCTGCCAAAAAGTCATTATTCTGATTATTTTTAATGCGAGGTAAAAGTAGGCCTAATTCCAAGCACGTCCGTAAAACAAATGGAAATAGTAATAAACGTATAAAGAGTTAAAAGTAACAATGAGATGTACGAAAGGGTTCATTAACTTTGGATCGCTAGAGTCGAGCTATGTACTGGTTATGCAAGGAAGTACGCAATTCAATAGCTTTCTCCTAACAAAATGACGTCACAGCATGAAATTAGCCAGAAACAATAAAATAAAGTAAATTACATTTAACACGATAAATTTTTTTTTTTCGTTTTGTTTACGATTACGATTCTTTATCATTTTTCCTCTTAATTTTTTAATTAAACTCAATTTCAAACTACGTTTTTCTCCATTAAAACTTTCAATCAGTAAAAGCTGTGACGTCACGCTTTGCTATTGAAGTGCAATACGCATGTTCCGTCCTACTAAATAAACTATGATCAAAGCTGTAAGATAATGCTTCCAGCTTGTGTTTAATTTGTTTTCAGTACCCTTTTCTTCTTACAACTATATATGTTTTCTTAGTTCTAAGCTTCTTTTGATTACTTACTCTTCCTGCACCTCAATACCGCTATCATCCATATTGACTTTTGCATAGTCACCGTAAGTTGTGTTGCTGACTAGCGGTAAATGCGTTGCCGTTGATGATGATAGTAGTGCTTGCTGTGGCTGACCAGCAGCGCCAGCAGCTGCGGCGGCAGAATCGGCCGCATCGAAACCAAAGCTTGGCTCCACGTGCTCTGAAAGCGGCGTTGGCGTCTCGAATACCAGTGTCTCAACCATTGAGCCTTTAGACGAACCAAATGATACGCTGCACCGTAAACACAGCAAACAGAAAGAGAGAGTGAGAAAGGAGAGAGAGAGAGAGAGATAGAGGGAGAAAGAAGATTAATTATAGTAAGAAAAATAGGCAAAAAGGAGCTATATTGTTTTGTTTGTTTTTTGTTTTTTGTTTTAGTATACGAACCGTTTGAGTCCAACGGTTTTGGTACCCAATTTACTAAGCTTGGGCTTTTTCTGATTTGTTGTGGGCGGGCGGTTGAATTTATCACTTTGATCGCTGGAGTCTGCAGCAGCGGCTGTTGTGGCCGTTTCCTCGGAAAGATCGTCCACATCTTCGCTCCTGTTGTTGTCGTTGTTATTATAATTATTATTACTGGCCTCCATATCGTTGTCGTTATTGTTGTTGGAGCTGTTATGATTGTTGTTGGTATTTCTATTGCTGTTTCTGATCTGTTGGCGGGACGGATGCGTCGATGTATGCACAAGTGGTAAAGACAACGACGTTGGCGGCGATGCGGCTAGTGGCGGCGTTGGTGTACTGCTCAGCAGCCTTGTGCGCTCATCGCAAGCGTCTAGGCCAGCAGACGTTGGCGCTGAGGCAGAGACACTAACAGGGCTTGACGTTGATGGTACGTTCGCAAGCATTGTGGTTGTCGGCAGAGGCGGCAGGGTCGCTTGAGACTTAGGTTTAAATAGAGTTTTCTTCAGTTTAAGATTCGTTTGTAGATTCAAATTTTTTGTAACAGCATTTTGTCTGTTTGTTAGTATCGTTGTTGTTCTTGGTATTGGTATTTGTGTTGATGTTGATGTTGATGTTGGTCCACTGAGGGCCAGCATGTGCGTGCGTAAGTTGAATGCACTCACATTCACGAGCTGCCCGTTGCACTCACGATCACGAATTTGGTTAAACTAACGGCGGATGCGGGTTGCGAGGTAGTTAGGCAAAAGCTTCGTTAAAAGGAAACACATCAACATCAGCAGCAACAGCAACAGCAACAATAAAAACAACACAGTAATGTGGTGCTTTTCGTATGTTTGTGCTTTATTTTTCTTGCCGCTTGATTGAATTTAAACCGGACGCAGCGCGGCGACGTTGACGTCGACGTTGACGTTCAACACAATGACGACAACGACAATTCTTGCATACGAATGCTCTGCTCTGCTCAACGGTTTGGGGCCTCTGCTCTGTGGCTACGGCTATGGTTGCGGCTGCCGCTACTGCGCCTTTTTTTTATTTTTTTTTTGTTTTACCTTTTCTTTTCACAGACACACAAACTCATAAAGATATACACATAGTGTCAGACAGATAGACACACACAGTCAAATACACAGACTTAATTTCCGCAACAAAAATTGAATGGAATTTCCACACACAAGTATTAGCACCCAAAACAACAATACAAACAAGAACAAGAACCTAGAGAAGAGAAGCGAAGGCAACGACACTGCGCTCGATAATTGCACTTGGCACTAACACAGACGAGCCGACGCGGCTGAGACGCATTTAACACGTTTGTCTAACAAGTTTATAAATAAATATGCATGTGCATTTAATAAATCCGTTTTGTCGACTGTTCCTGTTGCTGTCGCTATTTACTTGGCCCTTCTTGCGTCGCCGTGTGTATTTGCTGCGCTTCGAATTTCAGCCACTGTCTCCAGTGTGGCTGCAAATCGTATTGACATAAACCAAAAAATTGTCGTTAAGTACTGGATTGGTATTTAAAAAAACTGACGGATGGTTACACCTTAAGCTAAGCTATCTTCAAAAAAATGAACTTTTTGTTTCGTATTTGTTCGCAAGTTGGCAGCGCAGAGCCAGAAGAATATTTGTATAAGCTAATAGCAATAAAATACATGTTTTTTTTTTATTTTAAATATTTATTAAATCATAATATGTATACAATATAGTAAATAGTATTGTTTATTTTACACATACCCACAAATATCGATAACAGTTGCAAGGGTTGGCGCCATTGTAGTAAAATATATAAGATTAACAATTAGTTTACATTTCTGTTACGAGTTAGTAAGAGTTATTTGTTTTAAAAATATAGTGCTTAAGGTAAATAAAGTTTTGTATCTCATTTTATTTTCCAAAACTGTATGCAGAGTGATCGTACAATAACTAAAGCATACTTTCAGTATATGCAGAGTTGCTTCGTATATGAATCCAGAGTTTGTGTTATCGTTGAAATACAAGAGTTTACGTTTTTATCGATATGTACTGCATTTGTCATCTGTGCAAACAGTGAACCATACAACAAATAAGCGCAGCAGCAACAGTTCAGTTTACAACTATTTATAACAAAAGAAACGTTTCTGCAGCTGTAAGTATCACATAAATAACATAATATAAAAACGCATTAATCTAAACAACTAAACGAAATAATAAATTCGCGACTTTATTGTAACTCTGAGTGCTTATAAACTGTGTATGTGTATGAGTCAACGTCTTAGCCCTTTAAAACAACAACAAGAATAAGAGTTGCGCTTTTTACGTGAAATTTTGTGATAGCAGTATGTTTTGGGGTGCGGCTCATGTTTTCCTTTGTTAATTTCTTAAAATTCTGCATATAGCTTTCAATATACAAATTCCGTAAACGCACACAAACATAAACACAGGCGTAAAAGTCAAGCTTTGGCTGCTGTTTTTATTCCTTTTATGGACTTTCAATTAAGCAGCTCGTCGCCTCTTATGTGTATTATTAGTGTACATGAGTGTGTGTGTTTCAGTTTTTTATTTTTCATTGAGCCAAATTTTTTAAACCGCATTGATAAACACACACACAAGCATATATATGTATATATAGAAATCACATATGGAGTCATACAGCGACTGTCGTTGACGTTGTCAATTTTGCCATTTGGGCTACATGACTCACACACGTTTCTTTGGATTGTACGCTTGAATGAGTGTGTGTGTGCGTCTTACAGTGGCGTAAGCAGATACATTTTTATGGGGTAGATTACAAAGAAATCTCTTATTGAGCTTTTGTTTATATAATGTGTTTTACTTTAAGCTTGAGTCAGCAAAATACTTTGATAAGTCGTTTTTATTTAGAAAACCCCCTCAGTCTGCCTACACCACTGGCATCGTATGTTGACACAGTTTGTGTAGCTTTAGCTGAACTTGCTGCTGCTGCAATGTAATGGCTATATATAGACATGCATACATAGATTCAAGCGGAGCACATAGATGAGGTTGCTTGTATTCAACGGGCGGGGGTACTTGTTCACAATTCAATTGCATCCAATAAATATTCTTATTTTTTTTCTTGCCACACACACAGATCAACCGAATCGTGTTAAACGTAATACCACACAACGCATAAACATCACCAACATTATCGTCGCCAACAGTCAACATCTACACACCAACACACACACACACACACAGCTTAAAAATGTCTTCCCGCAAAACTGCCGGACGTCGTGCCACCACCAAGAAACGCGCCCAACGTGCTACCTCCAATGTCTTTGCCATGTTTGATCAGGCACAGATTGCCGAATTTAAGGAGGCTTTCAATATGATCGACCAGAATCGTGATGGTTTTGTTGAGAAGGAGGATCTGCATGATATGCTAGCTTCACTGGGCAAAAATCCTACCGATGATTATCTCGATGGCATGATGAATGAAGCGCCAGGTCCCATTAACTTTACCATGTTTTTGACACTCTTTGGTGAGCGTCTCCAGGGCACAGATCCCGAAGATGTTATTAAAAATGCATTTGGCTGTTTCGATGAGGAGAACATGGGCGTTCTGCCAGAGGATAGGCTGCGTGAGCTGTTGACCACAATGGGTGATCGTTTTTCAGATGAAGATGTAAGTGCATTTAATTATATTTATGCTATACCCAAAACAGATGTTGCAGCCATATTAATCATAATTGTTATGGCCCTAATCCAATTTATGAATCATTGTGACTCATGATTTATACTTTTGCTACGCAGGTGGACGAGATGTACCGTGAGGCGCCTATAAAGAATGGTCTGTTTGACTATCTGGAATTCACACGCATTTTGAAACATGGTGCCAAGGACAAGGATGAGCAATAGTTCAGAAAGTACTTAATAGGAGCTGCCACAGCAGCTTCTATCTCCAGAAATGTCCAATTATCTAATGAATTGTGTATTTTATATATCTTATATGTATATATATACATTCTAATATCTAACTTTTTTTATTTAATTTTGCCTAAACGTTTTGTTCTGTTCTGTTCTGTACCTTTTTACGCATTTCAATTCAAATAATTACGCTGAATATGTACGATATTAGAATGTGTGAACTGATAACACAAGTTTCCCAATTTTCATAAGTAT
>JBAMBS010000622.1:0-21213 GCA_037044455.1 Zygothrica quintamaculata
GTACTCGTCATGGAACTTTGTGTGGTGTCTTTTTTTTAACCCCTTTGCCTTTTTGTAAAAAAGAAGCAAAGCGGAGCTATTGGAAATGTGCAAAATCCAAAAGTATGTAACACATAGAAATAATCATCGGAGACCCCATAAAGTATATATATTCTGAATCAGGACGACAAGACAAGTTGATCTAGCCCTGTCCGTCTGTCTGTCCGTCCGTCCGTCCGTCCGTCCGTATGAACGCCTGTTTCTCAGAGACTATAAGAGCTAGAGCAACCAAATTTTAAAACTAGATTTGTTATTTTCGTACGCTGTACAAGTTTGTTTTTGATTTTTCAATTTCCTCCTCTGACCCCTGCAATTCGAAAAAATCGATTATTGAGCACAATTTTCAACCGATCAAATTTATTTTTGGCACTCATCATAATTAAGCCATTCTTGATCGATGTGATTCTGGGTAAGATTGATCAAAAAACTCAGAAGTTATACATCATCAAAAGTGGCGTTATGGGCCCGGTGGGATAGAGTAGTGCGCTCAAAATAAGAGCTAGAGGGAATATAGATTTTCTATGTTAGTACACTATACAAGTTAGTTTTGGTTTTTCAAATTTCCTCCCCTGACCCCCGCAAATCGAAAAAATCGATTATAAGACACAATTTTCAACCGATCGAAATTCCTTTTGCACACGTACTAATAAGACCATTCCTGATCTACGTTGTAAATTTCCTTAATACGTAGATTTTTTATGTTCGTACGCTATACGAGTTTGTTTTTAATTTTAAAACTTTCTCCCCTGACCACCGCAATTCGAAAAAATCGATTATTAAGCACAATTTTCAACCGAACAAATTTTTTTTTGGCACACATCATAATTAGGCCATTCCTGATCGTTGATGTGATTCTGGGTAAGATTGATCTAAAAACTCGGATATTTGGAATATAGATTTGCTATGTTAGAACGCTATACAAGTTTGTTTTGGTTTTTCGAATTTCCTCCCATGACCCCCGCAAATCGAAAAAATCGATAGTAAGACACAATTTTCAACCGATCAAAATTCTTTTTTGCACACGTACTAATAAGACCAGTCCTGATCTACGTTGTAAATTTCGCTAAAGCGGCTGTCCCCTGCACTGGGTGGCCCTGGGGCCATGTTATGTAGGGGGGGGGAGAGAAACCGATTATGTGCGATTCTTTTTTGTTTCGCGATGTAAGCGATAAGAGTTAACGGTTTTTGAGTTTGAAGAAAACGAAAATTGATTTTATGATAGACGCGTCCGCTTGGCTTGAGAGTTAGTCGGAGACTGCGAAAATACGAAATTTATACAACATTAAGTATCGCGCTATAGAGGGCGGGGGCTAAAAGGCGCGCGCAATGAGTAAGTCCATGTGCAACTGAGTGTATGTGTAAGTATGTTTGTGTATGGCTGTGTATGTAGGCAAAAGGGCTCTTGTAGTCGGGTACACTCGACTACAAATTTTTTACTTATTTATTTAAAAATTTCCTAGAGAAAGACGAATGTTTACCACAATTTTCACCAGATTGAATTTTCTTTTTTTCACACATAATAATTCTTCAATTCTTTGTCCACATCGAAACTTAATTAAAATTGAAAAAAAAAACAAGTAAATATTTGTAGTCAGGTGCACCTGACTACGAGTACCCCTTTTCCCACACACACCCGACATCAGCTTTCTTACTTAATTTAACATTATTCATAATTTTCACTTCATTTTTTAATTATTTTATATAATAGTTTTTATGAAGAAAATATTCTTAAAGCTTAAATATGAAGCAACTTGCTTTCAACATATGCGATATGATATTCTTCCCTACAGTATTCTTAGCTGTTTCATCTTAAGAAATTATAATTTTCAGTGCTCTAGTTGCTTTTGATTATTTTTCTACTCGCACCCACGATTTAATACATTTTTTTCACAATTTATAACAAAAACGTTTTTGATTTATATTTTATAATAATATTTGTTCATGGTTAAACAAGATATTCATAATATTAAAGCATTTATTAATTGACTGCACACAACTTTTTCCGTTGAAGTGATTTCGTGCGCTATACGAGTTTACTTAAGATTTTTAAATCTCCTCCCCTGAGCCCCGCAATACGAAAAACGAGTATTAAGCACAATTTTAAACCGATCAAATTTATTTTTGGCGCACATTATAATTAGACCTTGAGATATGTTGTAAGTCTCGTTAATATTGATGAAATAACACCGAATTTATACTTCATTAGGTATCTCATTATAAAAGCTAGTGCAAAGTAATTTTAAATCTAGATTATTTTCGTACGCTATACGAGTCTGTTTCAAATATTTGAATTTCTTCCCCTAGCGCAATACGAAAAAAATGAATTATTAAGTTCAATTTTCAACCGATTGAATTATTTTTGGTACCTATCATAATTAGATCATTCTTGATCTTCGTTGTGAATTTTGTTAAGATTGAACAATAAACACGGAAGTTATACAACATTAAGTATCGCGCTATATAGCGCGGGGGGCTAAGAAGCGCGCGCAATGGCTAAATACGTGTGCAACTGTGTGTATGTGTGTGTATAGCTGTGTATGTAGGCAAAGGGGCTCTCGTAGTCGGGTAAACTCGACTACAGATTTCTTACTTGTTTTGTTTACTTTCTAGAAATAACCTACTAAACCTGTATATTTCAAGTATGTTTTAATTTTTTTCTTTACCACAAAAGTAAGAGGGGACTGATGAATTGGTGTAAATATTACACACACAAGCTCTGCTTGTTAAAAAAAGCATCTCCGAGCCTATAATGTATACATATTCTTTATCAGCATAAAAAACTGATCCGGTATACCTATGTCCGTTTGCCTGTCTCTCTGTATGAACATATGCTTCTTACAGATTATAATAAGTATTATACAAGTATTACCAAGCTAAACATATTGGTTCTTGAATATTTTACACATTACGTTTATTGTAAAATTTGAAAACAACCACCTCAACAAATCAAAACAAATAATGTCTTGAATAACAAACTCTTTTAATTTAATATAATGACTGCATAATCCGTTATCAATATTAATTTCAAAAAGAATGGATAATTAACAACAAATTTATTAAAGAACAGCTTTTGTCTTAAACAGTGCAGTGGGGTTGATAACAAATAACAACTTACAGTGGCCGTAAAATGTTTTATATGTATATGTGTAACCGTAGGTGTATGTGTGCTTTGGAGTTAATTGACCTTTAAAATAAGGTAAACCCGACTGCAGCTTTTTTGGTATAGTTTATTATGGCAAATCAGCTAAAGTATATTAATTTCAAGCCCAGCAATTTTAATTTCACTTTAACACAAACCACAACAAAAACTTTAACAACTTTCACAGGTACTCAAACAGACACACATATATCGAATATGCTGTTTTTACTTAATGCAAACTAAACATAGCAGAGCCAACAGTATAAGAGAAACATGTTAAGCATCGTCACAGCCGTTATACCGTAAACTTTTACATACGGGTACACATAGAGATTGGTCGCACTAGATAATCCAACCAGTCAAGACGTGTTTGCTTTGGTAACTTACTAACTATGGTTTTTTATCTTTGCAATGCGCGTGCGTGCAGCGTTCGGTAGTAACTGAACTGACCCGACGGTTGCGGCTGCGCAAACGTTACTATTTTTAGCCCCTCTGCCTTTTGAAAAAAGAGCAAAGAGGAACTAATGAATTTGTGCAAAATCGAGAAGTATGTAACATGTATCATCGGAAACTCCATAAAGTATATATATTCTTAATGAGGACGAGAAGACGAGTCGATATAGCCCTGTCCGTCTGTCTGTCTGTATGAACGCCTATTTCTTAGAGACTATAAGAGCTAGAGCAACCAAACTTGAAATCTAGATTCGTTATGTTCGTAGATTATACAAGTTTGTTTTTAGCCCCTTTTGCCTTTTTGTAAAAAAGAAGCAAAGCGGAACTATTGGAAATGTGCAAAATCGAAAAGTAGAAACATATAATTAATCGTCGGAGACCCCATAAATTATATATATTCTTAATAAGGACGACAAGACGAGTTGATCTAGCCCTGCCCCTCTGTCCAACCGTCCGTCTGTCCGACCGTCCGTTGGTCTGTATGAACGCCTTTTTCTCAGAGACTATTAGAAATAGAGCAACCAAATTTTTAACTTAGATTTGCTATTTTTGTACGCTATACGAGTTTGTTTTTGATTTTTGAACTTCCTCCCCTGACCATCGCAATTCGAAAAAAAACTATTATTAAGCACAATTTTCAACCGGCACACATCATAATTACACCATTCTTGATCTATGTTGTAAATCTGGGCAGGATTGATCAAAAAACTCGGAAGTTATCAACTCGGAAGTAATGAACATCATTAAAAGTGGTGTTATGGTGCCCGGGGGGGTATGGCAGTGCGCGCAAAATAAGAGCTAGAGCAACCAAATTTGGAATCTGGATTCATTATAATCGTACGCTATACGAATTAGTTTTAGATTTACGAATTTCTCCCCTGCCCCCGCAATTTGTAAAAATTATTATAGGGCACAATTTTCAACTATTTAAATTTCTTTTCGGCAAATATATTACTAAAAGCAATATTGATCTACGTTGTGAATTTAGTTAACAATAAACACGGAAGTTACAGAACATTAAGTATCGCGTAATAGAGCGCGTGCGCTAAAGTGCTTAAAGTACGTGCAGAACTGTGTATATGTGTGAGTATGTGTGTGTGTGGCTGTATATGTAGGCAAAGGGGCTCTCGCAGTCGGGTACACTCGAGTACAGACTTCCTACTTGTTGATTTTTGAATTTCCTCTCATGACCCCCGCTCTTCGAAAAAAACGGTTATTAAGCACAATTTTGAACCGATCAAATTTCTTTTTGGCACACATCATAATTAGACCATTCTTGATCCATATTGTGAATCTAGGTAAAATTGATCTAAGCACTCCAAAAGTATGTAACACATAAAAATAATCATCGGAGACCCTATAAAATATATATATTCTTGATCAGGATGACAAGACCAGTCGATCTAGCCCTGTCCGTCTGAATGTTTGTTTCTCAGAGACTATAAGAGCTACAGCAACCAAATTTTAAACTTAGATTCGTTATTTTTGTACGCTATACGAGTTTTTTTTTAATTTTTGAATTTCCTCTTCTGAGTCCCGCAATTCCGAATAAAAGATTATTAAGCTCAATTTCCAACCGATTAAATTTCATTCCTTATCTGCTTTCGCTAAGATTGAACCAAAAACACGAAAGTTGTACAAACTTAGGTATCACAAAATAGAGCGCGGGGGCTAAAAGGCGCGCATAATTGCTTAAAGTACGTGCAGAACTGTGTGAACATGTGAGTATATGTGCGTATAGCTGTATATGTAGGCAAAGGCACTCTTGTAGTCGGGTTCACTCCACTACAGACTTCTTACTTGTTTTTTTTTTTGTAAATTGCTGTATAATGTACAAAAAAAACCTAGATACATAATCAACCACATTAACTCTTATAAATACTGAGAAACAGGTGATTATACAGACGAACGGATTGTAAAGGTTTAGCTGTAACATACTTTTCAATTTTGTGGAATTTCATTACCCCGTTTTAATTTTTTTAAAGGTATAGGTGGTAAAATACTGGCATAGGCGAGAAAAGACATAACGGCAGTTTCTGAAGAAGTTAATATAGCCATCAGCTGAGAAACCACTGAAGAACAAAACAGACAATAGGACAAAATGACAAAATAATAAATGTTGAACAATGTTCTTTAGGTTTGGTTCATAATTTTCATCGAAAAAATATGACTTATATAATCTACAGGCTATAAGTTTTCATCGTTTTTCGATATATATTTTAAGTAACATTAAGGTTTTTTCCTTTAATAAATAATTCCTTATTTGACTTTCTGCTTTGCAGATAAGTTTCGTACAAAAAAATTTCTAGAAAAATTTATTCCTACAATAGATTAGTTAACAGAAGTAGTTTCTTTACTTCTTGTTTGCATAAAAATATTCAATTAAAATTAACAATTCTAAAATCTTGTCATTTAACATTATTGCACACAATCATATAAATATAACTGATCCCAAGACCATGAAAAATTAAAATAGCTAGTTTTGATGAAAAACGAGCTAAAAAATATGAGGTAAATCCTTAATGGTGAATATATATTCAGTCAAGCACCGATAATTTGAATGGGCAAAGAGATCACAGGAATTCCATTTATTAGCATTTCCGTTTAACGAAGCTCAAAAAGTAAAATTTAGATAAACAGGGCTTTTATATTTTACATCATGTTTACATATTTAAATTATAAAAACAAATAAACCGCAGGCTTAGAAGTTTATTTAAATTTATATTTTATGCTGTTCGTCAGCTATAACAATATTAATATTAAATATAAAATGAGATCAAAAATTTTAATATTGCTGTCCCACAGCTTATTACTTAATGTGTTTAAAACCGATCAAATTTATATAAACTGATTCCAAATCAACGATTTTTTATTTTTTTATACACAATATTTTCTTATATACAATCAATTTTTTGCTTTTATGAGACTAAATTTAGTGTTTAATAGTTTTATGATGTTTAAAAATAACATAATATTGCTTTTAGCCAATATTTGCTTATAAACTATACACCTTATAACCGATATGTACTGTACTATAGATTATTGGCTAACACTGCCCAAGAGTTTTAAAGTTTTATCGATAAGTTAGGGAAGCATTGTCACAAGCTCAGTTCAGAGGTTAAATCATTCTTATAAAATGTCATCAGTTGTCATTCGACAACATATTTAGACTATTTAATAATAGTTTTAAGATTATTTTTGAAAATTGTAAATGTCAAGAAATTCAAACAAATTTTTTAGACATCTTTAATATCTCAAAGTTAAATATTTTTTGAGCATTGCATATTGGTTTAAATTGTTAACTAAGAAACAAAACAATCTAATACCTTGTTGCTGTAAAAAATAACTGGAAATATTGAAGTAAGCACTAAATACTACAATGGCCTGGCAAATTTTATTTTCTGGAATAATTCAACTGGCTGGATAATTCTTATAGCCCATTTAGAGAATCATCTATAATGTGATAGTTATTTTCTGACCATATTTACATCGTTATTAGACTTATTTTTATGTTAATATACATATATGACATTGGAAATATACAACAAACACCTTACAGTTTCATAAAGATGAAAAATGGGGTCCCCGCTGGTAGTACTGTTTAATATGTCCAAGTCTTTATGTATATATGTTAAATAGACATCTGCAACTCCGTTGGACAAGGACAATGGTATAATCGTATGCTACTATGACGACGATCAAATATTGTGATTGTGGAATCCGCACAACATTAACCTAGCCACCCAGAAAAAATCATGTACCATACATATTTTTCAACACTGTACTCATTCGCTACTTTGTTATCTAAGGTCACTCTCTCACACACACTAGCCTCTCTCATTTGACGAGCGTGCGCTATACTCTCGATTGAGTACATTTACTCGTCGCTGCCGTTACTAATCGTTGTGGTTGTCTGTTTTTACATACATACAAAGTCACAGTCAATTCAGTTAGTCTTTTTTTGTAGTTCTGTTGCCACTCGTTTTCGAAATCAGTTGACTTTCTGCTGCAACACAAGCGGACTGAAAATTTTTGTTTAAGTGCTGCAAACATTTTTTTAAATCTTTGAAATCAACTAATATTGTGAAAAGTATATGGTAAAATATTAAACATACACAAATAAAAAATACAAATATAAAAATTTCGGATAATTATAAATAATTAATTTAATGGATAATACGGTTTTAAATGTTTTACTATTTTGTATATTTCATATTTTGGTAAATAAATTCCAATGTTTTTAATGCCGCTTTAATTAAATGCAAAATACGCGTCTTACACAAATTTCTGCAATTACTTTGATACGGGAAAAAAAACGAACGAATAGCAACAAAAAAAGGGAATATATTTTCTGTCTGTTTTTCTTTCTTTTTCCAATGCTGTTCGCACTCGTTTATAGTGCTCTTCATGTGTGTATGCACATCAGTATAAAAATACCAACACCACAGAAAGCATTTAATATGTGCTCTTGCTTTTTACTCGCTATCATTATCGTCTCGTTGACTCGTTTACGTACGTGTGTAGTGAAAACGTCGGAGCGTCTAGAGCGAGGTGAAAAATAAACGTTTATACTTTGTGTATGTAAACATATTTTAATACATAAATTTGTACTGGGCGCACGCCCGCTGTGAATGTGTGTGATGCGAAATACTCGCAAAAGCAGCCATTTCATACCAGCAATCATAGCGGCGTTAGCTTAATCGCTAGAAAGCTTGAAAAAGCTTTTGCTGTTACGAATGTCTGACACTTGTATTGGCACTCGTCTCTGATGCTAAAAGCAACGAACATCGTATGTACGGTGAGGATGTCGCTAAAATGCGAAAAAAAAAAATTAATTCAAAATTTGTGTCTAAAGTGTTCCAACAAATAAGGGTGGTTATAAGATGGAAGCTGTTACCGAGTAAAAGTCTATATGACTTTATTTCTATTCGTTTTGCTTATTTTTGCTAACAAAAAAATTGCGCGCATTTTTTAAAACAGCAGCAGCACTTCAGCACGCTGGTATATTTTCTGATGGCCTGTTGGACAAGTAAAAGTGAACATAGATTTGAAATCATGACACATGCAAAGGGAGCGAAACACGTAGACGAATGCGAGACGGAGATGGAATAGAGTCACCAGCGAGATGGCAAATATCAGAGCCAACAACAAGAGAAAAAAACAGCGAGTTGTCTTCGGCTGCCAGCCGCAATCGGAATAGAAGAATTATCATTTATTATATATTGTAACAATATGTTTAGTGTGTGTCCCTTTTTTAAGTGCGTGTTTATCGATAGTGGAGTTTTACATATTCAATCTGTAGTATAATTTTTGTATGATAATTGTTTTTGTTCTAACCGCTATCACTATTATTGTTATGTTTTTTTCAGTTATGTGCATTGTTGAACCCGGAACAAATGTAAACACAAAAACAGCAGCTACATAAAACACAACGAACACGCTGCAAAAATGTAAATGCGATTGAGAATATCAGCAACTGAGCAAAATAAAATAAAATTAAATAATCAAAATAATAATAAGAGTAATAATGCAAAGAATAACGTTTACATAAATTAAATGCAGGCAAAGTCATTAATAAAAAAGCCACAAATCACCAATAAGCAATCGTAAAATGTTAAAGGACAATAGCAAAAGAGCCAACAGCACAATCTAAGAGTAGTAAAAACAAAGCTGCAAAATTTACAGGCTTTGACTGCTTTTCTGTTTCCGTCGTCATCTTTTAATTTCAATTCTAACCGCGGCAAAAATTAAATTGTCGCACAATAATATAAATATAAGCAGAAGCAAATATTTACTAAGCCTGATATATTGTCCTCGGCCAATTTGGTGGATTTGGCGACTTCCCACAAAATGCAGTCGCGCGTATGCTGCTGTATGACAAACAACAATACAAATAACACCAACACAACAACCATTAATATTTCCAAACGGCAGCAAAAGAACCATCAACATCTTACACAAAACAGAGAACTATTGGAAAAATTACCTAAGGAAAGGCGCCCAAAGGTGACAAAATCTACTGGCGCATCGGACGCCAGTAGTTGTAACGGCAGCTACAACAACGATCTCAACGGCGAGCCAACGGAGTCAGCGACGTGCTCAGCTAGCACGGTCGCGGTGACGATAGCGTTGACGGCGTCGACGTCGTCTTCGTTGGAACGGCAGACGGCAGCAATAAACGTAAAAGTAACAGCAATACCAACAATAACAAAGGAGTTTAATTTTTTTACAACTTCTGCAAGTTTATGCTAAATTTTGTTAATATAATTTTTTGACCAAGAATTGACTGCCAGCATTTAGAGCTAAAAAAAAAAACAAGAAAGTCAAAATCATCCGTGAAAATACTGTCAAATTGTGCAACACACAAGCAACCAAAAATTTACTTTATTTTACCCGTTGTCCCCCCAAACTCGTCTACCGGAGTTTTTTTTTATATTTTTTACGGATTTACGTACTTTAAAAATCAATTCGCGCAGACCAATATACATTATTCCACTGAAACGCGTATTGCCGCCAAGCCAAGGCTAGCAACAGATTATATATGATGGCTGAACATTTGGACGAACCGCCACAGAAGCGGGTCAAAATGGACCCATGTGAGTATACAAACCATTTGTATTTTTGTTTTATTTATTTTTTATATTTGTTTTCTTTATAATGATAGATTGCAATCATATTTTACCAAATTTTATATTTAAAAATAGGCAAAACACAATAAATATAATTTTTCTTCTTACTGATAAAAAAAAAACTCCTCTAGAAATTAAGGCGAGACAGTAAATTCATAACCGCCATCTTTATAGTTCTTAATTTGAATATATTAATTTTTGTTTTCTTGGAAATCACTCAATGCATAATATCTTCTCTTAGCGGATGTTTACTACTTGTTGGAAGATAATTTACCCGATGAGTTGGTGTCATCCAACAGTGGTTGGTCAGATCAGTTAAACACTGGTGGCAGTAGCGGAGTAGTAAGCACTTCAGCTGTCGCTGGTGGTTCAAACAAACCACCCGTTCAAGCACCTGGTCCAAGCGTTGCTCCAACACAAATGAACGGTAGCGGTAGTAGTGGAGATGACGGCAGCGGTAATAGTGGTGGAAGTACTGCTGGTAATCAACTGCGTCAAATGCAGCATCTGCAGCACCTATTGCAGCAGCAGCAACAAAGCAACAAGGGAAACGGCAGTAATATGGTTGTGCAAGGCATAAGTCAATTGGGAAGTAAGTCGCCTAATTTACAATCACCTAGCACAGGCATGCAGGTAGCGACACAAATAGGAATGGCCAATTCATTGCCCATGTCCATGTCGAGTAACGGAAACAATGGTATAAATGCCATGCCAGGTGAGTTTGACAAAGTGCTAAAAGAAAAATTAAACGACATAAATTTATAATAAAAATATTGTTTGTTCTAGGCATGAATACTATTGCACAAGGTAATCTGGGCAATATGGTTCTGACAAACAGCGGTGGTATGGGAACCTTAGGTGGGACCAGTATGGTTAATTCACTTAAGCAACCGGGATCGGCATCCATAATAAACGCTGTACCCGGAGCTGTGGGCGTAAGCTCTGTTCCTGGCGCTGCACCCAATCAAGGTATGCATATGCAAAATGGGCCGATGATGGGGCGCATGGTAGGACAACAGCATATGCTACGTGGTCCGCTTTTAATGGGTGCTGGAACTGGCGGTGGTAATGGACCGAATGGTGTTAGCAATAGTGGTGGACCGCGAATGCAGAACCCAAACATGCAATTGGGTAAGAACAATTTAAATAGGAAAATATACTCCTTTTTTTTTGTTTTATTTTTTTAAACTATCTAAATTCTTAACGTATTATTTTTTATATTAAAGGGCAAATCAATAACATTCCTTATGGAGTTGGGAACTATGGTGCACCCAATAGCAATAATTCTCAGCAGCTTTTGGCTCAACAAATAACACAGCGTGGTGGCGTTGTAGCTCATAATATGAATGCGGCCATGCAACAAGGAAATCGACCAATCGGAACAGTAGTTCCCATGTCAAGCTTAGTTGGAGATGTGGGTCCTTCTGGCGGCGGGAATCTCGTTGGTAACTCCCAGCAACAGCCACAGTTGGCTGCGGCAAACTCGCAAGTAATTTCCCAACAGCAACAGCAACCGGGTGTGCAACAGAATGCGCTTGGACCACGCACACCGCTGTTGGGACATGCCCAGCAACAGCAGCCCAGTTCGTCACAGCAACAACAAGGAATAGTTTCGAATGTCGCTTCGTCCATTAGTGTGGCTACTCCAACGCCCGGGAGCATGTCAGATGAGCGTAAAAAACAGATACAGCAGCAATTAATGTTACTTTTGCACGCTCACAAATGTAATAGGCGTGAGAACCTCAATCCCAATCGTGAGGTCTGCAGTGTCAACTATTGCAAGGCTATGAAAGCAGTGCTTGCACACATGGCAACCTGCAAGCAAAGTAAAGATTGCACTATGCAGCATTGCACTTCATCGCGCCAGATACTACTTCATTATAAAACCTGTCAGCGATCCGATTGTATTATATGTTTTCCCTTTCGACAAAATCATTCGCTCTTTCAAAATGCTGGAGGCGCAGGAACTACTGCCAGTGGAGCATCAAGTTCCCCTTTACAGCAGCAACAACAACAGCACCAGCAGCAGCAGGTGTCTCAGCCACAAGTGCAACAAAATCCGTCAGGCTTAGGAATTGGAGTCAGTCTTGGGATCGGTGTTGTTGATGGTAAACAGGTAACACAGAACACTAATACTGGAGCGCAGCAGAACACTGCAATTGTTCTTCCGCAGCAACAAACAGCCGGCGTACCTATCGTGCCTAAAAGTAATACGGATATGGCACAGCAAATGGCACAGCACCAAGTGCAACAACAAGAGCTACGGCGCTTCGAAAGCGTTTCAAGTGTAGGTCAAACCGTACCGGTCACAGGTGGAGTTTTGGGCACACCAGCGCAGGGTATTTCTCCTAATGTACGAATGCAAAATGCTTCAGCAGTACGTGTCATAGGTGTTCAGAGTGGACCAGGAGGCACTATTCCAGGTGGGATACCTGTACCTGGTCAAAATGTTTTGTCTGGAACGAGCGATATAAACAACATGCACCAGCAGCAGTCGCAGGCTGCCCAGCAAGGTGGTCAACTGATGATGCAGGGTTGCAGTTCTGTCAGTGGGCGCAGGCGCAATTTGCCAAATTTGGTTGAACAGCAACCCAACGTACAACAAAATGCACAGCAGCAGCAATTAAGCAACATTCCAGCGCCTCTATCGATCAACGTAGGCTTTAACAACGCCAATTTTGTAGGACCAAGCGACAAACAACAACATCAAATAGTAGGTCAGCCCGATCAGCTTGCAAAGCTGAAGTTACACGCTCAAGCACATGGTAATGTGGGGCCATCCGGAGCACAAGGAGTTGGCAATAACTCTGCTGGGACTAGTGTGTTGATGCCTGCCGATGCTGCCGGAAGTAGTAACAATTCTACAGGTCCATCAAATGTAGCAATAGGGTCTTCAGCTAGTGTACCCAATGCAGGCGGTCCTCTTGGAAGTGAAAATGAGAAAGACTGGCGTGAATCGGTGACAGCAGACCTCCGTAATCATCTTGTGCATAAGTTAGTACAAGCAATTTTTCCGACATCTGATCCAACAACAATGCAGGACAAACGCATGCATAATCTCGTGTCCTACGCAGAAAAGGTGGAAAAGGATATGTACGAAATGGCAAAGTCACGTTCGGAATACTATCATCTGTTAGCCGAAAAGATATATAAAATACAAAAAGAACTAGAGGAAAAACGTCTGAAACGCAAAGAGCAGCATCAACAGCAAATGCTGCAAATGCAGCAACAAACTGGTCCGAGTGCGATCGCCAATCCAAGTTCATTATCTAATAGCACCATTCAACAACAGCCTGGTCAGGTTGTGCGCCCTATGATAAGCCCGATGAGTACTGGTGGAGGCACTGGTGCCACTAGCGTAATGCAGCAACAGTTGCGCCCGCAAGCTTCTGGCATGGGTGGCAGTGCCAGTCAACAAACATCTACTACTGGTGGTCAATCTAATATCGTAGCCGTAGCGACAGCGAGTATGCGTAGTCAGTCGCCTGGTGGTAATATGCTTACCATACAACAACAGCAACGCATGCAATTTCCTCAACAACAGCAGCCAAGTCAAAACAACATGCTGATTGGGCCACCCGGCCCAAGTCCTGGAGCTATGGTTACCAATTCTTCTCTGTCTCCATTTAATGCACAGCAACCTTTGCAGTCAACATCACAAGTAGGTTCGGTTCCCAATCAGCAGCAACAGCAATTTATGAATGCAAATGGCAGTACACAAACCCCGCAACTAAGCGAAATAATGAAGCAGCGTCTATTACAACAGCATCAACAGCAATCAGTGGCTGCCGCAGCAATGTTAATGCCTCAGTCTCCATTTAACAGTGCTACACATATTTCACAGCAGCACCAACCGCAGTCTAATACTTTTAGTTCACCGATGCAACAAAAGATTCAACAGCCAATTGGATTGAATAATATGCCACCCACACCCACCAGTTTAGATGCACTTAATGCAACAGCTAATACAGGGTCAGTAGGCGTTAGTGGTGGATCTGTGGCTGGGCCCAGTCCCTCGCCTAGCTATTTATCAAATGGACCAATTGGGACGCCGTCCAACAATCCACCCTCTGTAAACAGTCTAATGCAGCCGTTAAGTAATCGAGAAGCAACGCCTCCATACATACCTTCCTCACCAGTTCCGGCAACCAGTGCCTCAGGTCTGGCACCTAGTACTACACCCGCTTCGGCAGCAGCTACATGTACTAGCTTAGCGAACGGTAGCAATAGTAGCAGTGGATCCATTAGCATGGTTATCACAACTACAGCGACTTCAACAGCGGTCAGTACACCGCTAAGTTGTGCATCATCAGTTGCAACGCCCACTTCAACGATCACATCGTGCGGCAATGGAAATTCAGCTTCAACTAACACTCAACTGCTGTTGTCCCGTAGCATAAGCGAAATCAGCTCTGCTAGCCGACTACTAAGTAGCTCAAGTAGATCGTCGTCACAGATGGCGGCGCTTGAGGCAGCGGCACGCGAAAATGATAACGACACACCGTCTCCGGTGGGTGCTAACGATACTAATGGAAGCACCGGTGGAGGTACTGGTAGTGGTGGAATGTCATCAAAAGGTAAAAATGACTCTATTAAGCAAGAGGATGAAATCAAAAAAGAATTTATGGATGATAGTTGTGGTGGCAACGGGGATAGTTCACAAACTGATTCCTCGACAGGTGGCAAAGGAAAGAATGTTAACAATGATGGCACTAGTATGCATAATGTGGACCTTAAGTCGGAAGGATGTGCTAATATTAAAGTTAAAATTAAGTCGGAACCAATGGAAGTTGATGACTCAACGGCCAGTAACGTTAATGCTAGTGGCACTCACGGCGACAGTACAATGTGTGGTGTCGACACAAAAGATAATATCAACAGTGTTATTGATGGTGTTTCGTCGGCTAGTGTGACCGATATTAAAATCAAAGCCGAGACCATGCAATTGGTGCCCGAGCCACTGGCGCCCTCTGCTGGCGACAAAAAGAAAAAATGCCGTAAGTTCAAAAATTCTCATAAAAGAAATATTTTAATAAATTTTAGTTAGTTTGTAAGCGTCCATCTACAATGACGGAATTATAATTTTAAATACATTACATATATATATATACAGTCGAGTCCCGATAATTCGTAATGCCACGGGGATCAGGTTTTTTACGAATTACGCTGGATTTTGAATTACCGAGGTTTCCATTTAACGAGGCTCAACAAAGAAAATTTCGAATTACCGCGGTTCTTGTATTATAGATAATGTTTATATATTTCTTAATTGTTGGACTCAAGAAATCAACATAAGTACATTCATTTATACTTTTTATATATTAAATGCAAATTAAATTAATTAATTATTTTATTTAAATTTTTTCGACATTTTCGCATTGATTGTACGCTTGCGAAAAAATCAGTAAGCTAATAGAAAATAATGTGAGCTAGCAAAAAAATTCAGCATGTATAGCGACATAAAGGCGGCATATGTCTACAAATCCTAACGGTGTCTTAAATGACAAAAATTTTGCATTGCATTACGAATTATAAGAGGTTACGAAATCAAATTACGAATTATAAGAGGTTTAATATTTTTTTGCGTTGTGAAAAATATTACTAATTAGCGAGGGGACCAAAATGTATGAAATTTTTACGAATTATCGAGTTTTTTTTCAAGGGGACAGAAATTTGTACGAATTATAGAGAATTTCGAAGCGGGGTATGAATTATCGAGACTCGACTGTATATATACATTATATATATATATATATATATATATATATATATATATATACAACTTGATTTATGTTTTTTTATTAGAATTTAATCCAGAGGAACTCCGTACAGCACTTCTACCAACATTAGAAAAACTTTATCGCCAGGAACCAGAGTCAGTACCATTTCGATATCCAGTTGATCCACAAGCGCTGGGTATACCCGATTACTTTGAAATTGTAAAGAAACCAATGGACTTGGGCACTATACGTAATAACATACTAAATGGCAAATATAGTGATCCTTGGGAATATGTTGACGATGTCTGGCTAATGTTTGATAATGCGTGGCTCTATAACAGAAAAACGTCGCGTGTTTATCGGTACTGCACAAAGGTAAGAACACTATATACATATATATATAAATGTAAATACTATACTTCACTATATTCAATATTTGTATGAATATTATATAAACCATTTAAACAAATGTTAGCAGTTTTTGCCTTCATTTTTAAGTTCGTAAATAACCGACACATTTTCCAACCCTTTGAAAAGTTCAAAATATGTTGCACTCTTAATATTCATATGGTATACAACATTTAAACATTTGAAATGAAACCAAAAAGTTTTGCCACAAACAGATAATGGGCCAGAAGGCTTTTAAACGTGCTCAAGACTATAAAAAGTAAATATATTTTAAGTGCTTTAATAAATCTTTTATTCATCGCTTGTGTTATTACAACCACAAGCCATTCTAAGCCTTGTGACGTCAACATATGTAATGTATATATATAATATGGTATAGAGCGTGGAGGGTTAAAAGGTGCGCGCAATGGCTAAGTACGTGCAGAACTGTGTGTATGCATGAGTATGTGTGTGTATGGCTGTATATGTAGGCAAAGGGGCTCTCGTAGTCGGGTACACTCGAATACAGACTTCTTACTTGTTTATAGTATAACTTGGTTTAGTTAATAAGATCCTACACTTTATCTAAGTTTTGTTTTAACAAAATCAATCTCAGAATTGTATTGATAACATTCAATTATATGATTTTTCACAGCTATCTGAAGTGTTTGAAGCTGAAATAGATCCTGTGATGCAAGCTCTTGGTTATTGCTGTGGACGAAAGTATACATTCAACCCACAAGTGTTATGCTGTTATGGAAAGCAACTCTGCACTATACCACGTGATGCCAAATACTACAGTTACCAGAACAGGTGAGTTAGTTTGTTGTAGGAGCTTGCTTTATGCTCAGTGAGTTGAAACATGTTGAAACATATATTTAAAAAAAAAATACTGAAAATAATACTGCCAAAAAATTTAATATATAAAATATATAAATACATAAATAAATAACAAATTAAATAACAAATTTTTATTGGTCTTACCATGAACGTATGAAGAAGTCGAAGCATTCCGTCCCTCTAAAGTATTGAACTTAGTTTTAAGCATCAACAATAGAGATGAGACGTCTTTGATATACCCAACACGCTGTCAGTATATATTCATCCTACGTTTTTTGCTTATTTCAATTAATTAAATAATTATTTTTATAAATAAAAAGATTCAGTGGCCAGAGCACCACCACCAGGTGAAAGACAATGTTGACTATTATTCAATATGTGTGTGTACAAAATGTTTCTTAAGCAGAGTTCTAGTTTCTTCTTTTTTAAAAAAATAGAATAAAACCATTTTGTTTTGTGGTGCGGAAACCAAATTTTTGGATAAAGTGAAAAATGTTATAGTTGACATATAAATTGCTTTATGTTGCTATATTCATTTTGGAAAGTTCTGACTCTTTTTGATTTTCTAAATGCTTGAACATATTTGGATTTAAGATGCAGATGAAATTACACAAAATAGACCCCGAAAAATTATGAATATATCAATTCACGACAATAATTCTGACCCATAGCAGAACGAAAACAATTTTCATAAGGCAGATTTTCCCACCGATTAAATATATATATTGATATATATTATACTTTTTTTTTTTGGATACAATATAAACGATATTATCTATGCAAGTATCACTTGGAATATAGGCACGAAAAAATATAATCATAAAGTATCCCATTCTTAAGCGCCGCGGGGCTACAAACGGCTTGCAAAAACTTACAGTACGCAGAGAACGGCGATGTGTTTGTATGTAGAACACTCGTAACTAGCGGTTCTTTTCTTCGTTTTTTTACAATTCGTGGTTGACGACCTCTCACTGGTACAATAATCATTACAGCTTTTTTAATTAAAGTAACGGTTTCAATAAAAGCATCTTGCGAATCGGGTCTTTAAAACATCTATTATTATTTTTGAGGTTATGATGCTTCCATTCGACAATGCAAATTTTCTTTTTAAATGCACCGAGATTTGTGTTGGACTCGTTTTCACTATAACTGTATGGCACGAATGACCTTGCGATAACCCTGCACAATATATGTAAATAAATTATAAATTGGGATACATTTGTATTGTATAACAAATAACAATACATAGAGACTAGTTTAAAATAAAAAGCAAACTTTTAATAACTGAGAACTAATAATATTGAATAAAGAAACAGTAACAAGAAAGTAAAACTTGACGAAATTGAAAATAAACCATTTTAAATGGTTATGCACTCTTATTTTCAATCCAAATCACAATTATTAGTTAAAATAAATATTAGGGTTGACAAAGCTTTCTCTTTATATTAATATTAGTATTTGTCTTTATTGCATTTATTTATTTTTAAAAATTATTATCATGTTAATTTTTGAAAAAAAAAAAAAAAAGAAAGAAGTCTGTAGTCGAGTGTACCCGACTGCGAGAGCCCCTTTGCCTAAATATACAGCTATACACACCTACTCATACATACAGACAGTTCTGCTCAGTACTTAGCCATTGCACGCACCTTTTAGCCCCCCACGCTCTATAGCGCGGTACTTAATGTTGTATAACTTCCGTGTTTATTGTTCAATTTTAACGAAATTTACAACGTAGATGAACAATGGTCTATTTAATATGTGTGCGAAATTTGATCGGTTAAAAATTGTACCTTATAATCGATCTTTTCAAATTGCGGGGGTCAGGGGAGAAAACTCGAAAATCTAAAACAAACTTGTATAGCGTACAAACATAACAAATCTACGTTCCAAATTTCGTTGCTCTAGCTCTTATTTTGCGCGCACTACTATACCCCCCGGGGCCCATAACGCCACTTTTGATGATGTATAACTTCCGAGATTTTTGATCAATCTTACAGGGACAGGGCTAGATGAACTCGTCTTGTCGTCCTGATTCAGAATATATATACTTTATGGGGTCTCCGATGATTATTTCTATGTGTTACATACTTTTTGATTTTGCACAATTCCAATAGCTCCGCTTTGCTTCTTTTTTACAAAAAGGCGTGGGGGTCTAAAAGGCGCGCGCAATGTCCAAGTAAGTGCAGAGCTTTATATGTATGGGTATGTGTATGTGTATGGCTCTATATGTAGGCAAAGGGGCTCTCGAAGTCGGGTACACTCGACTACAGATTTTTTACTTGTTTTATGATAAACAAGTTGACATAGAGTTTTCTCTGTCCACGGGAAAATATTAAATCTTAAAATTAAAGAACTGCAAGTGAGTCCTGCCAATCCTCTTGAATATTCTAAAGTCTTTGTTATTTATCAAGTCTTGCGAGTGCAAAGCATCAGCAAATCAGATCTTCCTCTGCTCACGACTTCGAAGGGTATATGACTATTTTAAAATACACTATATCTATTTCGCTCTATTTCGTGTTAGTTTGTGGACTGCCAGACAGGTATAAAACCTACAAACTGTAAGCCGCACAATAAAATTGCAGTCGCATGTTACTAGGTTTTAAGTCAAAATATATAAATAATGAAAAATTTCGATAGTCAAATGTAGCTTACTATTTCTTTCTGATAGAATTCAGTTTGTTAAAGTAGCCTTATCTTCATTTCTTTTTAGCCCCTTTGCCATAAAAATGAAGCAAAGCGGAGCTAATGGAAATCTGCAAAGTCCAAAAGTATGTAACACATAGAAATAATCATCGGAGACCCCATAAAGCAATACATGTTCTGTATCAGGATGACAAGACGAGTTCGATCTAGCCCTGTCCGTCTGTCTCGTCCGTCCGTCTGTATGAGCGCCTGTTCCTCAGAGACTATAAGAGCGACGAGCAACGAAATCTTAAACCTAGATTCGTTATTTTCGTATGCTATACGAGTTTGTTTTAGATTTTTCAATTTCCTCCCCTGACCCCCGCAATTCGAAAAAAAAGCGATTATTAAGCACAATTTTCAACCGATCGATTTTTGCACACATCATAATTAGACCATTCTTGATATACGTTGTAAATCTGGGTAATTTTGATCAAAAATCTCGGAAGTTATACATCATTAAAAGCGTTAAGGGTCGCTGAGGGGTTAAGTGGTGCGCGCAAAATAAGAGCTAGAGCAACCAAATTTGGAATCTAGATTCTTAATGTTCGTACGCTTTACAAATTTGTTTTAGATTTTCGAACTTCCTCCCCTGCCCCCGCAATTTGAAAAAATCGATTATAAGGCACAATTTTCAACTATTCAAAGTTCTTTTTGGCAAATATGTTGTATAAAGCATTATTGATCTACATTGTGAATTTCGTTAAGATTCAAAAATAAACACGCAAGTTACAGAACATTAAGTATCGTGCAATAAAGCGCGGGGGCTAAAAGGCTAAAGTTCGTGCAGAACTGTGTGTATGTGTGAGTATATGTGTGTATGGCTGTATATGTAGGCTGTATATGTCGGGTACACTCGACTACAGATTTATTTCTTGTTTTTTCCTCCTTATTGTACGACTTATGGTCTTTACATGCAAACCACATTTTTACTTTTTGGAAGTTTGGATTGGTTTTATTTTTTAATTTTTGTACCAAGACACTGATAAAATTCCAGGATATATTGCACTTTCTGTATCGGTCTTCTAATATTTCTGTGTTTTGCAGAATTTACTTTCATTATTAAAAAAAATTCATCAATTTGGCAATTTGAGTCAAGGATTATCTATTCTTTCTGAGATATTTAATAATCTGTCTCTCAATATAGTCAATATATTTCGATCAAGAATCAAATAATTTGTATGATTTATACAAAAAATGTGTTTTTATTCTATGATATTCCTTAATAGTTATTATATTTACTAAAGAAATTTATTTGAAATCTTAGAACAAAAAATATGACCAAATGACTGCTTTTATATTATTATTTCCAATGCAAAGAGGT
>JBAMBS010000623.1:0-145647 GCA_037044455.1 Zygothrica quintamaculata
ACGCCCAAAACCACTTGGATCATCATGGTTACCGTGTATAGAAAAGACTGGAATGGCAATATTTAGATTAGGATCTTCATAGTTAACAGACTGATTCACAGAGTTGTGGAAGCAAGCAGCCTGATCACTTAATATCTCCAATGATACCGGCTTGTCTCCAAACGTATAACGCCTCAATAACTCGATACATCTGCAACAGTCATTAATTCGCATAAACGTTTAATTTCTAGCACCTGACTTACTTGTACATGGCATTTTGACTAGGGATTGCGTCGTGAAACAAATCACCCCCAAGTAGTATCATGTCCACATCTTCCGAAACGGCTAGCTCCAGTATTTCCTCAAATGATGTAAAACTATCCTCGCCACGCACAGCATCTTTCTCGGCGTAACCTAAATGATTGTCCGTAGCCACCATTATGCGAATGACATTCTCGGAATCCATTTCAGTAGTAATGTCGTCTTCCATGACTGTTATAGTTTATTTCGCCGCAATGAGCACTTTAAACAAATATAAATTTCATATAGATTACCCGCCGTTCACGATAAGCACCATCGCAGTACCCATAGTAAAGACTGCAGCATGCCAATTGCTTAATTCAGATATCGATAGAACTATCCTTAAGATATTTAAAATCG
Source organism: Zygothrica quintamaculata (assembly GCA_037044455.1). Taxonomy (NCBI): domain Eukaryota; kingdom Metazoa; phylum Arthropoda; class Insecta; order Diptera; family Drosophilidae; genus Zygothrica; species Zygothrica quintamaculata. Next base: position 640 of record JBAMBS010000623.1, read on the forward strand.
TAATTAAGTATATCGATAGTTTGCAGCACGATTAATAATACACAGTATATTTAGTTTTAAAAAAATATTTAATTTTATTTAATTTTATATACTTTAAAGTTTTAAAAAACCTTACTCTTTTAAAGGTTTTTAATATAAAATTTTACTATTAAATGTTTAATCCATATCCATGTTATAAAATACATGTACAAGAATAGATGTTAAATCTTTGGTCAATACTTCATAACATCGGTGTCGATTTAGAATTATTTAGTATAGAAATATTTTTTTTTTGGTTTAAAGCGAAGTATTTTTTGTTAATATCTTTTGTTCAGCAATCCATTATCCAATATAAGAGTATATATGAGTAAGTGCTATTTTTATAAGCGTTCATTTCCAAATTTGTTCAGGATTTCAGTCGATTCAAATCACAGCTACGCTTTAATCTCTGCGTTTTTCTTAATCCAAGTAGGGCATTATAACTTGATTTATAACCTTCCTATTGGTATGCCAGGAAAGATGGTGCACAAATGGCTTGACTACAATAATCAATTTATTTGATTCTAACAAACTTTTAAGTCCGATAGAGTCATCCATGTATATTTTTCGCTTGTAAAACGGGGTTACATCCAATGATTCATTGAAGTAACTAAAATGACTAAAATTTATACAACGATAAAATTCAACCATATATAAAAGAAAAACAAGTAATAAATCTGTAGTCGAGTGTCCCAGACTACGAGAACACCTTTGCCAACATACACGCACATACACACAGTTCTACCCACTTTAAGCTTGCGCGCTTTAGCTTCCCCGCGCTCTATAGCACAATACTTAATACATAGATCAAGAGTGATCCAACCTTTATAAGTGCAAAGTCGATCGGTTGGATATTATGCTTAATAATCGTATTTTTCCTACTGTGCGGGTCAAGGGAGGAAATTCAAAAATCCATATCAAACTCGTATAGCGTACTCGAAATAAAAATAACGAATCTAGATTCCAAATTTGGTTGCTCTAGCTAGAATAGTCTCTAAGAAGCAGGCATTCATACAGACGGATACACAGCAGACGGACAGGGCTAGATTGACTCTCTAATCATCCTGATCAAGAATATATATACTTTATGGGATCTCAGATGATTATTTTTACCTGTTGCTACTTTTAGATTGTGCATTTTTCAATAAGATCCCGTTTTGCCATTCTTAAAGGCAAAGGGGCTAATAACATTACCTTGACTGCCAAGGCGTAATAACGCCATCGTTAGGTCCTCCAATTAGGATCACCTTATTGAGGCGTACCATTCCCATTTTGAAAGTAGTTGAATTGGAGCTCATCTTTTCGTTGTTAATTAATGGCAAGAATTCACTATACTTCATGTACAATTCTTGCTTATGTGGATCATTCCAGTAACCTCCTACCGAAGTATGTTGCCCAACTCTCGAATAAAATAGTTCAAATGCTGTCCTTGCTGCAAGGTCCGGAAATATTAAATGCAGGAAACTTGCTAAAATAAAAACAGTCTATTTATTGTTTATTAACTAATGTTATGAAGCTACCTCATACTTCCGTATTGACCGGCTTGAGGTGATGATAATGATATAAATGTTTTAACATTGTGATTGGGTAGACTTTCTATGGCTGCCCTTGCCAATATTCCTCCTTGTGAGTAGACCTGTGAATAAATCATTATAATTTTCTTACACTATATATAATTATTATAAAACGTACCTAGTAGAATAATTCCTTCCGGGTGAAGTTTTCCAACTTCATCTAATAAACACTAAACAATTTAATGACGCTTCAATAATCAAAAATATTTTAATTTTACCAATGTAATCTCTTATTTGTTCAACTTGCCTCCAAGCATTTTCTAGACTGTACCAACCACTGAACTTATCGCAGTTGTACACAACCGTACCTTCATGTAACTAAACAGAAATTCAGGAAATAATTTATTGTACTATCATCTTGACTTTGAACTCATTTCTGGAGTAAACAATAACAAAGAAAGGTGTAATGTCATTGCATACCTTTTCTATTTGTCGCACTAAAAACGTCATAGATTCGGCACCGGACAGTATTCCATGGAGTAATACAACTGGTTTGTATGCCAATGACCCAGTTAACAACATACAAATTCCTGTATACAATAACTCTATTCTCATTTTAAATTTACAAAATGATTACGTTCACTCTGCGACCTGTATTTATTGGCTATATATATGTTACTTTTGTTGTACAAAGCCTTTTTACATGAGTAGCAGAATCATAACATGAGGAGCAGAATCATAGCATGTGGAGCAGCTCTTTAACACTCTACATCTCATTTGCGAGGAAAATAATATTTTTTAATCATCCCTGAAGCAGTTCAGAAAAATATTCGATGGAGATTTGAATTTGATGGATCTCATTTGTAAACACTGTGAAAAGAGCTCGAAAAGAACGTTTTAAAACATAGATCCTTTAATTGTAATGAGACAAATGATTTGTAGACTTAAAAAGTTTTAGCACAATCTTTTAAATTTCGGGTGATGAAATATTGATGTTGAAAACAAATATTTAAGTCAACCGAAAGCAAACATTTATTTTGCTAAATTTCGTTAAGGATACACTCTCAAATAAATTCCGCAAGCTAGACGTTGAACTATGATATTAAATTTTACCAGAACATAAACCCATAACATTTCAAATTAATAAAAACTAAAAAAAATAACAATTTTAAGTATACCGCAGTTATATGAATAGTTAAAAAAAATGGATAAGGCTTTAATATATTTTATTATTTAATTTGCACTATTGAATCCCTTAAATTAAGCGGTAAATAATTTTACTGAATACCGCTAAATAAAACAATTCACTGAGTTAATCCATGACATATTAACTTATTCACGATTTTTACTTGTGTCATTAGTTTACGATTTCGGGCCTTGAACCTATATATCAAATATTAGATCGCTTAACAGCTTAGACCAGTGTAGTCTAAAATATAAAGGATTTACTTAATGTAATTCTGCAGTTGGTAAAACATTAAAAACTAATAATATATGACCTCGTCCAGGCCGGACGTCACTTCAGAATTGGCAGGCATGAAGTTTCACCCTGCTACCTCCTCGGTAACAAAATCCAGTTTGACAACTTCGGCAGGTAAACATTCCTCAACATCAACTTCATTCTCCTGCACATTAATGCGATTAAGCGTCATCGAAACATCCGGCCCACATTTTAAGCCAGTGCTTGTTCCTGAATTTGAAACTGATGTCGTACTTACGGCGTCGTCGGCTACCACAACTGCACCGATAGTACCGCTAGATGCCATTACTGTTGTGGCGGCTGGGACAATAATCTGTTGTGTCTCAGACGTCGCAACCACGGCGTGAGATTGCTGTTGTTGTGGCTGCTGTACCATCGTTGTTGACGTGGGCTGTTGAATAATGATATTCTTTGTGACAGTGGGCGCATTAGAAACTGCAGCTGCCTGTGCGGCAGCTAAAGCCGCTGCCTTTTGTTGTTGCATTTCCTTAAAATGTTTGATTGTCACGGTGGTCGTCGTTGTGGTCTGTGGCTGAAGAATTAATTGCGTAGGCTGTTGTGGTTGTTGTTGCTGTTGTACGATATGTGACTTGAATACGTTCTGTTGTTGAACTATTGGCATCTGCTGAACTGTTTGTATTACATGATGCACTTGCTGTACAGGCACTTGTTTTGCTGGTATACCAGCATCTTCGAAAGCTTTTTTCTTGAGCGCTTGTCTAATTTGAGATCTGTTGGTTTAAAGTGTGATATGAAATACAAAAAAAAAAATTAATAACAATTGCTTAACAATTAGTCATGTTCTCTCGCTATGATTGACTTACACTGTGCGATTTTTAATGCTTAGACTGATTTTGCTTAGATCATCCGAGAAGTGCATTATGGACGAGTGTAACATATCAATTTCCTCGTCCGTCCATTTACTACACGCGACAGCATAGCGAGCGAACATGAAATAGGTGCACAAGTTACAAATTAGCTCAGTTTTATAATTTACAGACACTTACCCGGATGGTGATTCTGCATTCGGATGCAGCTGCATTGTTAATTCCCCGAGCCTGCTAAATGCTTGTCCCGCCGCTGTGAATATCTCCCCAACCTGTAAAGGCAAAAGAAAACATTAAGAATGTTTTGAATTTGCTGTTTTAAAACTGACATGCGTTGCAAATTCAAAACAAACGCACCCTTTCCCCTCATAACAGAAACAAATACCATTTGGCACCCAAATGAGGGAGACAAAATTACACACGTGTATCTATTATACGCACCCAATTACTATATGTTCTACTCACTACTAGTGGCGTTCTTTAAATAATTGCATTATTCAATATAGTTTAAACATACCTTTGTTGCCGAATTCATGGCCAACTTAAACAAAATATGTTCTTAATACAAGATTTAATGTTAAAGTGGTGGTCGGTCGACAGGTGGTCGATATTTATCTTCAGCACCTCTTTGGCATTAAGCATCGCGTTATCGCACTTTTCGCTTATCCGCTTCGATTAAATTGACTGACTTGTGGTTGCCTTCTTGAAAACAATTTAAAATGATTTAAGTATGTTAGAACCAATTTTCTATCTAATAGCGTGTTGTACTCCAAAATATATAGATCAGCTCTTGTTTAGAAAATTAACTTTTAAGCCATTTTTGTTCCCAAACTAATTACCGAAATACTGTCAGTAGACTAGAATTTGAAGTATTATCATTTTTATTGTTAACTAGACTGGGAACTAAAATTAAATATCGACCACCTGTCGACCGACCACCACTTTAACATTAAATCTTGTATTAAGAACATATTTTGTTTAAGTTGGCCATGAATTCGGCAACAAAGGTATGTTTAAACTATATTGAATAATGCAATTATTTAAAGAACGCCACTAGTAGTGAGTAGAACATATAGTAATTGGGTGCGTATAATAGATACACGTGTGTAATTTTGTCTCCCTCATTTGGGTGCCAAATGGTATTTGTTTCTGTTATGAGGGGAAAGGGTGCGTTTGTTTTGAATTTGCAACGCATGTCAGTTTTAAAACAGCAAATTCAAAACATTCTTAATGTTTTCTTTTGCCTTTACAGGTTGGGGAGATATTCACAGCGGCGGGACAAGCATTTAGCAGGCTCGGGGAATTAACAATGCAGCTGCATCCGAATGCAGAATCACCATCCGGGTAAGTGTCTGTAAATTATAAAACTGAGCTAATTTGTAACTTGTGCACCTATTTCATGTTCGCTCGCTATGCTGTCGCGTGTAGTAAATGGACGGACGAGGAAATTGATATGTTACACTCGTCCATAATGCACTTCTCGGATGATCTAAGCAAAATCAGTCTAAGCATTAAAAATCGCACAGTGTAAGTCAATCATAGCGAGAGAACATGACTAATTGTTAAGCAATTGTTATTAATTTTTTTTTTTGTATTTCATATCTCACTTTAAACCAACAGATCTCAAATTAGACAAGCGCTCAAGAAAAAAGCTTTCGAAGATGCTGGTATACCAGCAAAACAAGTGCCTGTACAGCAAGTGCATCATGTAATACAAACAGTTCAGCAGATGCCAATAGTTCAACAACAGAACGTATTCAAGTCACATATCGTACAACAGCAACAACAACCACAACAGCCTACGCAATTAATTCTTCAGCCACAGACCACAACGACGACCACCGTGACAATCAAACATTTTAAGGAAATGCAACAACAAAAGGCAGCGGCTTTAGCTGCCGCACAGGCAGCTGCAGTTTCTAATGCGCCCACTGTCACAAAGAATATCATTATTCAACAGCCCACGTCAACAACGATGGTACAGCAGCCACAACAACAGCAATCTCACGCCGTGGTTGCGACGTCTGAGACACAACAGATTATTGTCCCAGCCGCCACAACAGTAATGGCATCTAGCGGTACTATCGGTGCAGTTGTGGTAGCCGACGACGCCGTAAGTACGACATCAGTTTCAAATTCAGGAACAAGCACTGGCTTAAAATGTGGGCCGGATGTTTCGATGACGCTTAATCGCATTAATGTGCAGGAGAATGAAGTTGATGTTGAGGAATGTTTACCTGCCGAAGTTGTCAAACTGGATTTTGTTACCGAGGAGGTAGCAGGGTGAAACTTCATGCCTGCCAATTCTGAAGTGACGTCCGGCCTGGACGAGGTCATATATTATTAGTTTTTAATGTTTTACCAACTGCAGAATTACATTAAGTAAATCCTTTATATTTTAGACTACACTGGTCTAAGCTGTTAAGCGATCTAATATTTGATATATAGGTTCAAGGCCCGAAATCGTAAACTAATGACACAAGTAAAAATCGTGAATAAGTTAATATGTCATGGATTAACTCAGTGAATTGTTTTATTTAGCGGTATTCAGTAAAATTATTTACCGCTTAATTTAAGGGATTCAATAGTGCAAATTAAATAATAAAATATATTAAAGCCTTATCCATTTTTTTTAACTATTCATGTAACTGCGGTATACTTAAAATTGTTATTTTTTTTAGTTTTTATTAATTTGAAATGTTATGGGTTTATGTTCTGGTAAAATTTAATATCATAGTTCAACGTCTAGCTTGCGGAATTTATTTGAGAGTGTATCCTTAACGAAATTTAGCAAAATAAATGTTTGCTTTCGGTTGACTTAAATATTTGTTTTCAACATCAATATTTCATCACCCGAAATTTAAAAGATTGTGCTAAAACTTTTTAAGTCTACAAATCATTTGTCTCATTACAATTAAAGGATCTATGTTTTAAAACGTTCTTTTCGAGCTCTTTTCACAGTGTTTACAAATGAGATCCATCAAATTCAAATCTCCATCGAATATTTTTCTGAACTGCTTCAGGGATGATTAAAAAATATTATTTTCCTCGCAAATGAGATGTAGAGTGTTAAAGAGCTGCTCCACATGCTATGATTCTGCTCCTCATGTTATGATTCTGCTACTCATGTAAAAAGGCTTTGCACAACAAAAGTAACATATATATAGCCAATAAATACAGGTCGCAGAGTGAACGTAATCATTTTGTAAATTTAAAATGAGAATAGAGTTATTGTATACAGGAATTTGTATGTTGTTAACTGGGTCATTGGCATACAAACCAGTTGTATTACTCCATGGAATACTGTCCGGTGCCGAATCTATGACGTTTTTAGTGCGACAAATAGAAAAGGTATGCAATGACATTACACCTTTCTTTGTTATTGTTTACTCCAGAAATGAGTTCAAAGTCAAGATGATAGTACAATAAATTATTTCCTGAATTTCTGTTTAGTTACATGAAGGTACGGTTGTGTACAACTGCGATAAGTTCAGTGGTTGGTACAGTCTAGAAAATGCTTGGAGGCAAGTTGAACAAATAAGAGATTACATTGGTAAAATTAAAATATTTTTGATTATTGAAGCGTCATTAAATTGTTTAGTGTTTATTAGATGAAGTTGGAAAACTTCACCCGGAAGGAATTATTGTACTAGGTACGTTTTATAATAATTATATATAGTGTAAGAAAATTATAATGATTTATTCACAGGCTACTCACAAGGAGGAATATTGGCAAGGGCAGCCATAGAAAGTCTACCGAATCACAATGTTAAAACATTTATATCATTATCATCACCTCAAGCCGGTCAATACGGAAGTATGAGGTAGCTTCATAACATTAGTTAATAAACAATAAATAGACTGTTTTTATTTTAGCAAGTTTCCTGCATTTAATATTTCCGGACCTTGCGGCAAGGACAGCATTTGAACTATTTTACTCGAGAGTTGGGCAACATACTTCGGTAGGAGGTTACTGGAATGATCCACATAAGCAAGAATTGTACATGAAGTATAGTGAATTCTTGCCATTAATTAACAACGAAAAGATGAGCTCCAATTCAACTACTTTCAAAATGGGAATGGTACGCCTCAATAAGGTGATCCTAATTGGAGGACCTAACGATGGCGTTATTACGCCTTGGCAGTCAAGGTAATGTTATTAGCCCCTTTGCCTTTAAGAATGGCAAAACGGGAACTTAATGGATTTGTGCCAAATCGAAAAGTATGTAACAGGTAGAAATAATCATCGGAGACCCCATAAAGTATATATATTCTTAATCAGGACGAAAAGACGAATCAATCTAGCCCTGTCCGGCTGTCCGTCTGCTTTTTAGAGACTTTAAGAGCTAGAACAATCAAACTTGGAATCTAGATTCGTTATTTTCGTACGCTATACGAGTTTGATATGGATTTTTGAATTTCCTCCCTTGACCCGCACAGTAGGAAAAATACGATTATTAAGCATAATATCCAACCGATCGACTTTGCACTTATAAAGGTTGGATCACTCTTGATCTATGTATTAAGTATTGTGCTATAGAGCGCGGGGAAGCTAAAAGACGTGCGCAATGGCTTAAAGTGGGTAGAACTGTGTGTATGTGCGTGTATGTTGGCAAAGGTGTTCTCGTAGTCTGGTACACTCGACTACAGATTTATTACTTGTTTTTCTTTTATATATGGTTGAATTTTATCGTTGTATAAATTTTAGTCATTTTAGTTACTTCAATGAATCATTGGATGTAATCCCGTTTTACAAGCGAAAAATATACATGGATGACTCTATCGGACTTAAAAGTTTGTTAGAATCAAATAAATTGATTATTGTAGTCAAGCCATTTGTGCACCATCTTTCCTGGCATACCAATAGGAAGGTTATAAATCAAGTTATAATGCCCTACTTGGATTAAGAAAAACGCAGAGATTAAAGCGTAGCTGTGATTTGAATCGACTGAACTGAATAAATTTGGAAATGAACGCTTATAAAAATAGCACTTACTCATATATACTCTTATATTGGATAATGGATTGTGAACAAAAGATATTAACAAAAAATACTTCGCTTTAAACCAAAAAAAAAATATTTCTATACTAAATAATTCTAAATCGACACCGATGTTATGAAGTATTGACCAAAGATTTAACATCTATTCTTGTACATGTATTTTATAACATGGATATGGATTAAACATTTAATAGTAAAATTTTATATTAAAAACCTTTAAAAGTGTAAGGTTTTTTAAAACTTTAAAGTATATAAAATTAAATTAAATTAAATATTTTTTTAAAACTAAATAGACTGTGTATTATTAATCGTGCTGCAAACTATCGATATACTTAATTACAATTTTAAATATCTTAAGGATAGTTCTATCGATATCTGAATTAAGCAATTGGCCTGCTGCCAGTCTGTATCGATATGCGATGGTGCTTATCGTGAACGGCGGGTAATCTATATGAAATTTATATTTGTTTAAAGTGCTCATTGCGGCGAAATAAACTATAACAGTCATGGAAGACGACATTACTACTGAAATGGATTCCGAGAATGTCATTCGCATAATGGTGGCTACGGACAATCATTTAGGTTACGCCGAGAAAGATGCTGTGCGTGGCGAGGATAGTTTTACAGCATTTGAGGAAATACTGGAGCTAGCCGTTTCGGAAGATGTGGACATGATACTACTTGGGGGTGATTTGTTTCACGACGCAATCCCTAGTCAAAATGCCATGTACAAGTAAGTCAGGTGCTAGAAATTAAACGTTTATGCGAATTAATGACTGTTGCAGATGTATCGAGTTATTGAGGCGTTATACGTTTGGAGACAAGCCGGTATCATTGGAGATATTAAGTGATCAGGCTGCTTGCTTCCACAACTCTGTGAATCAGTCTGTTAACTATGAAGATCCTAATCTAAATATTGCCATTCCAGTCTTTTCTATACACGGTAACCATGATGATCCAAGTGGTTTTGGGCGTTTAAGTTCTTTGGATCTGCTAAGCTCTACAGGTCTTATTAACTATTTTGGTCGTTGGACAGATCTTACCCACGTAGAAATAAGTCCAATTTTGATGCGCAAAGGCGAAAGCAAATTGGCGTTATATGGATTGAGTCATATTCATGACGCCCGATTGGCCCGACTGTTTAAGGATTTTCAAGTTACTATCGATTGTCCTACTCATTCAGATGAAGAATGGTTTCATTTGATGGTTGTGCACCAAAATCGAGCCGACCGGGGTCCTAAAAATTATCTTCCTGAAGAGTTGCTACCTGCGTTCTTGCATTTGATTATTTGGGGCCATGAGCATGATTGCCGCATAGAACCTGAAGTGAACGCCGTACGTGATTTTTATGTATCACAACCTGGTTCATCGGTTGCTACGTCTTTAGCGAAGGGCGAGTCCCTAAAGAAACACGTGGGTCTCTTAGAAATATATAAGACAAAGTTTCATCTCAAGCCCATTCCTTTGCAAACGGTGCGCCCATTTATTTTTGATTCAATTAACCTAGATGATTTTTCTAATGAGTTGAATCTAGGCGAGGGTGACGCGTCAACCAAGGTGTATAACTTTGCCAAGGCACGTGTGGAAGCTATGATAGAACAGGCAAAACAGCTCCTTACCGGACATCCAAAGCAACCCACGGTGCCACTTATACGTTTACGTCTGCAATTTACTCAAGAAGCTCACATGTTTAACACCATTCGCTTTGGTCAAATTTTTGACACACGTGTGGCCAATACCGCAGATGTTGTTAAATTTGAAAAACTCATTAAACGTGTCAAGACTGATAAGGTTAATGTAGACAAGGATGCTATGCAGCGGGCAATGGTAAAATATGGGCACATTTTACAATACTGAGTTGTTTCACTTAAAAGGTTTACCTGTAGGACGTGGATAACACGGCACGTGTTGAGGAATTGGTGGATCGTTATTTTGACGAAGTCAAGGACAGGTATCCGCTTAAGCTGCTTCACTCTAAGGCATTAGCAGAGGTAACATATCGCATGGTAGAGCGTGGCGATAACAATGCAGCTGATTATATATTCAAGTTTGTATTTTAATTAAAGTATAAGATATACAATTCTATTTTTAAAACTTATGTTTTATTTACTTCGCAGGTATTATAATGAAAAAGCCGTTGAACACTTGATGGAAAGATTGCCAGATGAAGAAAATATTGATGATGAACTGAATAATTTTAGGTTGCGATATAAGCCAGACGATCTGCTAAAAATGCTGGATGCATCCGACCCTAAAACTGAACACAGTGCTACGGCTTCTAGTACTAAGCAGCCAAAGGATGAACCAAATACGTCTGCCGAGTTTTCCAGTCGTGGTGCTGGTCGAGGAAGCCGAGGAAGTCGAGGTGGACGAGGTCGTGGGGGAGCCGCTACGTCTGCTTCTACATCCTCTACTGTTAAAAAACCTGTAAGTAACTCTTGTATTATATATCCTATTTATTAATACTAAAATATTACAGCGTTCATCAAACAAAACACAAACAGATTTAAACAACGTTAATAGCAAACGTAATACTAGAACCAATCAAGCAGCATACGTTATATCTGATGATTCGGATTGAGTGGTATTGAGTCAGTATTATTCTAACATTCCTGAATAAGTATAACTTTTTTATTGTTAAGTGCAGCTTGATCCTTGTTAATAAACAGTTGCAGCTGTATATTTTATTTTTTATAATACAAGAGCACTTATCGATAATGGAGTTTGGCGTAAACATGAACACAATGATTAACTACATATATACCATTTATTAAACACAGTTAGTACACAGTCGACGATATACTTGTTCTAAATCAGGGAAATATCGTCTTAAACGCTATAAAGTATATTTTTATATATATTTATTCTTATTCGGCACCAGTAGCCGAGTTGATCTGGCTCTGTCTGTATTAATGAAATGGAGGAGTAGCCGCAGCCGGGTACACCAGCCTTCAGCGTTCTTCGTCATGTATTGATATTTCTATGCAAATCAATGTTTCTTTTTGTTACATAGAGTACTTACCGATGAGCGATAATCGATTTGATTTGGATTCTATATTTTCATAAATCAAAATTGAAAGTATATATTGCATAGAAATAGATACGACCTTTCAAGTAAGATTATATATTAATTTAATAGTATATATTCTTTGTAACATGCAATACTTATTTATTAATCGAATGTAAATGATCAGAAGATCTACATGAACATATCTAGATGCTATGTGTGAAGCACTTTCTATCTAAATTAAAGATATACATATAAATTAAAATAAACCTTAGTTGCTACTATGTGTGGGTGCACCTGTTTGCATACTCAATAGAGTTAAGGATTTTACCTTGTTGCATGGGTTCATTAAGACCTGGTTCTTTGGTAGTCTAGCTGCATTTTCATTTGAAGACAACAGCGCTGATATACTCTTGGTTAGGAGATTATCCGTCATATTATTGCTGATGGTACTCGTAGTAGTAGCGATAAGGATCAACCGAAGAACCAGCACCAGGTGCTGTCACACTCATAGCGGCATTCTGTTTGGACACGGGTCTGATGACGTAGGTGTTGCGCCTTGAGGAGTTACTCACAGTTAAATATAGCTTAGCTCCAGTTAATGGTGATGAAAATAAGACTCACCTGTTATGCTCGCCGGCGTGCACTTGGAAACTAGTCTCTTCGCTGTGGTCATGTGAGAACAATTTTTTAAGCGCTATAATCCCTGCTATAGTGAGTGCCACTTTGCTAATAACTAACGCTTTTCCAGCAATAGCGGCCAACGCCTTAAGGCCCAATGGTCCGGCAATCCCCATTGCTGTAAGCAAAGCTGCAATCACATACTTGATGTGTCCACCGTCCTTGCTCTTCTTTTTCTTTTTCTCATGCGCCCGACCGACATCTAAAACCGTTCTTTCACCCCCATCCGTGTCTAACTCCAAATCCATATCAATCTTAAGTGCATGTGTGCGCATAAGCTTATCAGTTTTAGCAAGTAGAGCGCGATCTATTGGAGCCAGGCTAGCAAAGTGCCTAGCATCGGTTAGCGACCCAATGACACTATCGGTGTCACTATGATTTTGCCGTTCTAGCACCAGCCCATCTACGATTTTAATAGAGTCCTGTTCTAGTGCACGCGTCAAAGCTAGCAGAGCCTTTTGCTTAAGGCAACCAATAAAATCATTTTTGTCCTGACAGTCGTCGTAGACTCGGCGAACTAGAGCTAGTTCAGGGCCCAAATCCCAACGACCGATCGCAGTTCCCGTTTCAGTTTCAACTGCAGCAGGATTTGCTGCTTGTTCGGCTATACTATGACGACGCCGTCGCTGTACTCCTGTTGCGGCTGCCTCGACACTTGCACCAATTCCAGCGGCACAAGCCAAAAGCAGCAACCACTCGAGACGCGTCATTATTAGCGTTGGCGGCTACAGATAAAGGCTACTTATATCCTGATAGTAATCCCGTAAAACTTGCTTACAATCACTAGCGATGTTTAAAGGCTACTGCAGCGAAAGCGCTGCTCATTCGTTGCTTTTATAAATTGCGTTCCATGGCCACATCTGAGCACTCAAATGGAAAGAATTGGCGTGAGCTATTGAGATGCGACTGGGAATGAAGACTGAGACTATACTTACTAAATCCCTGCTTTCGGCCAATTAAAATTAACCATATTTTGTGTTAACGTTTCGTCTTCGCCTTTTCATTAATCTGCTTTAAAACTTTGACATGTTTTCGTTATTTACTCAGCCATGCTGGGTGGGATGCTGCTGCTCATTCATGCCCACATTATATTCATGTTAAAACATTTGGCATTGTTGGGCATCAGAAAGTAATGCTTTTTTTAATGTTTATTCTCTTTGTCTTTTTAATAAAGAAAACGTGGTTAATATATTAGCAACCCCAACTCTCCCAATATGCAACACGGGGGCTTTAACTCTTGCGCAACAGCTTAGAGTTCGTGTTGAACTGTGTATATGTGTATTTATTCTATTTGTGACCCAACCAGGGCAAGGATAATCTGGTAGTCGGGGAAACCCAAGCATTGTTATTTGATCTCCTTTCAAAAAGTGAAATGATGTATAACTTAATCATGGCATTAATGGTTCTTCCAGGTGTGATCTATAACTGCTTATTACGTTGGATTTATGTAAGCAACATCTTTTATATTCATTTTAAATATTTCTATTATTTATATAGAATTATTATATTATTATCAGAATGATGTTATATGTACTATAATGTCTTACGTTAGAAAACGAACTTTATAAAGTAATATAAGTTTATGAAATTACCAACGCGATTGTAGCTTATAGCAGGCTTCTTATTATCCACGTTGCTATATTTGCACAGATCCAGAATAACTGTGCATTGCTATGATATGAACTCCATACATACCTTTACCTACATTTTTTATTGGAGTGTAATAAGCCCCATAACAATAGCAAACACCTTTAATGCGTGCCATATAGTTATTAGGCTTGAATAGCTTCAGATGGCTGAGTAGCCTCTTGATTCGTAGTCGTTGATGGTTGCTTAACAAACTGGCCATGTGTGGATGCTGATTGCTGTAAACTGATTAACCGGCTTGGTGCCTCCACTTTGAAGCCATCATAGCCGTTGTAGCCATCGTAGCTGTCGTAGCCAGCAAAGCTGTCGAGACCGTTCAAGTTATGAGCTGGCTGCACATTTGGTGCAATGGCCCAGTGGGTGAAATTGAGTTGAAAACAGTTAAGAAATTTTCTTTTCGCAGGCAGCTTGAGCAACGACCGGAACGACTGCAAAAGCTATCGCCTAAGATTGTGATGTATCCGCTGTGTGTGGACCAGGGGAAAACCATGCTGCAATGCTGGTACAATGATGCTTGTGTTTTTAGTCCCTTTCACATTCGAAAAGGGAAAAAGGGGAGTAATGGACGGTGCAACACGCGAAAGGTAGAACTGAGTATCCCCGACATTGTAAAATATATAAATATATCTTGTATAATAACTACTATCCTAGTCCAAGTCTAGGTCTGTCCATTTTCTTTAGAAGAAAAAAGGGGTATAATTTTTAGTAATATTAGGGAAGTATGAAAAAGTATTATAATTTATTTTTAATTAAAAGTAAATTTTAAAAAATTACAAAAAATATACTCTTACTTGATTGTTGCCATGAAAAAAAAAGAAATAAAAATCCATAACAATCCACATCAACCCATTAACCATGGGAAAATCAACTCGTTCGTCTTTCGAAAATTTTCATGATGATAATTTTTCTATATTTATTTGTATTCAACACTTAAAAGTATAAAGTACTCATGTTTCTTGTTTTAGAGTACTGTTAAGACCAATATGGTTGGCAACCCTATCTAGCCAGGTCCGTCTTTTATTAGTCGGTTCATCCACCTATCCATTTTACACTGTGCTTGCTTAGAGGCCTTGAAAGACAGAATAACCCAATTTGGAGTGTAGGGTCTTTATAAGCTTTTGTTGAATTTAAAGTTTCCTCCTACTTTTTAAATTTATACACATAATAAAAGCACTTTTTTTGTATGTATCCAGTTATATGACTATACCTAATTTAGTAAGGGGAAAGATATTGTTCTAGTTGGGTATACCCTACTACCGCGTTTTTACTTGTTTTCACTTACTTCTGGCGCCATACAGTTGTTTCAAGTGCGAAAGTAGTATATAACTACGTTGGGGGAGAATGGTTTTCGTTATAATATAGTGTCATCTATGACAGAGACAGTTAACAAGAGTTTCTATAATTTTTTTACCTATTCTTCTTGATCTTGAACTACTTATAGATCAATATAAAACAACGATTTCTACTAAAATCGGTAAAGACGTCATTCCATCTTGAATTATATAGGAGAAACATGAATTCCTAAAGAAGTATGGTTACTAATGTTGGTCAAGAATATATATACCGACCCTATAGGACATGCTTATTTCTACCTGTTACATAATTTTGTTCGTTGCTCTAAGCCATTAGCTGCATTTTAACATTTTCCAAAAGGTTTTCCTTTGCCTTTTGTTTATATTTTAAGACTGTTTCAGTGTCAGTTTTAATCTTAGTTTATGATTAGAAATTAAAATATCTTAATTCTAAAAGTATTAAATTTTTGAATTTTTAAATATTATAAATTATAATCTTATGCATTGGCTTTTTATTTTGTAAATATTCTATGCAGTTATTTTGGTTCTTTTAACAAAATAAGGTCAAAATATATAAGTATAAGTTTACATGTGTATATATCTATGTACGTTTGTAGGTATGTATCTATATTGTGAATTTCATTCATTCATTCCGTGTGTCTATGTGGTATTTACACACATCATCTCATATGGCTGCCACGCAGATGAAATCCTGTGTTCAAGAGGCCGTAAATAATTTAATACATCAAGAAAATTAGAAATGAAAGTTTCTTTGTTTTGGCATTGCTGCAGATAACTTTTAGTTTCGATGGACGATTCGAGGACAGCCGGAACGTAGCTCAACAGAGAGAGAAAGAACAATTGTGCGATTTATTTGCGCATTTTACGAGGTATTGGTGTATCTTATTGTATGAGTATGAGCTCTTATCGTCAATAATCATCATATGTTCAAATTTTTGGTCTCCTAATTGGAAAATTGTTGTTTCTGTGGCTGCGTATTGAGCATTACGGATGAGCGATTGGATGATTGGATGATTGGATGACTGAATGATGGGATGATTGGTTGAGCTTCCGAGTGTGTTTGATTGATGAGTCAGTGGCAAGTATTCCCTTTAAGCACTCTTAGTACAGATTAAACTTTGTGGCTTTATTGTAATAATATTTACTACGCCGCAATTTGATTGGCATCCAGTTTAAATGGTCAATAATATATTGCGGAAGTAGAGTTTAAATCTTTGTTTCTTAGCAAATGGGAAGTGGGAGGGTAGAAATTAGAATGCGTTTGCGCAGCTCCAGCAGTAAACTTATTCTTAGGGTGGAAAATGATTTCATATTTCATCATATTTCATAACCAATGTACGTGTTGGGCAACTTAACGCCCACCAAAATGGCGTTCCTTCAAATAGCTGAGGGTTGGGCATTGATATTCTTTGAAGTTACACGGGGTGGCATCCCAAGACCAGGCTACTATCACATTCAGCTCACTTTAGTGTGCACAATGTTGGAAAATGAAAATGGTTTATCAAAAGAAGTCAAAGCCACAAAGAAAATCTCAGCGGCAGTTTGCAACTTCACATGAAATCATCAAGTACTACGTGTGCCCGTATCTCATTCTATACGTTGTTTGCACGTTTTTACACTTTTCTTTTTGTATATATATATATATATGTATATATAAATAGACAAAGAACAGACACTGACAACGGAATTGCCGCAGACGACTTTGTTCTATCTGTTTAGCTGGTTGGGTCTGGTGCCTGTGGTTCTTACGCTATTTCCCATATTCCAATTTTCCAACAGCTAACGGCAAAGTTTTCACATTTTAAATTTGTTAGCTTACATCTTGTGCTAAGAATTTTTTCACCTCTTCCATTTCTACTTTCTTTTTAACCGTACCTTTTCTGTTAGAATTATTCTGCAATTTAGTATGGGGTGAATAAATATTCTAAGATACCTCATACACTGACAAAAATCAATGAGCATTCTTAAGAAAGCTTTTATTTAAAAAAATAAAATGTAGCTTTTTGGCATATATCTCATGTAGCCTTCCTTAAGACTTACATTGTGAAAAATAATATAAATAAATAATATAATAAATTCAACTTAAAATATGTATATATATATGTATATATATAACTAGCTTTAGTAACGAAAAAGCTTATATTTAAATTAGTTTAACAGCTTTGAGTGTAAGAACTTCAAAGTTTAAACTACATGTGGAAATGTAAGCCCAATTTATATACAGCCCGTAGTCCTAGAACCAACGAAATACCGCAAAAAAGATAACTCCCCTATTTGCTCGGAGGGATAAGAGTAAGATGACTCTGAATGTTCAAGCAGTTTGGATGCTGAGTTGGGGATGCAATTTTAGTTCAAATTTGGGAACGTATTGCAGCTGAGACTAACAACCAGCTGTGGCGGGGTCTTGGCCATTTCTTGCAGTTGGCAACAGATTTGCATTTGACCAAAGCAGGCGACAGGTGCCACAAGCATTCCAAGCATTCTTTTAGTTCACATTATAACTGATATTATTTAATGCTAAAATATATACCAATGTAATGTATATGTATATAAACATATATATACAGATGTACATAATGAATCGAGTTTCCATCTTAACTTGCGCCTGGAGTCCTGTTTGAGTGCCAACCTGCAAAAATATTTGGTGCTGGCTGGCGTAGTCAACGCAGGCAAAATAAATTGTTGCAAATACAAACAGAATTATAATTTTTGTTGGCTCACATATACACATACATATACATATACAGACACAAATACAAATACACATAGAAATGGGTTTTGATACCTACTACAGATATCTGTGTATATATATATATATTTATGGCATGCCAGCACGTACGCGATGTATTGCAACCCAATCGTGGGCAGTCTGTGTGCTGCATGAAGGTGTGTAAAGGCGAGGGGTGAAGGTGAAACACTTTTATTTATTTGGTAAAGTTCGTTTATACCGCACAGGCAGGGAAAGAAAACATAACATAACAAAACAGAACAGAGAGAACAGAGGAAAACAGTGAGAGACGCCATATTGAATGGGCGATGGGCTTGGTCATGGGGTTGGGTCTGGGTCTGCATCTGGGATTGGGGTTGACTGCAGGGTGGTTGTCAGTGTCATAAAAGCGTTCCATAGAACCTGGCACCCAAGCGCCCAAGCACCCAGGCATCCAGTCAAGTTATGTTTGTTATGCTTGTCAAGCAGTTTACTTACGAGGTAATAGGAGAGATAGAGGGCTGTAGAAGGTGCATGGAACTGGGCGTTTGACTCGGATGTATAAGGATATTTCGATTTTGATAGCTTTGGGTGTTATCGTTAAATGTTTGTTGTCGAAGGGCAACACACTTACAATGTGCCATGTTGATTATGGTTACATTTTTGGTATTTACTTTACTTTTTATTTTATTCCAGAACCATAAACCTAGTTCACGCTATAGATTGCTCCAGACCGCTGATTAAACGCCTCTTCTCCCCTTCACCACTTCGCCAGAATCCTGCTCCATCATTTATTACTGCAAACTAAAAGACTCATGTGCAATTTTAAATTGACGCGTATATTAAGATCATTATTATATTTGACGAAACTAAACCCTTGACTTCACCTGATTTTAGTTGAGTGGTGTCAATCTTAAGTTATGCATTTATATACATGGAATATATAATATATTCTGACTTTATTTTGAAAAGGGTTCTCAAGTTCTGGGTTGCCTGCTTGCCCGTCATATGTCATAATTATAGCCGCAGAGCAAGCTATGTTATACCATCTGTTGGCAGTCGGGTGATAATTGCCCAAAATGTATAAGCAACTGTGCCTCCGGCTGCCAAGGTCTAGACTGTAGACTGCAGGAATTCATATTTGAATGTTTTGACAGTTGGCACTTGATTGGCATAGAACGAAGGTAGGATGCTTAAACTTAAATTGTTCCACTGGATACATAATCAGCAAGCTTTAAATAAGTAATTGCATGAAATTCCAAATAAATCAGCTATGTGATAACTTACGAACCTATACCCCGATATATTGCGGTTCTTACAAATTGCCTTGAAGTCATATTTGATTTAATAATTTTAGATTAACACCGACTGTAATTTAAAACCACAAATATAAATACTAAGTGTGAAACTCAATTCTGGCAGACAATTTATGCAATTAACAAATTACTTATAATAATTCTGATGGCCCACTTCAAAGTTTTAAATTTGGCAAGACGATTATGTTAAAAATATATCGAACTAACAAGTTAGTAAAGATGGATTTTCCTTACAAAAATTGATCTGTGAAAGATGTCCTAGTAAGGTGTGACATCACATAACATTTTGGTTTTAATAATTAACTCTCTAATGGAACTGTGAAACGGCTTTCTGATGTCTTTCAATTCAGCAAATTTTGCCTCAAACAAAATAACTTATATATTATTTTAAATCATTCCTTTAATTGTCCCTGGGTTCGAGTCCCAGCTAAGACGTGAATGGTTTCTATAAGAAGCCATAAAGATAGCTCTATTCCATTAATGAAATATTGTTAGTGTTTTATCAAAAAAATAGTTTTTTGTCGTAAAAATGGAATGATTGGAATAAACCTTAGCTATTCTGTCTAATCAATTATTGTTCTATAGATTTACTCTCAGATATATTAATATAAATAAATAAATATATAGATCATTCTATAAAATTAATCATTAATCAAGGTAAAGTATATGTAATAAATTGACTTATAATTGTAAAATTAAAAATAAAATTAAAATTATTAATTGAATAAGTGAAATCCGTCCTAGATGCTAATTTACTAAGGAATTGTTGTATTATTATAGCTGTATATTCTTAAGTTACATAATATAAGACAAGGAGTCGAAAAACAAACCGTTATTGGGTGTTAAGAGCTCCATTAGTGATCGCAGGTTAATTCTGAAAAAGGTTTTATGTGATCGTACGTATACCGTATAGCTGAAGAGTAGCAGCAAAAGGATGAGGATGAGGATGAGGATAAGAAAAGGCCAAATCTGTATAATGAAGGCACGACAAAGGCAGCGGTAGTTGTAGTCTTAACGTAAAGTGGGAGGTGGAGGGTGAGGAGGAGGGGGGTTGTGACAAAGCCGAAACGATGCGACTGTTTGTAGTGTGATTTATATGGCTTTTAGGATATTTTATTAAAATGTATATTCGTTGCTCGGATGTCATTTGGAGCCGTCGGCGAATGTTTATGATTTTCATAAGCGCAGCGGCCATTGGCCATTGGCCATCTCCATCCCTTTGGCTTGCATTTACATTTGCATCTGTGTCTCTGGTTGCTACTTCATCGTGATGTTGCTGTTGGTTGTTGGTTGTTGGTTGTTTGTTGCTTGTTGCTTGCTGTTTGTTGTTCTGCTAGTCCTGTGCCGCGCGAGAGCTGTATGTCATAAATTGTCACCGCGTGGCGAGTGGCAATGCAGCTATCCAGCTGGAGAAGTGGAGTACTAAAGATCGGGCAATGCTGCGTCCATGTCAGGTGAAGATATTGTATCTGATCGTTGCGCCCGCTGCGGGTCATAAACAAGCGATGCGTGCATGTGGAGCGCAATCCTTGGCGTCTTCTTCTCTTTCTTTTTGCTCTTCTTTATATTTCATTTTATTTTGTTTTAATTTTATTTTCGAGTTTAATTAAAGCAGTTTGCTTGTCTTTAGTTTTGTATCTACAACAACAGCATCAGCAACAGCAACAGCAACAGCAACAACAACAACAACAACAACAACAACAACAGCAGCAAGAGCAACAACAACATCTACTAAAATGACGTCGACGATGACGACGACGACGACGTTTGTGGCTTAGTTAGGATTTCATTTATCGGTTTATTTAAATTTCTTTGGGGTTCGTACTTATGCTTATAATCAGCACATGGAATCCCGTTAAATCGCCTCATAAGGCAGTTCGCAGCTCTCTTGCTTATCGGCAGCAGCAGCCCCGCCCACAAAACAAGGCTGAGTTTTATTGTAGCAAAGAAATTGGATTTGTATCAAACGTACATAGAAAATTCACTTCGAGATACTCATGTATATATGTATTTATATATGTATATATGTAAATGCATATATGTATCTCAGTTTATGGCTTCTCATATCTGATAGATATAAAAGCGTATATCCATATATACATCCAAATGCTGCCGCCATTTTGTCTCTGTGCGTGTTTCTGTACGTCGTTCTGGGTGGGTGTATGTGTGCTTTAGCTAACACCGACGACGACGACGGCAACGACAACGACAAGAACGAAGAAAAATGATAATAAAATAACGCAAATATGGCAGAAGGAAATGCTCGTTATGCGAGGATTTTCTTTTTATTTTATGTATTTGCCCCATAAGCAGCTTAAGTGGCAATACACACACAGAAACCCATACATATACATACATATATATATATATATATTTATATATGCAGAGAAAATAAAAGAAAGAGAGAAATAAATTTCTTTCTATATATATATATATAAAGTATATATGCATTGGAACGAAAGGATAAGGCATAATGCCGGCTATGAGACATACCGCTTCCGCATGTGCCATAATTTGCAGAAAAGTGCCAGCAAAGGCAACATTGAAACACATATACATACACACACACACACCATGTGAGCTTTTGCAAGCCCCAACCCAGACCAGTGGAGCACATAACAAGGATAACATTTTTTGGTTGCCTTTCAGCCTTGGATTTCATTCAACGTTTCGAAATGGGAATGCAGATTGGAATGGGAATGAAAATGAATTTGAGAACGGGATTGGATCTGGATCTGGAAGCACATGGAAAAATGGGTGCATGCCATAAAAACAATAGCGCACATAAATTTCCCACAAATACATATATTGCATATGTATATATATGTGTATATGTACTTATATGTAGTATATAAAGTATGCAAACGGCATAAAACGAATACAGAAAGCAATGGGGCTTAGGTAGAGTGAGACGTATGGAGGTATGCAAAGGGGGCGTTGAACACAAAATAAGCTGAGAAACTCCGTAATATATATAAATATATACAAGGCACACACACAAACACATACACTCATAATATATATATATTCAGAGAATGGTTACGAAAAATCGTAAAACATGAATAAGGGTCTGAAAAGTCGGAACGATTTTTGTTTGTTCATTCTATTTTTTTCTGCACTGATTTCTTTGGAATTTTAACAAGGCACACCAGCCATATCTACTAACTGTTTGTGTGTGTCTGTGTGTGTGTGTGTGTGTGTATGATTGTGTGTATTATTGTCTTTTGTGAATGCGGTTTACAACACAGTGTAAGAAATATGCATAGCTAGCAGATTTTGTAACAATTTAAGTAACTATTATTCTATTTATTTTTTATGTTCATTTGTCATCGGATGGTTTTTGATTAAAATAAACTTAAATATATTGTTATATATTTTATATTTTATTTATATTTTTTTTTTATTTTATTGTATGTTTTTCTTATATATATATTTTCGATATCTGATATGATATGATATTTACATAATATTATTATGTATGATCTGCTTTCTTTAATAATCGCGTATACGTGTATATCAAATTATTTAGTGTCTGTATTAGATTGCACAGTGGTCGGGCTTGTATGGGAGATCGATGTAAGAAAGTTCTTTGCATGCTTAGAAGTATAATATAAAACAATTGAAAGTTTACTTAAATATTGTTCTGCATAAAAATGCTATCTAAAAAGCACTCTCTTATTTTTTGTCGATTTACAAAAAACACATAACAAACTATTGATAAAACTCATCAAATAACTAAAATACATACATACATACATACAATTATCTACAATATTCATTATTCTCCTCTTTATTGAAAACACTTTTATATTTTTAATAAATTTAATAAATTCTATAGATTGCACTGCTCTACCGACAAATTATAAATTTCTAAAGTACCTTTGAATAAAAGGCAAATTAGAACCATAAAGTTTGAGCAATGAAGTTACGATTAAATTCAATTTTTTATATTTTTGGCCTATGTATTCGACCACTGTGCATTGGTTTGTACAAGGGATTTCTTTTTTATGATATTCTTATTATTAGAGGAATTTACAAGGAATCAACAATATGTGAAAAACTCAATGCACCACTCGAATGTCTCCTCTTATTTTCATCAGTGAATTTTATTTTGAATAATTAGTCCCTTTGCCATAAAAAAGACCAAAGTGGAGCTAATGGAAATGTGCAAAAAAAAATGTAATAGATAGAAATAATCATCGGAGACCCCATAATGTATATATTTTCTTGTTCAGGATGACTAGCTAAGTCGATCTAGCCATGTCGATCTGTCCGTCCGTTCGTGAGAACGTCTTTTCCCAGAGAGATTGAGTAACCAAATTTTAAACATAGATTTCTTATTTTCGATTTGAGGGGAGGAAATTCGAAAAACCAAAACAAACTTGTATAGCGTACTAACATAGCAAATCTACGTTCCAAATTTCGTTGCTCTAGCTCTTATTTTGCGCGCACTACTATACCCCCCGGGCCCAATAACGCCACTTTTGATGATGTATAACTTCCGAGTTTTATGATCAATCTTACCCAGAATCACATCATCGATCAAGAGTGGTATAATTATGATGTGTGCCAAAAATAATTTGATCGGTTGAAAATTGTGCTTAATAATCGATTTTTTCGAATTGCGGGGGTCAGGGGAGGAAATTGAAAAATCAAAAACAAACTTGTACAGCGTACGAAAATGATAAATCTAGGTTTAAAATTTGGACGGACGGACTGATGGACGGACTTCATTGCACCATAAGCAGCAAGGATCTATTAAAAAATAGCAAATATTTGATCTGCGAATACTTGGGAGATAAATATAAATTAAATAAAATAGGAGGAAAGGTAGAACCATTCTCCATTCTAAAACTGTTTAAAGGTAAACCAATGTTAACTTAATATTTGACGAGGCAATAACTAATTTGAACAAAAAATGGTTATAACCAATTGGGAATTAGATGCGGCCCATTGTCAATTTTCAATTATCAACTTATCATTCTTTAACAGGTCACATTTTTAACTTAGTTTTCTATATACCCTAATAGAATTATCACTTTGGCTAGGTGCATAAAGTTAACGTCTCGAGTTTGTGTTTGGAGCTGGGTTCAAATCGTAAGTAGTATCGTTATCGAGCTATAGAGCGCGGGTATATATGGTGCGCGCAATGACTTTAAATGCGTTTAGGACTTTATAGGAAAAGGGGCTCTTGTAGTCGGGTACACTCGACAACAGGTTTGTTACTTGTTTTTATCATACTCGTACATTTTAACAGCCGGGTGCCTGGCAACTGAGCTGTCCTTGTTCGGGGACGGCGATCAAATAGTATCCTACAGGAGCATGTATGGTTTATTTCGTTTTTCTGCAGAATAGTGTAAATGGAAGGCCATATAGTATAGTAAGTACAGTCTTCAATTACAATTATACTTACAGTTTGACAAGCATAGGGTATAGGCGGAAATCAATCTTTTACAGTTGACGGGGCTGTCGGAAAAATGCAACTTGCCAAGGTATTTCATGCTTCTCTGACGGGGTCACAGATGTTTGTATTTATGTCATCAGCACTATAGTAATTGGACATTGGGTCAAGTGGGCGGAGCGGGTGGAGTGGGTGAAGTAAGTTGACTTTAGTACCCTGTTGTAGCGACCCTTGATGGTCATATTCAGAATATGTTATGGTGTTGGTGAGGGATGTGCCAAAGTAATTGTAGTTATTCGTGTTATCCGTTTGCTTTTTCATTTCTGAAGTCAATAATTTCCTTTTCAAATGGTTACTACAAAATTGCGTGAAAATATTGGAAAAATAACAAGTGCCGGGTGGGACAGATGGTAAAACTTGGCCAGTATATAATATTGTTGTTTTTGTGAGTTTTTGTCCGAAATTTATGCTTTTTAGTTTATTGCCCTTTGAGTGAATGTAGTGATGTCGACCTCGACCTCAGGTCGCCCATGGTTTCGTAATTCTCGGACCAGTTGATGTGCCAGTGTGTAATATGGAATTTATTAGTCGCTAGAGACTCATTTACATTGTTATTGTGGATAGAGAAAGGTGGATATACAGGCACTAGAGGTGGCAGCAGTATTCTCCTCTAAGTACTTATTATACGGGGTGGCTGATCCAAGCTGAATGGTAAAATATTTTGATGGTAGGCGAGACAAGCAGATTCCAAAAGTTGCATACAAAGTAATTATTGGCAGTTGTTTAATTTATTACAAGACTTATTTGATTTGTGGAATTGTCTAACAGTTCTATAAGTGGGCGCCATTACAATTCGTGTTTTTCTGAAATTGTTAGAAGATTTGTTGCTTCTCTTCATTTTTCATAAACTTATATGTAACTGATACTTATTTTTCACTGGGAGCTTCAACAAAAACCCAATTAATTTACATTTTTTACGTAGTTTATTTAGCATATAAGTACATAATGTCATTGCTTAAAGTAAATTTAAAATATTGTATCAAGGATTATATAATTTACTTGTGTTTTTATCTGAATACTTAAATTCAATAATAGAAATATTCATATTAAATATTCTAATATTATACTTACTAAAGAGAAAGTGACCATCAGAATTTGTGGTTTTCATTGACACAGAGAAGAGCTTGTTAAGAATAATTTTAAAGTGTTAATTGAGATGTCTTAATTATACCATTTTGTTCCATTATTTTAAGATATATAACAACAATAATATTAATAATAATAATAATAATTAATAAATAATATAAAATAAAATAATTATTTATAATTCATTATTATTGTTAAAAATGCTAATAATATTCTACGACATAATTAAATTATATTAAGGTGAAGACCGGAAGGGCGTTCCAGCCACGAAAATGTTGCAAAATATCCTATATGAGGAAGACTGGATAGTTGAGAATTAATGCATTATTTTTAATATTATGTGACTTTTGCTTGATAGCTTATTGTACATTTTGAATGTAATTTCATTAAGGCTCTCCCATAGAATCATTTGATTTACTTTTCTTGAGGCCAATTTTTCGCCTTTAAATGGAACAGGCTATGAGGTTCGAACTATAGGATGGATGCATAGGAATCTTTATAGCTTTGAAGCTACCGCGTTTTATTAGAAAACAAAGCTGCAAATTAAAAGAATTTTCGTTAATATCGTCTATGATAACTGTTTGCGTATTACGCGTCACCAATATCCGGCAATTATTTCGACTGTCGCGCGATTTAATTTATTCGTTCTTTAAAATTAAAAATGAGGAAACAAAGCAATCCCCTTGTCCAAATTGCTACATTGTAAATAGGCATGCTGCAGCCCCAAAATCATGGCCTGTAGCAAGTCCTTCAGTCGCCCCTGCTGTCTTTGTTAGTTTGATATTTCATCCCAAGCGCAATTGGTTTTCAATTCATGGTCGTGTAATCCCCAGCTCCGTGGGATATTTCAGGGATTTATGTTTGTTTTTTATGTTAAATTTAAATGTTTTTTTTTTTCTTTTAAAAGCTAGCGAAGCACTGGCTTTGGCTAAGCTTAGTCTGGACGAGAATTCTTTGTATATTAATAGCGTACACGGCGTGACTTCCAGCTTAGCTTTTAATCAAATGCACATAATTGCCAAAATAAATCAATCAATTTGGCCTGGATGACTCCAAATTAGAAGTGACAGGCGATTCCCAACACATTATTGTCGTACAATTTGGAGCTCTATAGGTACTACGAATAAATTATAAAAGGATCTTATTTTACAAAGGTTTTTAATAAGCTCCCTTAAGATTTGGTTTACGTGTCATTTGCGGAGGGTCGATAGGAATGGGTGAAAGGCCGTGTTGTTGTCTTTCGTTAATGCCTCGTCTTAAATAAACATAAATATACATATATCAAGGGAATGCGATCTTTAACACCCACTCTTCATCTCCAACTCTATCTCTATCTCTATCTCAGCGTAATGCTCTCTCCGCACGTGTATAGCACCTTTTTCGTCTGGTAATCCAAGAGATTTTACAACACAGACACGCTCCGTCCAAAACTTACTGCCTGACTTTGTACCCATTATGAAAATGACAAATAGTCCGCAACTGTCTCTCCCCTCCCTTTCACGGCTTACAAGCAAAAAGAGAATAAGAGCAGAAGAGAAGGGGTAAGCGGCAGCAAATCGTCTAGCATCGTTTTTGGTTTCCGCTGCTCTTGTCCATCTAGTGTTAGGATAGGCCCGTAACATCGCCTGTGATCTATGCGCACGTGTGGGATTACATTGGAAAGGATTAGCTGTGAAACTTATAGGAAGAAGCGTGAATATATTTCAACTTATACTTTTACATGTGACTATAGTTCATATATATATTTACAGTTTTTTTAGCTAGAAATAAAAAAGTAAACTAAGGCACAAATTATGCATAAAAAACATTCTAATAGGGCATTCGTAACTATAAGAGAAACTTAGCTCAATTTCAAACAGGTAAGATATCTGTTGTCGAGTGTACCCGGCTACGAGAGTCCCTTTGCCTACTGTCACAGCCATGGCGATCCTGATTAAGAATATATATACTTTATGGGGTCTTCAATGATTATTTCTAACTGTTACATAATTTTTGATTTTGCACAAATCCATTAGTTCCCTTATGCTCTTTTTAAGGCAAAGGGACTAAAAATTAAAAAACTTTCTGATCTCTAGTGAATCTGATTACAAGATCCGAAGATGCTTAAGCTATTAATCATAGATTTCAATACATAAATATTATAGGCAAACAATAACTGTTATTAATAACTGTTATTATATATATAAATTTTAGAATAAAATTAGAATAATCAATAAGAAATATAAATTTCTAAGTACGAAGTTAACAACAATACCTACAGAAGCTTGTGTATATAAAGAACTTTTGTAATCAGGTACACCTGATGACAGCATTAAATATTTATTCTATAGAATTATAATAAGAGAATAGAATAAGAATAGAATAATCTTCCAAAAACCTTAATCAAGATGATCATAGTTAAGTGATAAAATCATATAGCTAGCTGAACGGTTAATAATCATCTATAATATCACCCTTCCCCACGACCACCCACCCACACCAAGAAGTTGACAGTTAGTGATAAATTTGTGTTTAAATTTAAAACCATAATTTGTCGAGCCGAAAAAGGACAACCCGTGCAGGAATTGACGGTGCAGTTATTAGCGTCATGGGGAGTATTTTGAAGGTCCTTTGCAAAGGGTTCGCTGTACGCAGGGCTTGGCAACTTGCGGGGTTGTGGCAGTCCACAATTGAATTGAAAAAAAAGGAGAAAATGTGAAGTACGTTTTTTAAAATGGCAAGTAGTATGAAACGAAAAGTGAAACGGAAACGAAAACAAACAATGGAAAGAAGGAAAACAAAGTAACCTGAGAAGACAGCGTAAGTGACTGATGAAGTTCAAACGAAAATTGGTTGCTTTTGATGCAAATGATGATGATGATGATGATGATGATGCTAAGGATGATAATGATAATGTTGGGCCAGAGATTCAGTCGGGTTGCGAGTTATGGGGGTGGGTTCTTGAGTTGCATAGCCCAGGGGCTGGGAAGTAGTGTGAAAATAAAATAAATATAAACAAACAAAAGTGCACAGTGGCAGCTCATTTTCAGCAGAGTCAATTGTGACGCCTGTCCTAGATCTGAAAGGACTGCTGTTGTGGGGTGTCGAAAGCTATCTTCAGGGTTGTATTTATTCATTTTTTAAAGTTCCGACATACGTAAAGTGAATATGTATAATATTGGAGAGTGTAATACGCGAGATTGACGATAGTACATATTGATTCAGTCAGATTTTCTTTGAGTGGGGTATGCAGGAAACTCTTACCCTATCCGTTTATTTATATACGGATATGTATATACATATATATATATATATTTAAACACAAATCAATTTTTAACAATATGTATATAAAGCACTCGGAGTAAGTGTTATCATTGATGGTCAGACAAGCGAAGGACAATTTGAGTTGCTAAGGATCTACGTCCGCACCCGATCGGATGTCCTTTTTCCGTAACTTAGCCTTGGACATGTTGTCCTGCTATTCATTTAATTTCACTTGTTTTTTTTTATATTTTACACGCTTGTTTTAATGAAGTAAGTGTCACAGACCACAGATGTCCATACGCAGGCTCACTCTGGTTCTGGTTCCCGTTCTGGTTCTGGCTCTGATTCGACCTCATTAAGGCGAAAAATTGCAGGCAAATTGCAATGACAGCACGGTTCCAGCTTCTGGCCGTGGATAAGGAAAAAATCACGCCGTTTATTAACTAATAAACGTTGTGCGCTTGTCTGGGCCCATGACCCATGGGTAGTTGGCTTCCAGTCAAGTGGCAGCTGTCAGATTGACCCTCGTAGTCACGACATGGAAAAGCGTAAAATAATCGTGTGCTGTATGTGTTTCCGATGAACAGCGTTTTTGTCAAGTAAAAAACACCCCAGAGAAATCCGTCAGTTTTGTAATTTTGTATATTAAGTCATCATTTTTATGGTTGTCCCTCGAGAAGCTGCTCTCCTGGGAAATTTCATAAACATTTGTAAATGCTTAGGGCCAGTTTAAATTGAAGACACTTTTGTGTGCTTAGATTTTTGACTACTCTGGAATGGCTTTAGACCTGCTTTAAGTAACTTAAATCTAGCGGTACTTATTCCGATATTTATACACAACCTATATATAAATTTATATATATACGTGACTGTATGTAGGCAAAGAGGTTCTTGTTGTCGGGTACATTTGACCACAGATTTCTTAGTTGTTTACTTAGTAAAATCTAAAAGCTGGACTTAACTACTTAAATCTTTCCTAAATTAAATAAAGTGTTAGCTTACTAACCTACCAATGGATTAGAGTATATAGCTTTATCGTATGCACACACAAATATAACCGATTGAATTCATAGTAGAAGACGATTTTCAGCTCCTTTGCCTCTTGAAAAATGAAAAAGAGAACTAATGAATAATTTCAGCGAGCATAATGAAATAACTGTTACATAGGTATATGAGATACTATAAACTATATATATACGTAATCAGATACACCAGCCGAATCGATCTAGTCATGTCCGTTTGATTTCTAGTGGTCGATTCGTTTGTCTGTCTGGTTTGTTTTTGTATACGGCTTTATGTGGGTAAACAAACGTATAGATAATCTTGTAGTCGAGTACACCCCACTGCATCCTACTTTATTGGTGATTAGCTAGTATCATAGCAGAGGGAAGATGAGTTAATGGTTGCTTTTTGAAGTGAGTTACATACATTTGAATTAGTTTATTATAGCTATTGGACTATGATCAAGGGGGTAAAAGCTACTGCATTAATTTAGTTGCAGGTGTGCTTCCGACTCTAATGGGGGTCATGATTGACGCTAAAAGAAGTTGTACTTCCTTCCATCTTCCGCCTGGAATACTTTTAAGCGGCAAAATCCTTCAACTTTTCGCAGCATTTGCGCACATAATAAAGAGAGAGACAGAAAGAAAAAGGTTTGGGAGTCTTAAGAGCACTTCGTCAACAGGGAAAACAAAAACAAAAAGGAAAAGAAGAGAAAAATAACAAAAGTATTTGAATTGACAAGTGCCATCAAAATAGAAGCGGAATTAAATTTATCATACGAAGTGGTGGAGCAACTCAGTGTCATCAAACTGAGGGTGAAATAGTAGATAGAAGCAGGCGGCAACCAACAAGCGGCAAGTATCAGGCAACCGAAGCTATCAGGAGCTACCAGTAGTCAGCATCATCGATCAATTTGAATATAAGACAGTTTTACAGGAAATAGAAACAACTTTTGAATATAACATAATGTTTTCTTTTTCATTTATTTTCTTTGAAATGTTCAAAATGATGAGCAAAATCTTCAAGGTAAGAAGTGAGCCTCCTCCATTATGTATACAATAAACTGCAATAAAAGGACAATGACGAAGTGTTGGCATTGAAATTAAATGTTGTTTAAGAGCCTAGCAACGAGACCATGAGCGTCAATAGTATATAGAGAATATAGAATATATTTCCTTGGAAATTTTAATTTAATTTCTACAGGTATTTTATTTTATAATTAAAGTTGATCCATGGCACGCTCCATAAGAGGCGTCGTGTCAGATTTCTACTGAAAGGGTGTTATGTGCGCACAGGATGTGTTAATAGTAATCCGCTTACAAGGCAACTAAACTCTTTCTATTCATAATTTTTGCTAATAAGCTGGCAACTTGGCATGTCGGGACTTTCGCATTAGGGTGACGGGTGCTGGGTGTCGGGTGACGGGTGCCTGGTGCCGGGTGCCTTTAGATTGCCAAGTCACGCAAGTTGTCGGGCTTCCAATTATTCTAATAGGCTGCCAGTTTTGGAAGTCATTGCCTGTAGAGATAAAATTGACAGTCTGTGTCAGGCTTGAAGTGTGGGAATGAGTGGTGCGATGTCCTGGCCGGGGGGGGGGGAAGTACTGAAAAATCGATTTGAAATATTGCGGCGCTTTGGACTTTTCAATGTAAACATCGTGCGAAAAGTCGACAAATTGTTCAACTAAAAACAACAGCAATCAAACAAAATTGAATATCTGAGGATACGAAATGGATAAAAATCGACAGCCACGACATATCAGAAACAGAAAAGTAAATTCAGAAAAGTCAAAAACAAAAACGAGAAATAGAGAAAAAGAGAAAAAGAGAAAAATAAAGAAATTGTAAATGTATATGGACATATTGTATAACTGCAGCTCTGGTCAGTGGCAGTCACATCCTGAACGATTGGTTTCGATGGTTTCCATTTTATAGCCATGTAAGCGCGAATAGTGTCATGGATTGCAAATGGAATGGGGTCGGAGCATAGCTACAATGAATTGGTTATGGGTTGGGAGCACAGCAGAGATGGGCGACTGTGGCAATTGTTACGTGTCAATAACTGCTATAAAAGAGTCGACGTTGCAACACGATGCACACTTACACACTTACACAGCTGCACAGTTGCACAGTTGCACGGCAACTGAATTGCGCCTTAATAACTCTCTAGTCTGCAGCTCAAATCAATGATGCATTTCAATTGCAAAATTGCTAAACTAGCTTCACTAGCTTTAGCAGCTCATCAATCCAGCCCCATTCGATTTCGACGCTTTTTCTGAATATTAAAATAAATGTTTTGTTCTGATGGGCCATTTTCAGGAACCCAAATTAAATTAAACTATACACAGAATTGCCTGTTTGATTATAGAAAAACAAAAATGGTTATAATAGGTATGTACACATGTTTTTAATAGGAAAACATTTTTCTTTCTTTGTTATTAAACTTTATATTTTATTGTTATAAATCGGTTCCCATTGAATTATTACAATATATTTATCACAAAGGATTACATTTCGCAGTCTCAATAAAGAGAGATATGCAATACGTAAACAATATCGTATATTAAACTCTTAAATGACTCTATTTTTATGTAGACCAAACTCCATTTTTTATTTAAAATTTTTTTTACAGCATTAGTTTAATATATATTTCGATTTCTTCAAGTATTTGAAATCTATCATTTTATTTTTTCATTTATTTTTTAATAAAATAAATGTTTTGATATTGCTTTTGATTTAGATAAATAAGGTATATCTTTTGATTGGAAACACTGGAGTGAATTTAAAAAAAAATATTTCTAAAGTGAATATATATATTAAAAATGCTCTTTTAAATAACAATAATTAAATGATGTGATTGAAACTTGACTTAAGAGACCCATCTGCGATTAGTGGTTGTAGCTAAGTTGGTTGGATAGTTTATGTCCAACAAGTAAGAAGTCTGTAGTCGAGTGTACCCGACTACGAGAGCCCCTTTGCCTACATATACAGCCATACACACATACTCATACATACACACAGTTCTGCACGTACTTAGCCATTGCGCGCACCTTTTAGCCCCCCACGCTCCATAGCACGGTACTTTATGTTGTATAACTTCCGTGTTTATTGTTCAATTTTAACGAAACTCACAACGTAGATGAAGAATGGTCTACTTAATATGTGTGCGTAAAAGAAATTTGATCGGTTAAAAATTGTATCTGAAAATCGATTTTTTCAAATTGCGGGGGTCAGGGGAGGAAATTCAAAAATCTAAAACAAACTCGTATTGCGTACGAACATAACAAATCTACGTTCCAAATTTCGTTACTCTAGCTCTTATTTTGCGCGCGCTACTATACCCCCCCGGGGCCCATAACGCCACTTTTGATGATGTATAACTTCCGAGATTTTTGACCAATCTTACCCAGATTCACAACATCGATCAAGAATGGTCTAATTATGATGTGTGCCAAAAATAAATTTGATCGGTTGAAAATTGTGCTTAATAATCGTTTTTTTCGATTTGCGGGGGTCAGGAGAGGAAATTCAAAGATCCAAAACAAACTCGTATAGCGTACAAACATAACAAATCTACGTTCCAAATTTCGTGGCTCTAGCTCTTATTTTGCGCGCACTACATTACCCCCCCCGGGGCCCATAATGCCACTTTTGCTGATCTATAACTTCCGAGATTTTTGATCAATCTTACCCAGATTTACAACATCGATCAAGAGCGGTCTAATTGTGAAGTGTGCCAAAAATAAATTTGATCGGTTGAAAATTGTGCTTAATAATCGTTTTTTTCGATTTGCGGGGGTCAGGGGAGGAAATTGAAAAATCTAAAACAAACTCATATAGCGTACAAACATAACAAATATACGTTCCAAATTTCGTTGCTCTAGCTCTTATTTTGCGCGCACTACAATACCCCCCCCCGGGGCCCATAATGCCACTTTTGCTGATCTATAACTTCCGAGATTTTTGACCAATCTTACCCAGATTCACAACATCGATCAAGAATGGTCTAATTATGATGTGTGCCAAAAATAAATTTGATCGGTTGAAAATTGTGCTTAATAATCGTTTTTTTCGATTTGCGGGGGTCAGGGGAGGAAATTCAAAAATCAAAAACAAACTTGTACAGCGTACGAACATAACGAATCTAGATTTCAAGTTTGGTTGCTCTAGCTCTTATAGTCTCTGAGAAACAGGCGTTCATACGGACGGACGGACGGACGGACGGACGGACGGACGGACGGACGGACGGACGGACGGACAGACAGACGGACAGGGCTAGATGAACTCGTCTTGTCGTCCTGATTCAGAATATATATACTTTATGGGGTCTCCGATGATTATTTCTATGTGTTACATACTTTTGGATTTTGCATATTTCCAATAGCTCCGCTTTGCTCTTTTTTTACAAAAAAGGCAAAGGGGCTAAAAAGAATGTCGATCGCTTGAAAATTGTGCTTAATATTGCGGGGGTCAGGGAGGAAATTTAAAAATCTAAAACAAATGTGGCTGGCGTACGAACATAACGAATCTAGATTCCAAATTTGGTTGCTCTAGCTCCTATAGTTTCTGAGAAATAGGAATTCATACAGACTGACAGACGGACATGGCTAGATCGACTCAACTAGTCGTCCTGGTCAAGAATATATATACTTTATGAGCTCTCAGATGATTATTTCTGTCTGTTGCATACATTTCTGCATTTTTAAAGGCGAAGGGGTAAGAAGGCAGACTTAGGCAATCCCTTTATATATTTAAATAAAAATTAATGATTATATTACTTGTATGATGTTTCCTTGACTTTTATTAACATAACATACTAATTCATTATCACACAACTATTATAAACGGTCTAAATAAACTTAGATGATAATCATACTCCTTTTATAATGTTGTATGTTCCTTATATCTAGAAATTTTATGTTGTCATTTAAATTTTTCTTCTAAATTCTGTTGTGTCAAGAAATTAGAAAGGAAAGCCTATTCCATGACTCAGATATGGCAATGTTCCTTCTAGCACAAAATTTGTTGATTGCCTTAAGATGTAGACAGACTGTAGATTAAAATATAAATAAAAGTTTACATAGTATTTTCTGACTTATTAACCTTAGGAAATGTTATTATAATAGTCAAATAATTTATTGTACTGGATATCAAAAGTAGCATTTTAAGCAGTATTCAATAACAGTATTTTAAAGCATATTTCATTTCTCTGTCTAAAATGGTGTAGACATTTGCGATGACCTATAGAAATATCAAAGTTTGCATTAACCGTTGAATTTTACACTGATGTTGATGTTGATATTGATGTTGATGTTGATGTTGATCCTGATGACAAAAAAAACTAACATAACGATCCATCTGCAACATTTGTATGAAAGGACTAGTTTATGCCCATCCTTTTTCGGTAGGGGGTGATTTTTTGTACTGGCAGTTATTAACACGCTTGTAGCAATTTGTCAAAATTTACCGTATGACATGTGTGTAAACAAGATTGAGACAATGTCGGGGATCGGATGTTGACAAAGAGAAGGCAATGACGAATATGATAATACGTGTATAGACTAGCAAAGAGGGTCTAGGGTTTGTATTGGCCTTGGTGTAGGTATATATATATATATATATATATATATATAAATATAAATATAGATATATGGCAGTACGAAAGGGGTGCAATTTTCACTCATTTCAACCCCGATGACAGTAACCAGCGATGCACGATTAATAAAAATTTGTTTATTTTTCATTTGACAAAAACTTAAATTCGCTTCAGATTTCCATCGGTTTAAGCAACTGAAGCGTTGCCGCATTGATAAAAAATAATACAAAAGAAATTATAATACAGATAGGGTAGAATCGCATGTGGCATCCTACTATAAACGAATGAGTTGCAATAACAGAGTTTAAAAGAAGTTATGTATCAGGCGGCAATCGATGCAATCAATCCCAGGTAAAAGTTCGCCCAACATCCATTGTAGTATTTATGTGTATCAATAAAAGTTTAATTAAAAGTACATCTACTGTAGACGAAAATCCATCACAATTACAGACTCTGATATCGAAATACATTTGGTATCAGTGAATGAGCTTAAGTGAAAAGATATGAAAAGAGATTGAAGAAAAAAGGAATGTGTTAATTGAAACTGTAATTAAGTATTAATAATTAAAATTAAATTTTTGTGATTTAACCAAAAGAACGAATAAGATAAATAACCTTAACTCCCATCCCATAGCATATCAAAACAGGAGACAATTTTAAGTATATTTAGAGAAGTTGTATTACTTGTAAAGGCATTTTATATTTAATTCAAAGAAAAGCAAAAGGTATTAACAAAATATCGATAAATATAACATCGATATTATTTGTGCTATTATTATTTTTATTTATAGGTTATGTTTAAGTATTGATATCAATATACCAGGTGTAAGCATATGAAACTCCTCTTTGGTACATTAAAACAAGTTTTATTCAAATAATATACGTATTTTTATTTATTTAAATAAAATCTATAGTTATATAATGAACTGAATTTAAAAGGTAATGAAGACTAGACTATAGAGTTATAATAAAGCGGAAATATATATCAGTTAGACTTGAGCCCCTTGCCAGTTTTAAATTAGTTTTTATATTTTATATACTTCAAGCTCCTACTTCCCGTCTAGTCATTTGGTATGTTTAGGGTTTGGGTTTTAGAGGCTTTGTAAGGAAAACTTTGGCGTACTTTAGGTAACAGTACATACCCGAACATGTATTATATAAAAGTGGCGCTAAGGAAATTGCTTCCACGCGGCTGACCTCATTAAATGCAAACAAAATCAACCACAACAATTCAAATCCAATATAAAAGTCAAAAATTCATCGAAGCCACATGGAGGAAAAGTGGCCAAGAAACGTATAGAAGCAACTGGATGGAGTGTAGTGTGGGTGGCTATGTATGTGTTGGTGTTATGGATAGTATTCGTGACGTGTTTTACTAGGCTACTGTTTTGTTGTATTGTGTGCTGTTCTGCGAGAGCGGTTAACCACAACAGGCACCAAGGAGTCACTCACTCAGAGACAACAAGGCATGGAAATTTGCTTTGCGGAAAAACTTAAACACCGGAAACAATTAATTCCACTTGAATTAACATATGCTCCGATTGCCTTGTTGGTACAGTTGGGTGGGCAATGTGCAATGGAGGAGTGGACGAGTGGAGACGTAAAGTAGTAGAGTTGGGGGTGTCCACAAACAAATCACGTCCCCTTGAGTGTTGACTAGCCAGCGGTTGTGGAGGAGTTAGCCGCTTACTGATTGATCGCAGCGCGGTCTTACCACCTTTGCAACTCTCAGACATTCAAATAATCGTCCTAAAAGCTTATTTACGTTTAAAAGGCAAAACTTTTTAGATGAGATTATATTTGAGTTGTTTGTGGAAGGGCTGGAGCAATCGCAGCACCGCATTGCAAGCTATAAGCATTAAGTTCTGAAATGAAATGATATGAAATGAAATGAGTTAAAAAGTTAATTGCTGGCGGACAGGTAATTTCTGACACACTTCAAATACAAGCGCCATTAAATAATATGCAAACAAGGGTTGCCTGCCACCGTACAGTCCAAGTCTATCAACAACTCGACAGGGCTGAGGGTTCACATAGTTCTTTTACCTTGCCACAACCGCGACACGTCAGCCGTAAAGTCACGAAACATTTCGTCCTTCGTCCTTGGCTGTTGCGTGCAACCTGTGGTTAGTTGCAAACTTAGTTATCTACTAAGAGCGCGTCAGGTTCCTGTTACAAAGAAACAGAGTGAGCGAACTAGATAGAGATAGAAAGAGGGAGTATAGTACAGATTAAGGCCGCGTGCTCACGTTTAGGCGTAACAAATTACAATTACACTGAAAACAGCAGACCCCCTTGATTATAGTTTAATGATGAACACTGGACGCATGTCCATGAATGAACTTTGTTTATAGTCGATCCCTGAAATAATTACATAACATAATAATAGTCAGTGGTAAACGTTCAGTAACTAAGCAAATAACTATTTGGTGGTTACTTTAACTACACGTCCCACTCGTAATATAAATGTTATAAAAATGCATTTAATGGATAAGCTTTCTCTGAAAACTTTTATAGAGAAATTAATGATTTTTACAAAAAACAATACTATCATATACGAAGATTTTGATAATCGATTTATTGTACGATATATTTTAAACTAACAATAAGAAATTAATGTAAGTCGCAGTTACTATGTGCTCGAGGAGTTCGTAATGACTTTGATAAAGAAATTGTGTTATCCTCTATGAGCAGTATTTCTTATATACAGTTTCGAACACTGTAATGCAAATTTTAATAAAATTTAATATATATATAGAAATATTATATTTACTTATTTATTTTATAAATTAATGCGGCCTAAAAACTACGATAATATAGGTTCTAATAGCACTGGCTTAAAGGCAGATATATTATATTTTAATGAGTTACTTTAATCAAGAAAATAGTTATAGTTTCACATTTAATAATTATAGCCACACATAATAATTAAGGTTGATAATTGTTTTTGCTTTCTGTATTTTTGTTTATTGATATGAATCGATTCAAATTGAACTGTTACAATATATTTAGAACAAACGATTAAGAGTCGCCGTCGCATTTAAAACAGTGATATCCTGAGATGAGGTTACTCAAATTATGTTTTCTGTGCCGTCTTATAGGCCGCATTAATGACAGGCTACGAATAACCTGTTAGCACGAATTCATAGTCTATCCGTGTACCGACTGATATGTTGTGTGATCTGCTCCTCCACGGTGGCTAGCCGCAGATCACGGTAAGGTTTATATGAATAAGAAATATTATATTCCATAAGCACCTACAAGTATGCTACATATTTTTGTCATATTATGTAGACAGTTCAGCGTACCTGCCCAACTTCACGGATCATCTTACAATAAACGATTAACAATAAGTAACGTTAATGAAAAATAAACAATAGGTAATAATTATCTCGCTTTACCAGCACATCCAATACTATGTGTTCTATATATACCACTCCAAGCCGCTGTTGAGTTGTGCCATCCGTTTATGCTTCCTGGGTTCGTATGATCTGGGTGTCACAGGTTAGATATGGCAGGAATAGTATCAAATAGGTGAAATCACCTGGATATACACAGCCTACAGTGTTTGCTGTCATATCATAAATTTTAGCCAGCGATCTATAAGCTGGTATAGGTATCTCCCAATCTCAGGGCATGGTCAGGAAAAACCTGCTCCGTAAAGTAAAGCAAACACAGGCTGCCTTTCCAGTGTTAATCCTAATGCTGGAACATCTCGCCCATTGCGAAAATGTTGATGGGTATTGGTAAAAACCATTAACTGCGTCGCGCACATTGCGTCATAACGGCTTGCGATTTTCTCCGAAGAAAGGTAAGGGGGCAAGTCCATATACAGGTTTTAGCATTCATTCTGACTATGCCGAGGTACTAATTTGGTTTGCGCATGGCACTTTGATGTTATGACTTACACCTTTTTTATTACAAAAGTTAAGTTGAAATTTAATTTATATTTTACTTAATATTTCAGAAATCAGAAATGTCAATAAAGGCTGATGGGGAAATCCTATGCTTATTTTAATTTATATTATTATTTATATAAATGAATATAATTAAATGCATGCTAAGTTTCTTTTCTAATGCTTACATACACATTTCTGCAGCTTCTGTAGTTGGAAACTCTCATCAGTGGAATGCAATAATTCAACTGCCTGTGAGTTCCACTGTTGAAATGCCAAAAACACCCGGCGAATTTTCCGCACCGTCAGCAATGCCAGAGCCAATTTTTTAATTTCTTAATTTTTGCGAGGTCATGAGAATTAGCCATTGCTGGGTTCACGTCCCAACTTTCACGTAGCCATGTTGGCGGTGTCCACCAGTGCTGCCGGTAATATTTCTTTATCTTCATTTCCATCTCCATCTACGTCAAAGTCTTCGTGTTTGCTCCATCTCCAGTTTTATCACAGACACTCAGACACACAGACAATGAGATGTGAGGCGACATCGAGATGCGCCCTTTGTTTTCTCTTCCCTGTTTCTATTGCTAGCAGTGGGCAAAAGTTTATTCATTTAGAAAATTTGCTCATTTTCGTTGCAGGGCGGATACCAAATTATTGTTGCCTGGCTGAAGGCTGAAGGCTCAAGGCACATGGCTCATGGCTCAAGGGGATGTTGCTCGGAGTAATGCGGTACGTGTTCGCAGTTTTCATATAAATTGCGGCCAATAACATTTTTCAGTTGGCAAGGCAAGAAAAACGCGCACAAAGCAAAAGAAGAGAACTGTAAAAATGGACAAAAGCTGCTGATGATGGCTTCTTCAGGACGATTCTGGGATCTGGTCATGGGCCAGCAGCTGACTGGCTCATTAAGCCAGGCGGGGTGGTCTGAAAAAGTGGTCATTGTGGGTGTTGCTGTTAGCTGTTCGCTCTTGAGTTGTGCTTAGCTCAGTGGATGGCGGGGAAATCAGGACGCGACGACACTTTGCTTGAAGATTTCATTCCTTTCATTTGCTTTTGCTTCGTAGTAGTATTAGCTGCACAGCTATTAGCCAGATACATGGGGAGATGTATAAAGGAGGTGAATGGACAGATGGACGAGCAAATTATTCCCAAAATACCCCGAGGTAATTATAAATGTCCTTCCACGCTCGACTTAGGTCCGACAGATAGACGCTGTCTTTTGTCTATCATAATGACTGGCAGGCGGACATTTGGACATAATTGTTCAATTATTTTGTTACTTATTGCCTAGGCTTTTGTTTAGTATATACCTTATCTCCATCTCCATTTCCATCTCCATCTCCATCTTCATCTTTATATCCATTTTGTATTCACCATACATTTCTATATCAAACATTGTTTTGCTTATTAGTCCCTTTGCTTTTTGATAAGAGAAAAATGGATCTAATGAATTAGTGTAACTATCAAAAATATATATCATATAGAAATAAGCAATTCCGACCCTATAAGTATATACATTTCTGATCAGCATCTCAAGCCAAGTCGATCCAGCCCTGTTTATCTGTTGTCTTCTCTTCCATTCGGTTTCCGATTCTCATACGCTTTCTTTATCAATTTTCTGGATTTAATTAAGATGGGCTTTATTCAGGGTTAGTCATTTCTTAAGCCACGTTCAATATCCTACAGAGCCCAGAGAACTGTGTGTATAAGCAGGGGCAAAGGGATCCCGCAGTGAGGAACACCCGACAACAGGGCTTGTGTTACTTTTTATTTTTATTTTTTTTTCGAAATTTGTCTATTAAGTATTCGACTGGCAGGCGACATAGTATAAAATCTGCAAATTATTTCCAGATAAAGTATTTGCGCGTCTGTTTTTGTTGCCATGCGTGGAAAATCTAGGGGATTCACGCCATGCGTTCCTCATTTTGTCATTACATGCGACAATCGTGTGTCAAAATCAATTACAGTGTTAACACAAGTACAGCGCAGTAGGACTAACTGTAGCGTAGCCTCAGGCCTCAGGTGTATTTTGCCATTCAATTATAAATTTTCAATAAAAATTTGCCCACTTTCCGCATTCTCGTCTTTATTGTTTTTGACATTTTTCGTCGTCGTCATTGTCGTCGTCCTCTTCCTTCTTGTCGTGCATGCAAAAAGGGGACGCTGACTTGTACGCCCATCTCCAAAATGTTGTGGAAAATAATCAGGGGGTGTCCTGCAGCTCAGAGTGAAGCGATAGACTCTGACTAGTGGGTGTGCTGCTTAAGTGAATGTCAGTAGACCTGGGGCGTTATTCTCTCTGTAAATGACAGCTTGGGCTCAAAAAAGTCAATTGAATAACTGCTGGCGTTATTTGAAACGGTTTAAATAATGTAGTGGTATATATATTCTTTGATTTGCTTAGTGTTTCAACAAGTAAAATTACTTTTGTCGAGTACAACCAACAGCGAGAAGTTCTTAACCCAAGTTCACATATCACAAACACAGTTAGACGCAGTAAACTGTACTGCTGCAAGTTCCCAAAATGCGAAATGAATAACTTTTGTCTTATTCGATCTTATTTTCCAATTATAATAAATATAGTGGTAAAAAATTAAATTATTTAGCAATTTTATGAGAAAAGGGAATTAAATTATTAACAAAAAACAAGTATGAAGTCTGTAGTCGAGTATACCCGACTAAAAGAGCCCCGTCGCCTACATACATAGCCATACACACACATACTCACACATACACACAGTTCTGCACGTACTTGGCCATTGCGCGCGCCTTTTAGCCCCCCACGCTCTATAGCGCGGTACTTATTGTTGTATAACTTCCGTGTTTTTCGTTCAATTTTAACGAAACTCACAACGTAGATGAAGAATGGTCTACTCAATATGTGTGCGAAAAAGAAATCTTATCGGTTAAAAAGTACCTTATAATCGTTTTTTTCGATTTGCGGGGGTCAGGGGAGGAAATTTAAAAATCAAAAAAAACTTGTATAGCGTACAAACATAACAAATCTACGTTCCAAATTTCGTTGCTCTAGCTCTTATTTTTCGCGCACTACTATACCCCCCCGGAGCCCATAACGGCACTTTTGATGATCTATAACTTCCGAGATTTTTGATCAATCTTACCCAGACTTACAACATCGATCAAGAATGGTCTAATTATGATGTGTACCAAAAATAAATTTTATCGGTTGAAAATTATGCTTAATAATCGTTTTTTTCGATTTGCGGCGGTCAGGGGAGGAAATTGGAAAATCAAAAACAAACTCGTATAACCTACGAACATAACGAATCTAGTTTGGTTGCTCTAGCTCTTATAGTCTCTGAGAAACAGGCGTTCATACAGACGGACAGACGGACAGACAGACAGACGGACAGGGCTAGATGAACTCGTCTTGTCGTCCTGATTCAGAATATATATACTTTATGGGGTCTCCGATGATTATTTCTATGTGTTACATACTTTTGGATTTTGCACATTTCCAATAGCTCCGCTTTGCTCTTTTTTTACAAAAAGGCAAAGGGGCTAACAAGTATGAAGTCTGTAGTCGAGTGTACCCCACTAAAAGAGCCCCGTCGCCTACATACATAGTCATACACACACATACTCACACATACACACAATTCTACACGTACTATGCCATTTACCTCTTTTACCGCCTTTTACCTCCCGCGCTCCATAACGCCATATTTAATGTTGTTTGTGATTTTGATTATTTATTATGCGTGCTAAATAGAAATTCAATCGGTTGAAAATTATGCTTAATAATCTTTATTTTCGAATTGCGGGGGTTAAGTGAGAAAATTCAAAAATTTAAAAAAAGCTTGTATAACCGACGAATATAACGAATCTAGATTCCAAGTTTGGTTGCTCTAGCTTTTTTAGTCTCTGAGAAACAGGCGTTCATACAGACAGACAGAGCTAGATCGACTCGTCTTGTCTACGGGCGATCGCGGTTCGACTGACTTTATTTCCCGAACTGTTTACCAAATGCCTCAGCGAGGGAAATTTTCCATAAATCTGGTAAATACAAAACTTGGTATTGCTCACCAAGCCAGGAAAGCCCCCAAATGAGACATCTTAGTATAGGCCAAAATGTTCGCTTGACACCTTAGGTATAGTCCTCGAAAGAGTCATCTGCACCAGGTTAGAAACCGCTATTTGTGCGTCAGGGGGGCTATCTTCGAAGCAATTCGGAGAGCTAGATCCACCGTGTACGCCATCAATAGGGTTGGAGAGTGAAGCCATCGAGAGTGAAGCCATCGAGGGCACCAAATGGGCCAGAGGCACAAAAGTTCTACTGAAAAAATTCAATGTTCCGGATTACCTATTTTCTGGAAGATTGCTTCGGTACAGAACAACACACTAGGTTTCCGCTGGAGTTCCTATAGGTTCAGTTCTTGGTCCTCTCTTATGGAATATTATGTACGATGGCACAATGCGGCTGAGCTTGCCACCAAACACACATAAAGTTAGGTTTGCGGACGATGTTACCATTGTTACGGTGGCGAAAGAGCATCTTCTAGACGTAATATGGAGCACGCAATAGGAAGCTAAGCTACAGTAGAAAACAACAGTAGGAAAAGCCCAGCAAAACAGGAGGACGGTATTATAT
Source organism: Zygothrica quintamaculata (assembly GCA_037044455.1). NCBI lineage: Eukaryota > Metazoa > Arthropoda > Insecta > Diptera > Drosophilidae > Zygothrica > Zygothrica quintamaculata. The sequence goes on from JBAMBS010000623.1 coordinate 45,047, forward strand.
AATAATATTATATGTATGGAAGGTGTACAGAAGACCGTGACTCAATACTTAACTTTCCATGGTTATCGCCACAATTGTTAATCTAATCTTATATTATTATATATATAAATAATATAATAACAGCAATAATAGTATTAACAAAAATTATATTAATTATTATAATAATATGTAAATAATAAGAATATTTTCTTGAAATATAATAATGAATACAATTGTGTATGTTTCTGTTAACCGAATGAATGTCGTACTACGAATCATGCCTGGAACCACATTCCAATGCATATTAAACAACGGCAAAACAGAAGAAAAATCACAGCTAAGGGAATGGGGCTTTAAAAGAATTGAAGAGAAGCAGACACAAACTATCTGACAGCTGGGCAGACCAACAAAATACAAGAATATATCACAATGATCATAAATATTATACAATTTTGATGTCCACCTAAAGAGCTGGAGGAATCCAAGACGATTTTAGGTTCGTCTTGGTTTGAGGTTATGTGGCGTGGAGGTATTATTAGCGATTTTTAGAATCGACAAAAATTGTTAAAAAGGGACTTCCATTTTTCCCACCGATACTTGTATGATCCCAACTTTAAGCAAGGTTCATGTTCATGTCGTCAACTGTTTATCACCCTCTCTGCCTCTACCCAGAACTTGTCAAGTGAAAGCAAAAAGGTGTCCAAAAAATTGTTTAACAACAAAGCCATTCAAACTGCAAAAAGAGAAGCCTGTTGCATAAATAAAGCAGCTACAGAGTCGTTGGCTTGTATCACAGCAAAGGCCACAATAGTAGCAACAGCCACAGTTATAGCCATGGCAACTGACACTAAAACTGGCACTCCAAGTGACTCTGGCTGTGCCACCGACACGCTGTCTGGCGATGCGAAGCGATTGTCGCCAGCCAAAGACAAAAGCCACAGCCAAAGCCAAAGCAAAAGCCACAGCCAAAGGCAAAGCGTCTGGGGAGCAATTCCATTGGGCTTATGCCATGTGTGCATCGAGACTAAATCGCGCAGGCGTCGCATTGTTTTCGTTCACATTATTAGCTGAAGTGTTTGTTGAAACAGGAGAAACGATTTGAATTTTTCTCCAACTGAATCACACTTAAATATTAAAATAGTTCGCTACCTGATCAAATGCTGGTTAAGAGGAGATGCCATCTGAGCTCAAGACATGTTATATATCCACTCGTATCGTGCACCTACATATGTATGACATTTAGACAAACACACTCACACACACACATACATAAATGGTGTAATATATGGTCAGATTAGAACCATTCTATGCAAAACATGGCAGAAATATCTATGACAGAGGGACAAAATCTGAAACTGGCATTACTCTTGCTGCTCGTTGGAATTCAGCGTTAAGCATCAAAATCATATACAGTTTGTTTGTGCTTGACACACATATATATATATATATACATTTTATAGTTATACATTTTTTATGCACAGTGAGTACAGAGTCATCCAAAGGTTACAAATACCATTATAACATAGAATACAATATTACTAAGTATAACTAATTGGTTGTATTTAAACATAAACAACACAGTTTAATGTTGTTAGAAGTAACTGTTTGTGTGTGTTGGCACCACTGTGCAGAACATATGAATCTAGAGGGGAACAAAAAATATGATTACTGCATTGTCGAACAAGGGAATTCATCTTCATGTTGTTGTACCTTAGTTTCGTAAAATGGAACTCAACGATGAAAGGTTTTGTTTGGTTTGTTGTGGTTTGGTTTGGTTTGGTTTTGTTTACTGAAACCGCATTTGCTGTACCGTAGTTGGATGCGGCATCTGCTGATCTTGTTATCGATTTCGATTTTTGATGCCCATTTTGACTGCTACGCGAAGCGTTGACAATTCCCTTGAACTGTTGCTGATGCGGACACTGAGGCCAACATAAATCCCTTAAATGCGACAAAGGGGTAGACAGAAGGGATAAAAATGACAACAACATGGTGAACAGGAACAGAATGTGCTCCAACTCCACATCCACATGCAAGTCAGACTCAGCCTCAGACTCAGACTTGAACTCAGACTCTGATTTAGACCCAAAGCCATTGTCACTGCATGCCGCTGAGCGATACTTTATTCATTTATTCCAATAATAATAATGCAATGCAAACATTGATTGCCATCGATTGTCAACAGCGTTCGCTGCTCCACTGCTCCACTGTTTCGATGCGTCGATGCGACGTCTGCGCACGCGCAATAATCACAGCCAGCGAATGGAAGTAGATAGCTTCCCATACTATACGGGGGGAGGAGGCTGCTGCTACTTTTGCTGCAGGCAGAGTTATGCCCTTTTAAGGTATTTTTGATAGGTGACAGATTTTGTGCGCTCACTCCACGATTTGTGGGCACAATTTATGAGTTGTCGTTGCTGTCGTTATTGTCCCTGAAATTTCCAGTTTGTATCATGTATTTACATTTTATTTATTTTGTTTTATTATTTATGCCCCTCAATACAGATCATTCCTTTTCGCCTTTGGTTTTGCATAAAAAAATGTGTTTCACTCTTTTAATATTGGATCCCTTCCATCCCTGGCACCATTCCTGGCATCACCCCAATCTCAATCCCAAATCCAATCCAATAAACAGCAACGAATGACGAGGTTGACTGGCTGTGAGGTTGAAGCTGGTGCCGCCTGTCATGTAATTGCTTTTTGTGTTGCCAGACATCAGCATCGCCATTGATGACTTCTTCTCTGTGCCCCCGCAGCATCTGCCCATGTGGTCGTGTTGAATATAAATGAATTCAATATTGCATTTTCACGCTAAAATGCTTCCAAAAACAGATTTTTCATTTACACTTTTTGAATGGCAAAATCCGGATTACGTATCCCACGGGCAAAGCATTGATTCTGATTTTGCGCAGTACAAAAACGCTACGTAAAAAGTATCAGCTCCAATCCTCTCAGCCAACTCTTTATACCTATCGCCCCTTTCGGTTATTTCGTCAAAGGATCCGTCCGACAGTCCGCCCCCTACCCTAGTCGATGGGCTCAGACTATAGCAATGACTTCAACCATCTCTGCATCTACCTCTGCTTCTGCCTTTGCTACGGTCTATTTGTTGGGAATACTTTTTCTGAAAAGGCTCCTCGCATTTAGTATGCTCTTTATGCTCTTTACACGGAAAGGACCCATTCACGCACCTATTCATTTGCTGCAAAATTAATCAAAACGCGACTGAAATTTAAGGAAAAAATTCAACTGGTCTTTATGAAAATGTTAGTAGAGAGTAGCAGAAAGGTAATTGGATTTCGCATTTTCTTTGAATACACATACTAGTTTCGCTACCTTGTTTTTTTTTCTGCTGAATTCTGATTCCAAATACAGTTAAATTCCATTCATTACTCCAAAAAATATTCAAAGAATAAAAAAGAATAATTAAAGGTATGTTCAACTTTTCCATTTATAAAACCAATACAACATTTTTTTATGGCCCTCAATACGAATAAGCTGCGATATAAATTTAAAGTTAATATATTTATTTAAACATATTTTATACAGATATTATTATTATTATATATATAATTTATATACATATTATATATATATATATATATATATATATATATGCATTTTTTATATACTTTATATGTTTTTATATTCAACTAATGATAACTGAAATTTCAATGAGTGAAACTTATAACATATTTATATTAGAACATATTTATATCAATTTCTTGTTCGCTTCATTTACCCTTAAGGTATTAAAAATCATCACATAATTTCAAATTTAATATCCTAATATGAATTAGTTAACTTAAACGAGTTTAATTTTCTTTTCTTTAACAAAAACCAACATAGATGCCAATGTTATATGATTTCATAAATGTTTTTATTTTAATTTTGACCATTTTGTCAGACAACTGAAATTAATTCGTAAATTCGTAATATTTGCATATGGAAATGTTGGCATTAACGTGTTAAGTTTATTTATTAACAACGAATTCGACGACAAATGATCTACATTCAGATATATTATCGCCTTCTTGTTCCCTGCCCAATCGCCTGGCAAGAGTTTATAATGTGCTCCAATCAGTTTTTGATTCGCTTTTTAAATCGTTTTTTGTGCATTGAATTTTAATTCCATCTTCACCCTGGCTGGCTGGCACTTACTTAAAAATCAAAAGACTTTCAAAAATCATTGTCAGACCCCACTTAAAATACTCATATGCGGAGCACCAAATATGTTGTCAAAATTATCAAAGACATTGCGTTGCGTGGCAATGCCTGAAGTTTGTGCCAATTTTGCCATTAAATAAATACAAATATTCGAATAGAAAATACCCTGAACCACAATATAAAATATCTTTATTTTTGGATTATGGAATAGCGATGTTCATAAATTGTTCGTCTTTTCATTCATAACATGTATTTATAAATAAATATATACATCGTATATATAAGCATATACATTCAATGTTATATCCTAAGCTATGTATAACTTAGCGATCGATTGCTTTGATACATAAAGAAAACTCTAGATAAACAGTTACTTGTCCAGCAAGTGGTACATAACCGTAATAGTAAGCGTAAATCGTGCAAGAAATATGGCGGTCATTATTATACATAACAAGTAAGAGATCTTTAGTCGAGTGTATCCGACTACGACAACCCTTTTGCCCACATACACAGGCATTGACACACGTATATACAGTTTTACACGCACTTTAGCGCAATGGCTTCTCCCCCAGCGATCCAGGGCACCATAAGACGATACTTAATGTTGATTAAAATCAAAAAGTGTGTAACATGTAGAAATAATCATAGGGGACCCCAAAAAGTATATATATTCTTGATCAGGACGACAAGACGAGTTGATCTAGCCATGTCCGTATGTCCGTCCGTTTGCCGCAAATAGCCAAACATCACAGCCTCGGCACCACCGTGTCATGGTTGGGGTGAGATCTCCGTTCTCCAAGCTGATGTTAAAATACAAAATTTGGTGGCGATAAACTAATATATAACTTTAATAAAAAATAAAATTAAATTAAGATAATAAATGATCATGCCCAGCAATCTTAAGGAAACACTAGATTAGTAAAAGACGATATAAAGTAATTCCGACGGCATGATCCACTCGATATAGACCTGTCCATCGACTGTCTGTCCACCTGTTCGTCTCTTAGTTTCCAATCGGAATAGAAATTTCTTTTATTAACATGAATATGTTAATACATAAAATATAACGAGTAAGAAGTCGTGTGTACCCGACTACGAGAGCCCCTTTGCCTACATATACAGCCATACACACACATACTCATACATACACACAGTTCTGCACGTACTTAGCCATTGCGTTTATTAGCCACCCGCGCTCTACAGCACGGTGCCTAATGTTGTATAACTTCCGTGTTTATTGTTCAATCTTATCGAAATTTACAATGTAGATCAGGAATGGTCTTATTAGTACGTGTGCAAAAAAGAATTTTGACTCCCCGGACCCAATAACGCCACTTTTGATGATATATAACTTCGGAGTTTTTAGATCAATCTTACCCAGATTCACAACAAGAATGGTCTAATTATGATGTGTGCCAAAAATAAATTCGATCGGTTGAAAATTGTGCTTAATAATCGTTTTTTTTCGAATTGCGGGGGTCAGGGGAGAAAATTCAAAATTCCAAAACAAACTCGTATAACCTACGAACATAACGAATCTAGATTTCAAGTTTGGTTTCTCTAGCTCTTATAGTCTCTGAGAAACAGGCGTTCATACAGACGGACAGACGCACAGACGGACAGACGGACAGACAGACAGACGGACAGGGCTAGATCAACTCGTCTTGTCGTCCTGATTCAGAATATATATACTTTATGGGGTCTCCGATGATTATTTCTATGTGGCAAAGGGGCTAAAAAGAAGTATCGCTCATGAAAAAGTTACAATCTACACTCAGCATAAAATACAGCCTGTGACCAGCCATATAGAAAAACCATCAAATTTATTGGCCGCTGGTATTGCTCATATTTTCACTTATAGATTGGACCCATAAACTATTTCTTTCTGGGATAAAGTTTATATAATAATAATAATAATAAGAGATTTTAAAATCTCAACAGAAACAATATCTAAGTCAAAATTTACATACTTATTATTATTATAATAATTATTATTATTATTAGAAGCTACAAAGATTTGCTGAACTAATAAGGCAGCAGCATAGTATTTCTTCATAACGGTAGATTCAAATAAACAAGATTGAATAAGAGAGGAAATTATTTTCCATACATCCACTACATAATATTATTTATAAACAAAAGAAATAAAGACTGGTAGGTAAGGAAACATTATTATATATTGATGGTTTAAGCCACTAGTTAGAGCTTGTTAATAGTAAGAAAAAACAGTTAAAAACATTGTTAAAATTTAGCAAAGAGAAAAGCTGATATCTGGATGGTTATTATCATGGAATATTGAACTTCTTAGCTCGGCAGAAGAATGCATTTACATTCACGAATGTCGTTGAATTTCATTCCTAAGTGGCTTGAGGAACTTTAATCGAGAAAGAAGTATGGGGAGCCAGGGACAGACAGAGCGCATAGACCAACCCGAGCGAAACTCGTTGGAAATGTAATGAAACCATGGAGCAATCCAGATATGGAAATATTTGCGGAAATAACTCATGCAGATTAGCTGGAGGAGCAGCAAGAACCCAGAAGAGCTGTGAGCAAATCGGTCGGCAAATGAAAGACAAACAAATTAAGTAGAGAAAATATAATTGATAAACACGACTGAGTTCTAATTCTAGAGCTTTATCAGCTGCTGCATTGCCATTAATTAGGCGCTTGATTTATGAATACGCTGATTCTGTAGGCCATAGTCCGAGTAGTAGGAGAAGAAACTGAAACTTGCGACTTGGTTTTAAATATGATGCCGCCTTTGGGAATAGTGTCTAATAGCGATTTATCACTGAAGAGTGGAAAATTGTCGCTTAGTATTATTGGTATTGCAGTCTTTGGTGTCGTTGGTGGTGTTGCTGGCGTTACTGGCGTTGGTGGCGTGGGCTGGCCAAGACAAGGTATAGATAGTGAAGTTAGTAGAAGCTTTAGTGCAAATACAGATCAAAGCACCTGCCTCTACCATCTAGCTTGGTCCTTGGTCTGCAGAAACACATAAATCAGGTGGTCACCATACAGAGATGGAGGGCTTAAACGGCTTAAATGCCGATAGCAGTAGTCGCATTGCGTACCTCTACCACGTGTTCCTGCCAAGAGAAACAAGCGCGCGAATTGCAAATATTGGCGATAAACATCTCTCGATCCTGTGTGTATTGGCCTACGTTAGGCTCTGGCTATTATCCTGGCTTAAACAGCGCCCGCATCTTCAAGCGGAAGTTGCCCGTTGACTGTTGCATGAAGTGCGCCTGCGCATTTAAGGGGCAACTCACTGAGGGTAGCTTAAAGTGAATATGCCCTAGGTTCATATTAATTAAGTGCATGTTTGCGCATTTCTCATGCTTCCATTTGACTTCGACTTCGAGTCCGACTTGGACTTTATAATTTTTTCTTCTTTTGTTAATTGGCGCGTCTTCTTGGTCGGAAGACTGCTGCTTCAGAAGGATAATGACAACTCGATAAGCGAACATCAACGCCCAAGCTCGATCCCTCGTCATCATGCACCTGTTCTGTCTTTACCCCTGTCTTTTGCTCGTGGGTGAATTCGATGGCATTGCAGTCTCTTCTCCATATCGCTCCCTATATCATTTTTTAAGGGTTTTTTTTTTTGTCACTTGGTTAGCTGTGCGCCGGCTGTTTAAGACGTGTTTTTACGGCATAGTTTACATACATATTGTATAAGTGTAAGCATAAGTATCTACCGTATTGTTATAATGTCAACTGTTATCCGAATTTTATGGTTTGTTTGTCATTTAACACCTTTTAAGGTCCGCACATTAATTAGAAATGCAACGAACCCTTACCATACACTCAAAGAGCTGAATTCACTGAATTCCAAATTAGAACTCCAGCTGTGAAGGTAACACCCAAATCAAATGTATCTATACTCGCAGCCAAAAAGATAAAGCCTAATGCTATTTCTATTTATATACATATATATAATATGGAGTACATAATACATAGTGGGATGATAAAGAATACTTTCCCTGAATGACAAAAATATTGCTTAAAACTTTTATACAAAACTTTTATGTAATGAATTATATGTATAAATAAATTTTATGAATATATTTAAATCCTTCATTATTTCAATAACCTTAATTCAGTATAAGAATTCTAACTTTCGTTAATTAAAGAACGAACCTCAAAACTCAACGAACGACAATCAGATATAAAAATGCAAGATGCACGAAGCGAAAGGCTTAAAGAAGTTGCACAGAAGGGTTTCTCCTATCACAGTATCAACTTTGAGGTTGTTGAAGGTTCTTAAAACAAAACCCCAAAATCCAGAAAAGTTAATAGAAAAATATTTTAAACATTCGCCGAAAACCGTACACTCTTTAAAGTAATATTAAAATTAATAAAAATAATATATAAAATATTGAATTGTTATAAATTAAACACAGCCTGAAAGCTTTATTTGTTTTCACTATACAATTATTGTTCTACAATAATATAAATAAATAATTAATTATAAATAAATAAATATATAAATTGATGAATAATTAATAATCTTTTTGGAGAGAGTCTTATTACCTACCTAAATAACTCTTTTCGAATACCCTTGATATATTTATTAGCCAAAAAGAAGTTTTAATGAACTGAAAAGTATCAATAAAATGAAATCAATATAAAAATAAAATTTAAGGAGTATAAATAAAATAATGAAGAATCAATGTGTCCAAGCAGAAAATTATCGAAACAGAGTTCGTTTGTGTTCAGGTAGGGATTGTACAACCTGCGAACAGCCCGCACATCCCTTAGCTCTAAGAATGTTTTATTCGTCCTCCGTCCTCTGTCCCCCTCTCCTCCTTTCACCGCCCTGTGTGTGTGTCCTACACATTCGCATGCAAATGGTTATGGCAAGGAAGGAACATTTGGAATGTAAAAGTATATACACACTACGCACATGTGCTCTATATATATATACTTGCATGTGTGTGTGTACAACACGATCCCGATTCAGAGCGGGAGAGATCCAGTTTCCATGGCGATCCAGTCGTTGGCTTCTGATTTTCTTATTTATTGATTTTCTACAATAAATTTTGCATGTTTGCATCCAATTTAAATAAAATTCGACAATTCTAAATCACCTCGTTTTGACGTGGGGCTACTGTATCTGCTGTTAGTCAGGTTTACCTGCTCCTCCTGCTGCTACCTTGCGTGCAAGTCACTACATTGGCATTGGCACTGGGACTGGGATTGGGATTGGGACTGGGACTGGGACTGTGACTGAGACTGGCACTGAAACAGGCAATGAAACTGTCTGAAAGAACCTGGCTGCGTATGGCTTTTGGTTTCTGCTAGCGGAAATGCAAAACAAGGCCAAAACGGCAGATTTATTGACATCTTTGTTGGTTATTCTCTTGTACTGTTGATGCTATTTTATGGATGGACACAGTTCTATATGTTAAATGCAACCAACGACTATAACTATCTATATAAATATCTATGAGAATGTATCAAATCCCAGCTAAAGTATTGCCTCGAATACTACGAATACGAATAGCTTTGGATTGATACTCGATTAAATAATCACAGTGAACTGGTTCTAGCCTCGCTTCAATCTTGTTCATGACTCAGGATTCAATCGTCTCGCTATTTGGTGTCTAAATCACATCGTTATCACCCAGATGTCAATCTAACTAGAAATTATGAATCCCAAATGAGCAAGTTAGCCAAAAATTAGTAATTATTGCGTGCGAATTCAACCTGACTAACTGACTAAATGTTTTGTCTCACTATTCGTGGGAATTCGTTTATTCAAATTATTCGTTTCAAACATTTGTTATGCATAACTTTATTTTCTCTTTCTTTTGTTGCTGCTTTCAATTTGCGGCGATTCGCATTAGCCTTTGTTTTGCTTCTATTTATTGAAGCTATTTATTTATGTATGTGTTAAAATCAATATGAATTTTTATCAAAGCTGAATTTTTTAGTAAGTTTACTTCTGCAACGATACTTCCCATGTCACTACCATTAAATTTATCGATTTCAATTAACCCAAAGTCACTTCTGCCATTTGCCCATTCGCCCATTTGGCTATTTGGCTATTTGACTATTTGGCTATTTGACTATTTGACTATTTGACTATTTGACTATTTGGCTATTTATGTTCATCCCAATTTCGATTTTGCGCAAATTATAAATCGCTGCCAATTTGATAAATGCATCAATTCACTGCATTGATTATAAATAATATATTTTTTTTACTCTTAATTTTAAAGCATTTGTAGAATAAAAAGAAAAAAAAAGATTGTAATCAATTAATTATATTTACATATCAAAAAATGTAATTGAATTTATTAAATTATAATACAGTTTATTATATATCATTACTATATGATTACATAACCGTTTTTATTCGACTATGACGATTAAATAAAATGACAGCATTTTGTTATCTATAATTAATTTATAAGTAAAAGAAACTACATTTAACTAAACTTCTTCTTAAAATAATGAGCTGTGGGTTCGAGTCCTGGCTAGGGAATGGTTGCTTGTGTTGCCCAAGTATAGAAAAATATGAAATTATGTTCATTGTCAAAGCTTCAATTACCAAGAGCTAAGTAAAACTTAGCTGAAAGAATCTGTAGAATGTAGAATCAGTTGTACTATATATGCTGTCTCCTTCAACCAGACTGCTCCGCTCAACGGGAAAGAGCGAGATGGAATATAAACTATAATCATCAGATCAAGCAGCTTCTGAATGTGTATAAGTTAGAATTGCAACGCTTAAACGTTCACAAATTGAAGAGACGAGAGAAAATAATTTAAACTTTAGTTTGAGTGTAAAATATTTGAATGTAAAATTAAATTATTTAAACACAAAGTGATTGACCACCGTTATTGCCGTTCCCTTGAGCAAGTTGATTAATTAAAATCGTTTTTATTGCGTATTACGGATTATGACATCCCGTGGATTGTAGGGTATGAGTATGGCCATAGGAATGGGTACATGTGAGTGTATTCCATGTGGAGAATGTGGTGTACAATACACTCGTGTATCTTGTTCAAATTGGTCTGTATATGAGTATATGCCAGGCTTCCGTTTTTATTATAGTATATTATGCGGTTGTCATTTTGTATTAAAATTGTTAATTGGTTTTGTTTTTAATCTGTCAATCAATTAAAAAAACAACTGCGATTTAATTAATTAAACCAACAAAGACCGCAATAATCCAACACCACCACCAGCACCAGCAAACAATAAACGGATGTACCCTCTTCCATGCCCCATCATTACTATTTACCATTTACCGTCTACCATCTACCATCTACCATCTACCATGTCCCATCAACAATCAACCATATCCATGTCCCAGTTTTATTCACATTCAGTTTGCATTCCTTTGCGAGTAATAACAAAAATATATAATTTAATGACGTCAATAGGTTGCTGGCCAGCCCAGCTCCGTCGCGAGCGTGAGCGAGGAGGCGTGGTCAGACATTAAGTGGCCATGGTCAGCTATGGAGCATGGTAACCAAAGGCACCACCTAACGAATCACCATCCGCCATTGGATAACCAACGTTTTTTCGTTTGCTTGAGGGCAAGGGCCTTGTCGGGGTTAGGGGAAGATTTCAGGGGCCAACGCTTTTTGAAATTCGAAATTCGTATGCAAATTTTCATACATTTATTTTCCACACTTTGGGCAAACAGCGCCGCGAGCTAAAAATGATAAAGCGAATTCATTTTTGTTTTATTTCGTGATTCGTTTCGTGGCTTGCATGTTTTTTTTAACTTCCTGCTCCTCCCCTACACCCACAGCCTACAGCCTACAGCCCACAACACTCAACACACAGCACACAGCACACCACCAATGAAAAGCACTACACTAAAACGCCATTTCTCCTCCTCCCACACACCTACAGCTACACACATGTATATATATATATTACAAGAAAAAGTACACACAAACTTACCTCAAGATTGAGTGGCTATGCACCATGGACTCACTACCCCCCGCCCCTCTCCCACCTAACTCAAACCCACCGCCACGGGTGCCAATGTAATTATGCAAATTAACTCTTTTCGGAGGCCTATAGATGGCTACACAGCGGGTCGCGTACCCCCGACCACACTATATAGTATATAAATATATATATTGTATTAATATATATTAAGTATTGTGGTTAATGCAAGTTAACTGTCTTTATATCTGACAATATCAGTTATGAAAATATTTTTGAAGAAGTCCAAAGCAAATGACTCAAATATGACTCAACATTTTGATTACGCTTTACACTTAAAGCAACGATTGAAGCAATATAAAATGAATATAATGAATCTATAATGAATCATATTTTATATAATCTAAACTATCGATCTATCTTAAAATTATAATCGCCTTATTATTAGAAAACACTTTCAATGTACACTCACTAATCTATAGATACAATTAATTTGTTGTTAAGCTTGAATTTCTTAAGAAGAGTTATATAACTTGATTCACTATATATATAAATATCTATATATATATAAAGTAATGTTAAAAATTATGTTGTGTAAAAAAGTCGCAACATTTATTGTCCATATTTTGCAGCTATATACTATATATATATATATATATATATATATATATATATATATTACTAGAATAGATCATAGAGTTTTGGTTATAATTCCACATAAGTGTAATCAGATTGATTTGAAATTGTCAAAGAATCAACGATGTCAATGGAATTGTTGATTGAATCAAAGCTGAATATGTCCAGGTAAAGGCGCCGACGCCGATGAACATAATAAACGAAATCGAACCGTTTCAAGTTTTAGCCAAGGCCTAAATAAATTCATCATTAAAAATCATGAGCTGCAACTAATGTTGGTCTGTTTAATTAATCACCGCTGGGGCACACTGTGCACTGTGGACTGTGTTTCACTGTTTCAATGGTTGGCCAAGAAAAACTTGGCCAACTAAGCTACTGCAACTGCTACTGCCTCTGCTACTGCCACTGCAACTGCAACTGCAAGTGCTCAGCTGGAGATTTGCGAAAAGATGATATTTATGGCAACTTTGACAGCGGCCAACATCAACGTCGAATAAACTCATTGCCAGTGGCCCAAAGTTTTGCCAGAGATTGAGTGCCGCACGCGCAGTGGCCACCAACGGTTTAATTTCTCTTACAGCCAAAGTTACAATGCAACACAGTGGGAACAAAGCGATAATGATGTTGCTTTTTCGATTCTATCGCCTATGAGATACTTTTTAAAAAAGTAAAAGAAAAAATATAAATATCTAATATATGAAAAAGAAAATTTTAAGCAACGCTGCATCGATAAATATCGATATATTGCCCACTGTGGATCTCTCTGAATCACCGATGGACAGACAATGTTGATGTCGATGTCAATGCGGGCGACAGTTTTTAATAGTGGCAATAATCATATCTGTGATTTGTATGATTCTTTTGATGTGGTTATGGCCTGGTCCCACCAATGAAGCCGCCGTTTGACCATATTGGTTACCAGAGGTGAATTATTAAAGCATTTTGCAATTTATGCCACAGTTTTGCCTTTGCGTTCGGCTGCTGTTTGAAGCCGTCATAAGAAACCGCTCCACTCCCACTTCACCCCGTTTCAACACAGTAAACCTCTTGCCTCGTTCTTCGCTCCTCCATCCACACTCCTCTCTTCACGTTTTCCAACCGATATGAGTGACATGTTGATGACTTCGAATGTGGTTGTGATCTGTGCTGCAATGAAGCAGTGAAGCAGTGCACAGTAGTGGTGCGCAGCAGTGGTGCTCGTTGTTGGTGGTTTACCAAATGAGGAGCTTCACCGCTTTTTTTGTACGCTTTCATTAAGCTCCTTTAGAATTTGTAATTCTTGCGGCCCCACAAGTTGTGGCGCTACCTTCTCTCTTCTGCACTGCATTTACATTGTCTATAAATATTTATGAGAGAAAATAGAAGAGTTCATTACGAGGCTGCCGATAAAAGAGCAGAGGCTGTCTATCAAATATATTGTGAACAGCTAAGGAGAAGATAATCTGGGATCAATCGGTATATCATTAGCACTTTATATATTCAAAGATTATGTATTTGTATTATTATTATTTAAATACCAAGTTGATTTTTTATTTAAGTTACGCAAACAACTTTAAGTAGAGATGGTAACAGTCCAATCAAGTTGACTTAAGACTATCTATTCAATGGATTTTATATTTTATATATAAATATATTATTTGCTTTAAATTTTATTAATAACTCGGAAAGTCTTCTTGCGAGAATAATAATTTCCAATTAAATTAAGTTGAGATATATCTTGAAATCTTGAAATTAACAGCAGAATTTAATACTTGAAACATGCATTCATCGTATACTTATAGGGAGTGTATGAAGTCTTTTGGGATATATGGATATTATTTATGATCACATCTAATGCCAATTACTTAAATGGAGAATCAACTTTTTTCGCTGATAGTTAGTTTCCCCATACCTTTAATCCTTTGTGATTTTACTGACTAACTTACAGACGAGTTCAGTTCAGTTGAGTTCAGTTTAGCTGAGTTCAGTTCAGAGTTGTATGCAAAACATTCGAAAAGAAGTACAAAACGATTGGCCCCCACAGTTACCTGGTCTGTTGGTTCTTTTGTTGGACTTTAGTTAGAGCTAAAATACATTTGTTTATGCTAAAATCGGCCAATTAGTAAGATTGTTATTTCTTGTATAGCTCGCCGATGCTTCGTTCCTGATACCAATGGAGCTGACAGTTTCAGTCTGAGTCTGAGTCTGAGTCTGAGTCTGAGTCTGTATCTGTGTCCGAAGAGCAATGTAGACCCAATGGTCTCTGTCTCTGTCTCTGTCTCTGTCTCCGTCTCTGTATCATTGCTGTGACTGTGGCAGAGGCTCTGGTGTGGTTGCATAAGTAACTGTGACCAACGAGCTGGTATGCCCATTTGTTTGTATTTATGCATTCGAAACAATATCAATTGTAATGAATTTTGAATATCGTTAAGCGTGAGGCCACTAAAGCCAAACTACGAGCTTGGAACTGGGAGCTTGGAGCTTGGAGCTTGAAACTTGGAACTTCAAACCTCGATCTTTGCTGCTCGATCTTCGAGGACAGCAGTGAAAAACGTCGCAAAATGGAATGTTCTGTTGTAGATGATGCGCGATATGAATATGGTTCCCAGGCTCTGTTAAACAGTTGTCCTTACTTTCTTGCAGACGGGAATGCTTCGATCAGCCAAACAGCCTTAGCAGCTAAGCGATCCTTTCCGCGAATGGTGCAGCAAACAGCCAAATACCATGAGCATGTATAACTTATAAGTAAATAATTATTTCTCAAACAACGGTGAGAGTCGTCACCCTCGATTCGCAATTCTCCATTCTCTATACTCCATACTCCATACTCCATACTCCATACTCCATACACCATACTCCATTCTCGACAGCGTCTTGAGTCGAAATATTTTTTGGCATGTCTGTAATTTATACAAATTTTGCACTTCCTTTGGGTTAATACTCATGTACACCCCAACCCCGGGCTTCCTTCCGCGCATATGTTTGCTTGCTGTTTGTTGTTTGAGTTGCTTGTGTTGGTACCAGTATGTCGCATCAAGTTGTCTTCTTTTGCGCTTTGTAAGCCCTCCATTTCATCCAAATGGCCAATCATTTTCTCATCCGCTCCAGCGATCAACCCGCTTTCTTCGCTATCCCTGCGCGTCTTACCAATCCATCGCCAATTTTTCAGTACAACCGTTTTGTGTGTCATCGTTTGATTTGTCATTATCATCGCAGCCTGGCGCACATCGTGTTCACTCGTGTAGATGTGCCAGTCGTGTCTGATATCCCCTCTCCCTCGGAACCCAAGCTCATTTTACAGAGTACTTACAGCAACATGAAAATTACAATGGAACTCTGACTCTGCCTGTGCCTGTGCCTGTGAATATCAGTAATAACCGACTAGCAAACACTACGAGTTTGTGGCAATTCGATGCCTCGTCCAGTTGCAGTTTCAGTGGAGGTTGCTTTGAGTGATTCTGGCGACCTCTCTCGGATCGTAGAGCGAATGCACCAATTACAAGGGTCGTAAACTTTGAGTCTTATAATGAATATCAAAGTAAATACATATTATTATTATTATATATAGTTACTTCTATCTATAACGTATTTTACTTCATTGCATCATTAATTCCCCTCTTCCCTTTTCCAAGAGCAAAGAGATTCAACGATACCGCAGGACCAAGTAAACCGACTGTTAAAATTTTGCCATTCTGCTGGACTGACAAATACGAGAAGAAGGAGACTGTGAAAAGAAGTTACCAAAATTTGTATATAGACAAGACTTAACTCATTAATTATGGGAAGAGAAGATAAGTATCTTAACTTATGACTTGATTATATTAATTAAAATAATGAATATCTGAATATTTCCCGCCTTACCTAACAGATTCGATAATATATCTTATTTTCTTTTTATTGCCCTTTTTTTGAAACAGCTAGTAAAGGGCCTTATTATTGGATAATTTGCTATTTGCTTGCGGCCCATATATTCTGGTTGAAACAACATTGAAACAGCTCTGCAGCCCAATATGCTGCTCATAATATTTCTAATTGCTTTTTAAATAAACATGGCCAGATCTTAAACAATAAACAATTGATTTTTGGCGCCGTCAGCTGCCTTATTTTGAATAGGGCTATTCTCTCCCCATTTACGTATAAAAGCACATTAAGAAGCCACAGAAATAATATTTACAGCAATTACGAGCTCTATTAAAATAGTATTAAAGAGATTTATAAGTCTGCTTCCATCTAGTGAATTATGAAATAATCGTTTACGGAAACGGAAAACTGGCCGGGTCTGGTTTTGATTGTGCTGCTGGAACGAAAACTAAAGCTGAACCGCCGGCCGGTGGACCACATGTGGTGCTATGAAAAGGCAGGGGATAATTCGAAGGTGTAAACGCCAACAGGCGCCAACAAATGCTACCAGAAGGAACGTGGTCCAAGTGATCGGTTTACATGTAAGATCCAAAGGCAAATCAATTCATTTGCTGCTGCTACTGCTGCTGCTGCTGCTGCTGCTGCTACTGCTACTTCTACTGGTACATAAGCTGGCTCTGGGTCTGGTGAGTCGACAGGTTTTGGATGCGTGCCCGGTTGCTGTTGCCTCCTGCTGAGATAATCGCCTGCTTACAGATTATTATTATATATTTGTCGGTTATTATATTTGTTAAGTGAATCATTTGGAGTGTTACGTGTTAGTGAATAATTGTGTCCACATTAGGAAATCTACTTAATAAATCTATTCTATATAAATAAAATTAAATTTATACATTTATTTTACTCTCAGCAAAAGCAAAGAGAATACATTTTTCTATTTTAAGAAATATTACACATTGTATGTTACTTGTAAATTTGTTTTCTTCCTAAAACACACTTTATCCTTTGTCGTTCATTTGTTTAATGTAATGTATAAATATCGTTTTCATATGAAGATGAGTACCAAGAAAAGTAACACCCAGCAGATCCATTGAAACTTCAGACAATCTGCGATCACCTTACGATAAACATACATAAAATTATGCAAATTCCATCGCACTCACAACTCAAAGAAAAAAGAAAGAAAAATGTTATACACTGTAAAAAATGAAGAACAAACTTCTAGAGATTTTGTTGCATCTGTATCCGGTTGTTTAGCGTGTTTATCGTGGGTCGAAGCCCAGAGACTGTGATTGGGATTGTAACTGGGACTGCGTAAAGCCATGATATTGGCACTAGTGGTGATCCAACTCTAGGCTGTCCATTCATTTATTGCATGAGTTATGAGCATATTCGAGCAACTTTGCTGTAGGCTGGGTGTCCACTAAATGGCCATCAGCCACAAATCGCGGGGCTAAGTCCGCGAGACCAGAACTGCCATATTTTTATGTCATTTTCGCACATGTTTGTCGCAAATGCAAAGTTTCGAAATATTTATGTTCCACTGGGAATTAGCCAACAACAACAACTACCAATACTACTAACAACACTAACAATAGCAACAACAACAACAATGAAAACAGCGATAGGCTGTCGTTGTCGTGCATTAAAAATTGCTAACAAAAAGGAGACAAAAAACCGAAACGAATAACGAATAACGAATAACAAGCAGGGCGCGGAGAGCAAGTTGTTTTATTGAATGAAACGGCGTGTCTGGCGTTGATTCATAAATGCGGCCCAGACCGAATGCGTCTTGCAACAAGCCTTATGCAAACCTGTGTCCGACCTACGCATGAACACATTGACTAAAGCAAAGATTTGTTGCCTGCTCGAAGCGAAGTGCAAATGATCTGGCAGCAGGGTCTTTCGCCCTGTAACCGCTACAAATAGTAAACAGTTTCCCCGGAAGAAAACCTGGTCGGGAACCTGGCACAGACTGGCTATCAGATTTCACATGTTTAAATTATACTCTGTATAAGAATTACAAATCAATGAAATGCTCGTGGAGAAGAGCATCTCCATACTTGGAGAGCGACGGTTGAGTTGCTATCTTCTGATGTTAATTTGAATATTCACATTAGGTGTTGCCAAACGTATTCATTCATTAAGATTTGATTCATGAATGATCAGCCTAACTTATGGATTAATATAACTATCGAATGATAAAAGAATTACGATTCTACTTTGGTAGTAATTCAATGCGATTATCTACTTATTATTTAAATAAAAATTATAAATAATGTGCACAATTTAAACACAGCTACACCCACACCCACCCACCCACGCATACACACACACATACAACATTTACCTTATAAATAGATAAAGAAATATGTGTTTTGTTCCGTTTTTATTTTGGACTTTATTTTAGGTCTTTGGCAAGTTAAATTTTTGTGGTAAACATTTTTTTTTTATTTCATTCACTTTTGTGTGTGTTCCTAATGAGATTGAGATTGGGGTTAAGGGCTAGTGTCTCTTGGCAATGCCTGGCAGCGGATAAGAATAATGAAAAAGGAAGCCATAAATAAGTTCTATGAATCAAACAGATATCTGATTTCTGTTCAGCGATAAAATATTTATATACACATTTTATTCGATCCATAACTCTTGACTCTCTTCTGGGTTCTGGATTCTGTATTCTGAGTTTTGGGTTCTTGTTGCATCGATCTCTACATTTAATAGGCTCGCATTTTTCTTCTCAATATATGTGAAGACCATATTCCACATGGATTTAAATTTTTTTTCGTTTTCCAGACATTTGGTCTCTGGGAAACACATCGAACTGCAATTCGATCGACCTTAGATGATATCATGTCATAAATATTTGAACAATCTTATTAGTAAGGTTTTGTTTATATTTTGTTAAGTTTCTTTTCATTTTTTCTTTCTTTTCTTTTTTATCTTAATAAATGCTAATCTTACTCACATTTTTGAAGCCCCTACTTAATTTTGAACAAGAAAAATAATATGATAGCTTTAAATAACATAAATATGTTCTAAGTTCAAGTATTGTAGGGTTAAAAGTCAATGAATGTTTCTTTAATTCAAAGATTATTCACTATTCTTATTAATCTTTTCAGAAATTTTTATTACTATAAGCTATTATTTTCTATTGTCTAATAAAATCTCTTAAATCTTACTGATTTCTGTCACAATCAATTGAGGCATTTCCTACGACTAATTTAATTTGTTAAATTTAATTTTAGTTATTGGGAAATTCAGATGTTTTGATAGGTCGGATACGCTTTACTCTATATAGGAACAATTTTAGATTTTTGAAAATAAATAAAAAAACAAGTAAGAAATCTGTAGTCGAGTGTACCCGACTACGAGAGCCCCTTTGCCTACATATACAGCCATACACACACATACTCATACATTCACACAGTTCTGCACGTACTTAGTCATTGAGCGCACCTTTTAGCCCCCCACGCTCTATAGCGCGGTACTTAATGTTGTATAACTTCCGTGTTTATTATTCAATTCTAACGAAATTCACAACGTAGATGAAGAATGGTCTACTTAATATGTGTGCGAAAAATAAATTTGATCGGTTGAAAATTGTGCTTAATAATCGTTTTTTTCGATTTGCGGGGGTCAAGGAAATTCAAAAATCAAAAACAAACTCGTATAACCTACGAACATAACGAATCTAGATTTCAAGTTTGGTTGCTCTAGCTCTTACAGTCTCTGAGAAACAGGACAGGGCTAGTTGAACTCGTCTTGTCGTCCTGATTCAGAATATATATACTTTATGGGGTCTCCGATGATTATTTCCATGTGTTACATACTTTTGGATTTTGCACATTTCCATTAGCTCCGCTTTGCTTCTTTTTTACAAAAAGGCAAAGGGGCTAAAAACAATATTTAGGGATTATTTAAATTTAATATTGTTAAAATAAATATTTAATTTAATTTAATTTTTATTAATCAATTTAATTCTTAATATTTAAAGGTTGTAATTTAATATTATTCTTACTTAATTTTTATTATTTTATTTTTTTTGTGTAGGACACTACTGTACCAAAAAGAATTTCGATCATTTATCAAACGATTTATTCATAATCTTAAAAAACCCGTAAAGCGTACGAAAATAACAAATCTAGATAAATCTTATAGTCTCTGAGATACAGACGGACAGACGGACAGACAGGGCTAGAAGGACTCGTCTTGTCGTGCTGATCAAGAATAAAGGCAAAGGGGCTAAAAAGGTTGTTATTTAATAGGATTTTGTTGCAATTTAAAATGATTTAAATCATAATTTTTAGAGACTTTAAAAATTTGTGCAAATTATAGGCAATTTATATTTCTTTTAATTGTTTTATTTACTTTTGAACTCGATTTTTGTTTGGGCTTTATTTTCTTTTACTGTATATATATTGCTGCAGGATTGATTTAAGAATTGGAGGAAGCCGCCTTAGGGGAAATATCAAAAGTAAGTTTTACCCCCTCAATATGTGTGGCATCAGCTCCAATTAAATACGAAAAGCCTAACAGCTTAGAAAACATAAGCCATAATCCATTTCTACACATAAATCCAATTAGGATTTTAGCAAATACTTGGCACTTGGATGCCATTGCCTGCTTCAGACATGATAACGTTACATCCCCTGCTTCTTTCCAGGTCCAGGAGAACTGAAAGACATATGTACAAATCGAAGTACATGCTTGATGTGCCCGCCGAGTAATACAAAAGAAGCTAAAGCCAATGCTAAACGCAAAGCCAAAGCCAAAGCCAAAGTAAAAGTAAAAGAAAAAGAAAAAGTAAATCACTGAACGCGATTTTAGCTAATAACAAAAATGTTTCTGCCAAGTGACCAGCTATTGATGTACTCCCCCACACCTCAAAATGCTCTTGGGAAACATTATTCGTATCGGGATATGTGAGTGCCATTTGGCATTCGATGGTCTATAGTCTTTGCCGCATAAAGATAATATCTATTGCGGCTCTGCAGCTTGGCATCTAATGAACTCAATCAAAAATCGATTTGTACAGCAGAATAGGTAGTGAAACAGCAGTTTGCTACATGCGGGGGATGGGGTAGAATTGTTGTTCATCAAATGGAATCTATGAGATAAATTGCCAAACAGATTTGCCTGCTTATGGCGGGCAATTGACCAAGTTTCCAAGTAGCTTTATGAAAGAGAATTATTAATAGTGTGCGTGTATGTGCGAATATGCGCTTGTGTATTTGTGTGCTTGTGTGTGTAAGTGTGTTTGTATGCTTGTCATAAGTTCAACGCTTTAATGTTGCCCTCGAATCGCCCTGCCCCGAGAGCAATCCTGGTGCGTATATACCACGGTCTCTTTGGCTAAACACAAAAAGAACTTGTCAACTGTCAAATGCTGATGCACAGCCATTAAGAAAGAGAAACCCATATAAGTAACAGCCCGAAGGCTGGTCATCAGTTCGTTGGGAACGGGTATGGGGTAGCGGGTATCAGGCATTGGGCACCGGGTACCGTGTACCGGTTAACAGGTACGCGGGATGGATGGATGGGGAATGGGGTTTGAACCTTTAAAAATATTGTCATAATAAAGCGCTGAAAAGAAGCCGTTAAATATTATTAAGGAGACCATTTAAATTCATTAATGAGCCAAACTCAAGACGAGTCTTAAATTAACATATGGAAGATGCTTGGAACTTTACCTGAAAGTCGCTTTACGAATGATTTGCCCCACGGATGCCTTGCATCCAAGTACCTGAAGCCAGAATCCCGAAAATGAACAACGACCGACAGCAGCCGGATTCGTTCTCTGTCGGTCCCAGCCACATCCCCTTTAAAACAAATGAGATATGCGAAACACACACAAATATAAAAATAAAACTCGATGAATGAACAAAATGCGAAATTAAATTAACCAAATGAAAGCCCACGTTGGCAGTTTTCATATCTCTGGCTCTGCTGCATATTGGTAAAGTGGTGAATATTGCTTAAAATGATCAATAACTCATTTGTTATGCTTGCACATTGAATGTCCGCGACATAAGATATGACTATCGTCCACATTGACAATACCAGGTCCAGCTCAATCCGCAACACTTGTGGCACTGCTCGTAGCGCTGATTGCAACACGTTGCGTGTTTTTGATTTGGAGCGCGGCTTTACTTCGTAACGCGATGGCAAATAACCATGATTTACCTTGAAACAAAAGTCAAATAAAAACTTTATTTTATTTATTTAATTTATTTTTATTATTTTATATACAATTGGAAGTTAAATCATATTTCTAATATATAAATTTGTCACGATTTTGCTCTTAAGTTTTAGGTTCTTAAAAGTTAATAAACAGCTCAGTTTAGATATTTTTATAAGACTATAAGTTAAAACTTTAATTAGCAATTAATGGCATATAATTATAAGTTAAATATTTTGAAAATCTGTTAACTAATTATTAAAGAACTGTTAACAAATTTACACCTTAAGAAACTATTATTATGACACTTTCAATAAGTTTTTTTTTCTTAATTTATTTATCTTAAATTAATTGAGAATAAAATAATGTCTAAATTTGAAGGAAGCTTCAGGGAATTTAAAATTATATTTACATATATTAAAATAAACTGGTTCTATTATATTTATATTTATTTATATATTTGTTTTTTTTCTGTATTTGTTTCTTATTTATTTCTTTATATTTATAAAAGGAAATTAATGTAGTTTTCAGCTATATTATTTGTTAAATAAATTTTTCACTTAATGCCCAGTTGATTGTATATATTTGTGACCCCGATTCTACTGAAAACAGCAAAGATATATATGCTTCTAGGTAATTGATTGTAGAATAGTAATATATATTTACAAGTATAAACTGAATGAAGTAGATATTGCAGGTATAATTTACCGCTTTGGCCAATTACTGTAGACAAATCAAATAGTGGTAGAGTTCGCTGAGTCACCACAGGAAAATGCATTGAGAGAGGTGTAAATTGTGTGCCCAAAATATTATTGTATTATTTGTGTTAAGTTGGGTAAGTTGGTAGGTCTGGAAAATGATAAAAACGATTTTTCATTTCATGAACTTTTCACATTGGTTTAGAATGTCACATCGGCAACATAAATTGAATCATTAATTTTCCACATTTCGTGAACACAGGCAGAAATCAGATATTATCCGACTTCAGAGTAAGACAAAAAGCGAAACGCAAACATTTTGAATACGAAGCGCTGACATTTTGATTTCCGTAATAAAATAATTAATGATCTATGGCAGATATGCGTATCGGGGGTACAATCTGAATCGGATCAGTATTCATGGTGGGTTGTACTTTGGCGCCTAATGATGACGTTCAAATGGATGAGCCGGAGTCCTGATTCTTAGTGCAGTAAATGTCTCGGGCTGACACCATGGCAAACATTTACACATATAATTAAGTTGCCGCTGTTTCTTGGTGCCTCGGAAAGGGTTTTAGCGCACCCTAGAGGTGGCTATAGGTTAGTCATGGGTTACTTAGCATCTGGGAGCATGATTATTCTGACATAATTTTTATTAATGAGTTGGTTTCAATTGACACAAGCTATGCAAATATTAGCTTAATGTGATCTCATTGTCGTTGCCCAGTGACCAATAGAGTCTTCATGAGGCATGGTCAATATTAGAGTATGGCAGAATTTTCTTTCTAAGGCATTTTTCTTTTTTTCTTTTGATTTAGAATAAAATATTCAAAATTCATATTACCAGCATAGGTATTTTGTGCGTAGAATAAATTAAGGCTGTGGCCCCACTCAAGGCCCCAAAGTCCGATATCGACGTGAAAAACGCAGACAGAGCGCGTAAGTGAATGCGTCGCCAATGACATTTATGGGACAAATACTCCACTCCTGTGTCTGTCTGTCTGTGTATGAATGACTGTCGAATAGCCGATGTGGACAAAGACGACGACGTTGGCTTCTGAATTTTGGCGCCATCAATTTGGCCGCGGAATTCTATGGAATGTTCGCAAAATGCAAAAAAGAAAAAAGAAATAAGAAAAGAGAAAAAGCAAAGTTAAACAGACTAAAAGCCAGTTGCTTTTCACATCAACTGACGATAAGTAGAGGCGCCACCAAAACCATTTTTAAGACCATCAACAATGATGGCCAAAACAAATACAAAAACAGCAAAAACAACAAAAACACAAACACACAACAATTTATCAATGGAATTCTGTGCTCAAATTAAAAATGCAACATTTCAAATATGATTTTTCTGGATATATCAGGCAGCAGGCAATTGAATTATTGAAGGAATCCGAGCTCGATGTTATATGAAAATATGTACAGAACAATTTTTAGGTTTTCTTGTGTTACTATTTATAATATATATATTGTGTTACTATATATAAATATAATAATATAGTATATATAAAATAATATGAAATGTGAAAATATAATAATTGTTCCACTTACTTTCCAGTGCAGATTGAAGTCAAGGAAATTGAATACTCCCTACAAATATTGACCAGGTTTCAAGTTCATAACTAAAGCATACCATAAAGAACACACACACGCACACACACACACACAGCACACACACAGCACACACACACACACACACAGAAAGATGGAGGTCTAGCAAAGCTCCAGTAACGACAATTTGTAGAAAACTAAAAAAGAAAAGAAAAAACCAAATTAAACTTCGGATCGGACTGGAGTATAAAAAAAAGAAATGAGATTGAGATTGAAATCGTATCGCATGCGACGACAAAATGTTCATGTGGGTTGTTGCTGGATTGGTTTGTCATTATTCTTATGGACTGTTTACTGGGACTGGCATTGGGACTGGTATTGGGACTGGTACTTCGATTAGTATTGGTATTGGTATTGGTATTGGTATTGGTATTGATATTGGGCTTGAAACTTTGGCTGAAACTGAGACTGCGACTGCGATTGCAACTGCGACTGCGACTGCGACAATGTCGGGAGCTTTTAGAGCGTTTACTTCTAGTCTTTGATTGTAGATAAGTCTATTGGCAGCAATCGTTTGTAAAACGCATTTGCATTTTACATTTCGCATTTAACATTTGTTCAATAATTTAGTTTATTATATTTTGTTATTACATTGACATGGTTTATTCGTGTTTGTATTCGTGTTCACGTTGCATATTTGTGAATATTTTATATTCATAACTTGTCGCTATTCATCTATTCATCTATTCACCTCGTACCCGCACCGAGTCTCGTTTATCGAGCACCAATCGGCTCGTTAATAAATTGGCAAACCATGTGCTATGTGTACACTGTACACCTTGGAAACCATCTACGATCTATGTACCTCCTCCTCCTCCTCCTTCACCTTCTCATCATCCTCATCCTCCTCGTTCTGCTTCATTTGCCTCTTGACTCAGTCCACATGTTGAGTTATTCTCCGACATCGAGAGTTATGACAATCGCTTTTCTATATATTCATACATATTTCTATATATTTATATATATATATATATACGACAATGTGGTCTGTCATTTAAATTTCAATTGCATAAATGCCAATATCTATATAATAACTATTTATATGATATAACTGCGCATTGTTATTGCTTTTTTCAAATCGAATTAAACATTGACACACTAAACCAATTGCAACTCAAAAACACCTGCAAAATTCAACGATCTACGATCCAACTATTTTTTGTCATTAATCATTTCGAACTAGCTAATTAACAAAAAATAAAAAGAATTTTAAAAATTTAATTTTATTATTATTTTCCAAGACAATGTTATTTCAGAATTTAAAGATATTTTAATCATCACGGAAATCAGAAAATATGTAGAAAAAATAGCTCAGTGGCTAGGCAACCGTCTAGCCAGCAGGAAGACTAAGGTTCGAGCCCGCAAGACAACGGTTGCGAAAAAGTTTGTTTTAGGTTTTTTTCGCAAATAATATTGTTGATTCCGTTCATATACCTCTCAACTAATAGAATAAATATACGCTAGAAGTTGAGCCGGTTGATAATTCTTATTTAATTCTAATCAAGGAAATCTATTTTGGCGAACCAAAAACTGCAGTGAGTATCACAAAGTTATCCCTGTATTTGAGAAGTTAATTAACAACGTCTTTTAACGTCTCTTATACTGCAAAAGATTGGTTATAAAAAGTCGTTCAAATTAGAATTGAAAGTGTGTAGTTATTTTGCATTTATTAGTATCTAAAATGCTTTCGACTTTCGGTATACAGTATCCGGGCTGGTAATTATTAATACATTATTCAAGTGACCAGCGGAAAATAGATATTCATATGCATATTATAATAAACATTGAGTGTAAATGTTATTTATGTAATTAGCATTAACACATACTGCAATATGTACATGTAAATGCTTTTAAGTCATTGCATTTTGTCAGTAGGAAAATAAACCATAAATGCGCCTGGTATGAAAAGTATGGGACTTCGCAACTAATTAGTTCCAAATCAAAAAAAGGGCAATAATCAAAATAAATTGCATTTAAAGAGCTTGCCAAATTTAAAACTGAACCCTAAACTGGAAGGAACTCAGTCCTTTTGGTACTGGAGCAGCTGTGGCCAAAGCCATAAAAACGTTCAAACATATTTTAAGATCGGTTAAGTGCCCTATGGTTAGTTTTAGTGGTCGTCAATGTGTCTGGTGTTAATGTGAATGTGGACAAGGTTTGAATCTTTGCTCACTTCTTGAAGACTACCAAAGGCTACTGCTTGGTCTTCGTCCAATCTGCACTAGCAATAACCACCCACTCGAAAGATTCCATTCTGTCTGTCTGTGGTTCGCGCTTTTGTTCTGAAGTGTGTGCAATAAACGGCTTTATGAGTAACGCCTAGTTATGACTTATCAAATCTTTATTATAGTTACTTGCTTTACCAATTCGGTTGCTAATACCAGGGTTGGTTATCACCTGAAAGATTGCAGATTGGAGCGCAACTCTCCATGTAGTTTGGTTGTTACTAAAGAACTTGCAAGTAAGTATAAAGAAGAAGGGAAGGAAAAGGAAGTGAAGTATAAGATTGCAACCCTGTCGCCAGAAGCTCTTAACTCTTTTATTTAAACGCTTCGCACAAAATTGATATGCAGCGTAGCAACATTTGAAGTCGCAGTAAAAGCTGGAGCTGGATCTGAAGCTGAAGTTTTATACACCTTGACGAATTGCAGGTGATCACAATACTCATAGCACTTTGAGAACTGAAGCGAATGGTAAGCTTACAGCGGAAATGAACATTGCCAGTGTTTCAATCTTTTAACAAGAAAGAAAAAGTTGAAGATCGCCCAGTGGGAACAAAGTGTTTATTGTTCAATTCAAAATAGTTGAATAGTTAGTTGATTGTCTTTCGTCAATGTGATGAGTCGAGTTGAAGTAATTACGAGGGCAAGTCTAGTGCTAGTGCTCTCAAATTATTTTCACACGATATTTGGCTAGAGATATAAGTTTGTTTCTGACCAAACTCAACAACAACAACAACAACAACATCAACAGCAAATGGCGATTAATTCAATTTTAGTAAAAAATAACAAAATAAAAAAAAATTGATAGTAGATTAGAAACGCCTTTTTATGAGCAGTACGTGTACGCGAATTCGAGTAGCTAATCAGGCCACCATTCCCACATGCCTTGCCACCACATAAACATCAACATCAACATCAACATGAACATTGACATCAACATCAACAGCAACAGCAACACATAGACACATATCCAGACCTAGACTCAAAGCCGCATACAGTAAAACTTGTCGCCACATTTCATTATATTTTTTTTTCCATTTCATTTATGAACACTTTTACATATTTTGTTGCGCTACCAGCACGAAATTGGGCTAATTCGAACGTGCGTCTAGCAATTGTGTGTGTGCGTGTGTGCGTGTGTATTTCTGAGCCAAAGTCAGCACTAGAATTATGGCTAAGAGTGCGGAAAGTGGCGATAGGGGATTGCACTTAATTGTTATGCAAAACGCGCCATAGCTGATTATTGCCAACTAAAATGAAATAAAAAATGAAATTAAAATTATATTTGTGTATGTTTGTGTATCTGTATGTATGTGTATGTGTATATGTAAGTGTAAGAGTATTTGTACGCACTAACTTCCCTTGTGCTTCCATACAATAAGTAATAGAATATATTATTTATATATATTTATATATAAATGTATATATATTGTGTATATAAATAAATATATGTATATATATATATACATCATATGTTTGTCCTCCAGTCAAATGTGATCAGCCATTTATATTATATTATTCAGATGCAAACTGCCTTAATTAGTTTCAAATATAAACATTTTATTATTATTCTATGAATATGAATCCAATAATCTGATTTGGTTTTTCTACGTATTTTCGAAGTTCTTGCCTTCTATAAAGCTATTTAATTATAATAAAATTTAAATATAAGTCTCAGATTTGGAATATTTAAAATATATATTATTACTGAATTGTATTTCATTTTTTTTTATTATATTCATATTTTCATCTCTAACTTTGTACATACTAATCTCTATAATATTTAATCAAAATAGCTTTTGGTCGACTGATTATAATCGACGTTTAAAAAAATATATAAATATTCATATAGTATATTCATATAATATATGTATGATAGAGATATTAAAATGTATTTTTAAATAATAATAAAAATTCGCTAAACATAAAGTAAAATAAATAATACAATAAATTGTTTACTTTCCTAGCTTAAGTTTCTGTTAATTAAATAATTTTGATAATTTATAAAGAACAACTAAATGTTTCGCTTCAGCAAATAGTTTATAATTAATTTATTATATATAATGCAACATAAATAAATAGAAATAGGCTACTTTACGTCACGTTGAATACATAATTATATTCAATGAATTTTCTTAATTATATTTATATTTTCAAAATTAATATTACTATAATACTTGATTCATTCACTTACTTGTTGTTTAGGCTACTCTCTTGCCGTGGGTTCTAGGCGCAATGCCTTAAAGCACCTCCAATAGAAACATGAAAGGTTCAGTTAAGTTTTTATTACTTATCGAACAGAAACGCACCCCCATTCTTTTAAGAAAGGATCAAATCGAGTGTACCCGAGTAATAGAAATCCTTTGTCATTGTGTTTACGTTAATATTGATGTCCTTCTGTTTGTAGTTTAAACTAGTATACTCTATTTAAATTATTATTTTAACAATAATAATTGCAGAATTACAATTATTTAATTTTTTCTATTCATATTCTAATATTTAGATTATTTATTAATTATAATAGATAAATAAATTCAATTTATGGAAATTTATAAATAAGTTTAAATACTTTTGAAAAACGGCAAAGTTTTAGTATATAAAGAAATTTTTCTTTTTTCTTTTGTTTTTTTTGAATATTTCGATGACAGACAAACCTTGTCGAAGCAGAGAGACATTTGTTTACCAAATGCCAAAATGCCAAAATGTCAAGCGAAAGCCAAATAGAATGTGTGATTTGAATTGCCATGTTAAAAGAAGAGACAGACGGATAATGTATAAAACAAAGAGATCGATATAATTGCTATATACTCGAATATTTGTAATCACAATTGTTGCCTGTTGTCTGTTGCCTGTTGGATGTTGCCCGTTGGTTGTTGCCTGACATTTAAGGGCGAGCGATAAATAGAAAGAAACATTAAGTACAATTTTATACTCTTTATTTGGCCCGTTGTGAAAGGGACGTGAGGTAAGTGAGAGCGACAGGGGGAACATTTTTGTCACAGGATGAAGCTGTGTGCCCAATGACATTTGTTTTATTCGCACTTTCAAGTGATTTATGCGTTCGAAAATTTGCCTCTTTAATTATTGGGGAATGTCAAGGCAGTCGTAAGAGCTATTCATCCATTCATCCATACATTTATCCATTTATCCATACATCCATACATCCATACATCCATTTACACTTCATGTGTTCAGTGATTCAAAAATTTGCTGTGATTTTCTTGAACTGCCGTCAGACTCTTTTGTAATTGTCTTTAGTTTTCTCGTCGTATCTTTTTGTGCAGTTGCAATAATTATATTTTTAACTCTTAATTGCAGACTCACTAGCTGATGATGCTAGCTGCCCGATCCCCAGATCTCTCCGATATGCCAGATACTTTAGTTTCGCCATGTTGTGGCTGATTTTCAATGAGACCAATGAGCTGTCATTAAATGAAAACAGAATAAAATACAAGAACAATTGCTGAGCCATCAATCTGAATCGATGATACAGATACAGATACAGATACAGATATAGATACAGATACAGATACAAGTATTTACATACAGACACAGACACAGACACAGACACAGACAGACACACAGCTACAGATAGATATACAATTTCTGTATGCAACTATAAAAAACAAAAACGCAAAAATGCATGGTAAATGCAAATGAAATGGTTCGGACGGCGGCTGCTGAATATTTTGGCCAATATCCAAGGAATGTTTTTTAATCAGCACATAAAAAATATTGCACGTCTACAATTTTGCGATTTTTTACCCATTGGTTGGGGACTCGTTCGATTTATTTAATTGCATTTTAATTTATTTGAATTATTTTTGTTGGCATTAATCGATGCACGGGAATTTCAATTATAATAAAACTTAAAAAAAAAACTGAAGAATTTATTCAATAGTGCAATTCAAAAGCAATTATAAGAAAGCATTTTATAGTCGTTTAACACTAAAATCGTAAATTCACATTTAAAATAAGTTCTGACTTTGTTGCTTACAGACCGTTGAGTAAGCGATTGCATGACAAATGACTAAAGTTCAACCCGATAATGATGATGATGATGATAATAATATCTATTGTTAAGTTGATTTGAGTAACAGTATAATAAATAAATTAGCTTAAAAACAAAATAAATATAACGAAAATTTTATATTTCGTTTTAAAGAGAGCCAAATAAGAGCTTTAAGTTATTTTATTACTGTTGCATTTTAGTGTAACGGCAGAGCGAGCCATTGCCAGGACTAGAGACAGCAAATTTACCAAGTGCTCTCCACTTGCAAACCTTAAGCCATAAATAAGAAATTTTTATCTGAAACATTCGCCAAACAGTGGCAAAGTTTCGGACTCTGTTCGCCCGAGCGCAGAGTTAAAATAAAAATGATGGAAATAAAATACGGAAACTACGGGGAGTTCATCCGGATCGAGTACAGAAAACTTTTCAGTCACGAACCGAGCTCATGTCCTTGTTTGTATTAGGCGTACGTGTGCCAATGAACGAGTATTTGGCACTGGCTGCTTCAAGCTACGGGATGAAACTTGTGCTGTCCATCAGCTTAGGGCTTATTGCTTATCTGCCAGGATGAACGTCCGCTGGCATCTCTTTCTGGCTCTCTGAGTATCGACTCTTTTGGCCAGCGACTTATGAAATACTTACTAACGGCTTTGTTTGACCAGTTCACCATTGGACTGCTGATGAGAACAGAAGTGGACAGGCCAAAGGATGGCAACATAGAGGTAGAGAAGGGTAGAGACGCCACGAACGAATACCAGGCACATTGGCACACGGTAAACTGTAAAAATATTTGTTGAGTAAACAGGACTCCCATCCTTTTACACACACTGGGCACACACCCTATGTTCTGTGTTCTCTGCTCATATTTTATTTATGTTTACGTAGAAAAATCAATTCCAATTGAAATCTTTGGCCTGTGCAGCAGCATATGAAATATCCTTTTATGGTGCCGTTGCTGCAGCCTTCGGAGTAGCAATTGAAAATCAATTTTTAAACTTTTCGCAATAGTATTCGCGATGGCAGCCAGTCGAATCAGTGAGAATCCTGAGCACATTTATTTGCTATAATATTACAAGTACGTGACAGGTCTCCAGCCCTCCGACCCTCCCGCCACCCAGTCTTTGTCAAGAAATATTGAATTGAAATTCAATTTCATCCAGAACGTTTTCTCTTCCTTGAAAATCCCCACCATCAAAGGGCCAATATACTCATAGTACATAAAATCCCAAAAATTCTTTCATATGAATAATAAATCCTAAGATTTATGCCTCACATAACGAAACACGCTTCCCCCATATTTGCAAAGGGAATGCTTAAATGTGGCTTAAAATAAATATATATTTATCAAAAATTGGCCACTTCAATATTTGCTGGTAATCTCTTATTCTTAAGCTTCCCCTTTTCTTAATATTATTAGGTTTATACTATAAACTTTATAATGTAGGTTTTGTAGAAGTTAAAGTTAATTTACTGATAGATTGATTGAAAGATTGATTCAGGTTGTTAAGAGATTTTAGGCATTTTTCTTTGAATTGGACTTACATATTTTGAATATAGTAACCTAATTCTGTAGGTTAGTATAGAAGTAAGTAATGCCTAAGATAAGTAACTCCTGCAGTTTCCTCCACCTTTTTTATACCCCATAAAAGAAATGTTC
Source organism: Zygothrica quintamaculata (assembly GCA_037044455.1). Taxonomy (NCBI): domain Eukaryota; kingdom Metazoa; phylum Arthropoda; class Insecta; order Diptera; family Drosophilidae; genus Zygothrica; species Zygothrica quintamaculata. Next base: position 77,959 of record JBAMBS010000623.1, read on the forward strand.
AGTTCTATGCGAATAGTAGTAGAAAAATAAATAATTATTAAAATAATTATAAAAGTGATTTCTTAGTTAATGGAAATAAGTGACCAGATGTTAAAATAAAACCTTTCCTAGAGAGCAATTTAAATTTAGATTGAAATTAAAATGTCGAGTAATAAATTGTGCACAATTAAAAGCGAGGCAGAATGAAGAGAACTAAAGTTTGGTTTAGGTTTCAAGTAACATTAAAGAAGGTTCAATAAACCGAACAAAAGACATAAACCGAATTATTCATTGAAATGGAAATGGAAAGGGGAACGGTGAACGGAGAAGAGAACGGAGTCGTAAGGAGTTCAACTGGAGAGTACTGAAACTAAGAGATCAAGCAAGAAAGCTCAAATCAAACTATTAAATTGTCGGTAATAGTTTCGTGTTGTAAAACTCACATGAACAATAAGTTAATCAATCTCAAATTTTAATTACAAAGTAACAACTTCCTTAAGCAATTTCAGGCGCGATGAACTCGACTTGGTTATTAGGTGTTTGCTGTTTGGTGTTTGGTGTTCGGTGTCTAGTGTTGGGCCAAAGTTTGCCGACGCGTCGGCACAATTTACATAAAAAACGCTTCTCAAATACAGCTCAAGGTGTGGGCCACATGCATTGAGTATCCACAAGATACATTTGTATCTTGTATGAGTGTATCTGTATGTGTCGGTGTATGTGTATGTGTAGGGTGATGATGAACAGATACGACCAAATATGTTGGCACAACAGAGTGTGCGGCACATACTCGTATTTTATGTAATTTGTCTTTGTTTCGTGTAATAAAATAAAAATAAAATTGTGAATTGCACAGTGAATGAAAATGGGTAACTGCAAGAGGAGCCCTTGGCTTTAACGAATGTTAATGTGAATGTGAGTGTGAGTGTAAGTGTGAATGTGAATGTAAATGCGAATGTATTTGTATTTGTGTATATGTTAATGCTCAGTCAACCCCTATACTCCTAGCAAAGACTAAACTCATGTCCAAGTAACAAATGAAAAATGAAACTCACACAATGCCAACTGAGAACGAGTTGGAAATTTATTTGTATTTTATGCGACTCTCCTCTGCGCAGGCGTCACAGCGAACGCCTCCAGCTAAGGCCATTCCCCTTGCGCAGATGCTACCATACATTTCTTTGTGTAATCCTTTGTTTACTGCGCAGGTGACAGCCGCCGGTCATGAAAATCGATTAACAGCCGGGCCAGGTCAAAAGGTGCAAAGCCACTACCTCCCTGGTCCCTGGTCCCTGGTCACTGGTCACAATAAGTAGCCAGACTTGCCAGACTAACCATACTTACTTGACTTACAATAGCTTCAATTTTGTACCTCACGCTTGGATGCCTCGTGGATTTGGACAAGTTTATTAACTTGTGTTGTGCACACACAAACAAACAGACGAAGCTTAAAGCCGCCCAACCGCAAAGCTAACTTAAATAATATATAGTGCTAGAACAAGCTACCCTCCTATATATATAGATATATCATAATTACTTTATATAATCAGGACACAATCAAAGCTTATGCGTCTAGGATATATTCCTTATGATTTTCGGGAAAAGTTCTGTATAATTCTCTTCAGAGCGCTTATTCAACACACAAAACCGACAATCCTTGGGGCGTTCATTGCCGCGTTCTTCCTTTTATGGCAGATGCTTTTGAAATATTTTTGGTCAAAGTTTGCCGCGACTAGAAACAAGGCGAAAGTCAAAATCTTTTGTCAACTCGCGGCCCACACCAACCCTTACCATAGCGTGGGCTACAGCTCCCCTGTCGTCTGCTTATCTTGTAAAGGTGCGGCCGCAACCCTTTTGCTGCGGCGACTCCCCTGAGGATGCTGTACGTGAGATGGAAGCTGAAGTTGAGGAGGAGTTTCGTGTGGCTTGCTCTGTGGCCAGAATTTTGATGGGGCTTGGGCTCGCGCTGCATTAGCTTTTCACTGCCGAAGGATGTTGTGGCGAAATCTGCGTAAACTTTGCGTGCATGTCTGTATTTGTGCTGTACAAATACTTGTGTGTATATGTGTATATGTGTGAGCATCTACCACTCCGGTATATTTGCTTTTTGGCGCTATATGGCAGGTTCATTTTGGAGTTTACTTTATGTCTTATTTGCTTATGAAACAAGATATTGTAAGCTGAGCGCAGCGTCTGCGGTTCAGCCCCAATTCCAATTCCAGCCTCACTCTCCGTATTCTCTCATCTGCCTCTTTGCGACGATTCCCTTAGCTTTTGGCAAAATTTATGCATAGCTACTATAAGTCGGAAAAATATTCTCAATTCAATTTTATTTCCTGTTTATGAGATTGCCTGACGTTTTTATACACATCTAGATTACGACCGAAAAGGGTTCATGTATCGACAGCCAAATACCAAGAGCCCAAACTCAATAACCAAAACCAAAAACCAAACAACAAAAACCCAAAAGCAATTCATCTTTAGCGATTGTTGCACGTTTCATTTTGAATTGAATACATATGGATAAATATATTCTCCATATATATAAAATACACATTTATTAGATTTGGAAAAAAATTTGCAATTTTTCTTTAATTTTACATTAATATTATTTATTAATTTAAAGTATATTTAACAAATAAACTTATAAGTATTATGTTCCAGCCAATTCCCTTGAACTTATAATGTGGGCCGACGGCCTTTAAACTAAATTTTATTTAAGTATTTCCCAAAGCTAAAAATTACAGCTAAGTACAAATTGATAAGTTATTGACTGCATAATTTATTGATTAAAATATATATATTACAAATGTTGTAAATACAAAGAAGAGCTAATAGCCCTGGCAGCTAGTGCTTAAACCCTGTAGTAGGTTAATAAATATATTGTTTATCTTCTAAGTAATAAATAAATAAAAAATAAAATATTATAAATGTAGATTTTATGTTTTACTTTGGCAAAATAGTAAAAGAAAGAGCATTAGAAATTTTAGAGCAATATTGAAAATAATAAGAAGCATTTATTTCTAATGAATAGATTACCTAGAAGTTATTTTACCGCATAATAAATTAAACTTACTGAAAGTTAAAAAATAGTTAAATATAATAGAACGAAATTTTTAAATAGAAAAAATTGAAAATTTATAAAATATAAATTAAAGAAAAGAATTCACAAATGCCTCTGAGGTCGAGCCGGTTGATAATTTAAATTGAATCTATTACTTAACCTGAAATAAAATATATCTTATAAAATATAAATATATTTTTGAAGCATGCAAATAAATATTTTATATATAATTAGTTTTGTGTGAAGTATAGGATTATTAAATTATAATTATCAACCTGATCGACTTTAACGACAAATTTAGGGTATATTTGTCTTATTTGTTGAGAGGAATATGAATATACTTCATATTAAAACAAGTAAGAAGTCTGTAGTCGAGTGTACTCGGCTACGAGAGCCCCTTTGCCTACATATACATCCATACACACACATATTTATACATACACACAGTTCTGCACGTACTTAGTCATTGAGCGCACCTTTTAGCTCCCCACGCTCAATAGCGCGGTACTTAATGTTGTAGAACTTCCGTGTTTATTGCTAAATTTTGTCAAAATTCACAACGTAGATGAAGAATAGTCTACTTAATATATGTGCGAAAAAGAAATTTGATCGGTTATAAATTGTACCTTATAAGCGATTTTTTCAAATTGCGGGAGTCAGGGGAGGAATAACAGTATCTGTTACATAGAACAGCAGGTTACCAGAAGTGGAAATAGCATATAGATGCAATGTAGTCAGCCGTTCGCAGCCAAAGGACATCATTACACAGAGATTTGTTCATGTTTGTCATCTGGTGGCCACTGGTTCCCGATCTTGTATGGCTTCGTGGGTAGGCAACCGTCTAGTCAGCAGGAAGACGAAGGATAGAGCCCAGCAGAGAACAGGTACGAAAAAGTTTGTTATAAAATGTTTCAAGTAAAGGTCAGTGATAAGAAGGCGTGGCAACATTCGAAGTAGATATATGACTTGCCCAATGAGAATGTTTTTCAAAAAATATTGTTAACTCCGTTCATAATCATCTCAACCTAATAAGTCAAATATAACATACATTTGTCGCTATAGTCGATTCGGTTGATAATTTTAATTTAATAAATAATTTATAAAAAATATAAGAAATGTAGTATAAGAGTTTGAAGTTGTGGAAAGACGTGATCAAAGCTGTGATAGAGTTCCCCCTTAAGTTTTGGAATTAAGCAAAAATCATTGATATTTTATTAAATAAATAATAATAAAAATATATCAAAATATTTTATTTATTTGTACTAGTCCATAAGGTTAGCCCTTATATGTTTTGTTTTTAGTATTTTTAGTATTTTATATTAGAGTTTAGTGTAGCCCTAAACTGTTACAGATAGATGTACTATGGTCGAGGCTTTACATTTATCATCCTAGGCACATTCACATTTTAGGAGAAAAAAAGTCTAAGCCAATATATAAAAGTCCATGAGGAGTAATTAAAACAATTCACAATTGATGGTAACCGTGCATCCAAGACAATAACCAATTGTTCGAACCGAAACATTTAATCAGAGCGATGAGTTCGGCGCGTGACAGTCCCGTGTCTCCGGCGCTGATTACTGGTCGTCGATCTTTTGGGGGAAGCCGGGTGTAGGTAGGTGACCGACTTAACTAATGAATTGACATAAAAGCCACACCTTGCTGACTGAGCTGTCTATATGCTGGCAGACTATGTATAGATATAAGCGGCAAAGCAGTTACCAATAAAAGTGGCAAACAATGCGATGAACTTGGGAAAGGACTCAAAATTGGCGTGTGTCGAATTGAGAACAGAAATTGTGTGTCTAAGCCCTTTGCTGACCGCCTGCTGCTTCCTCTTGTGCGGATGCTGCTGCTGGCGCTGCTGCTTCTGCTGCTGATGCTGTTTCTGACGGTCCCTAGACCTGGCGTCTAACTCACACACATACACAGTCGAAGGGAAGTCCACGTACAATGTCTGCGCCGTTACAAATTGTTGTGGGCGTTCCGAATCCGCTTATACTTCGATACAATTCTCCGTACTCCACAAATACACACACACTACACACCAATCCGTTACACAAATACAAATACACAATAACATTTATACACAAAGAATTTTCCAATTGCTAAACTGAAGAGCATCGCATTTCATCTTCCCTTCGAATTTTTGAGCATTAAATCGCCAAAATCATTCGTTAATTTTGACGTTTCCTTTTCTCTTTGACGACCACTATTTGGGGGTGAGATTGGAATGATGTGGTAGGGGTAGAGATTGGCTAAACAGCAGCGGTGGTCAGTTAACCCCTGACCAGTGACCCGCAGACAGGGTGACACATCAAGACAGAATCCCATGTGGGTGCATGTGTCTATACGGATTGCAATTGACCGTTGGTTGAGATTAAAAATTTAATTCAAAATTATCGCAATTGTTGTTCTTTCCACCCATTGAGTTGAAACAGAAGCAGAAAACCAATTGAAAAAAAATGTATATATATATATATAGATAGTACAATAAAATAATATAAAATACACATTCTTTGATTCTTTGTTGCATTTGCTATACCTCTGAATCCGTCTCTGCCTCTGCCTCTGCCTCTGCCTGAGCCCCAGCCAGTGTCAGAACCATTGCAAATGATTGAAAATATTTCTTGATTATTTTCTACGAATTCGCGTGTCCGAACTGCATTTTATGGATATCAAAAGAATGTTGATTAATTTATCTTTTAACTGAATGCTATATTAGCTATATATAGTAGACTATTGGTAAAGTCAAGTATAAATTCACGGCAATTCTCCCTGAATTGAACCAAGTGCTTAAATAATTCTACTTTCCTGAGAGAATTGTATTGAAATATTGTTCATTTTATTATTATACGTACTATATATATATATATAGATATTTGATTAAATATATTTATATATATTCTTCTGAATGTGAATTATATGGGTTGCAATATTTAATTCGTGACTTTTCCTGAATAGATTTTAAGAGAGTTTTCACTGTACTATGAACTAAGCGATTTTAGTTTTAACTGGACATTGTTTGGAAGAGGCAGGCAACCCTTAGCCGACGTTGAGTAGGCTCTAATTTCGGAATGGCCACCGGACATATCAATCAGACGCTAAGAAATTGGATCGAACGCAGGGTAGATTATGGAACAGGCGGGGGCGGATTATAGCACTGGCCATAAATGACAAACAATAGCGTGTTAATGGCAGCTTTAAAATGACACCTCACAGCACGGCTGGCAATCTTGGGTTAATCGTTAGCCAACAGGCAACATCCGCTGGTATCGTACTGAATTAGGCTGGAGCTGCCCTTCAAGCGCATGATAAATGCATTGACACGGACGATGCGTCGCAGCGTGTGCCCAACGAATAGAGTTGTCAGCTGGCTGCATTTAAGGAGTTGTCAACAAATTTGAAACAATTTCAATGGCTGCCAGCAAAAAAGAAAAAATATATAAATAAATAGAATATGATGGCATCAAATTGAATGTTTTATGATTCAATTATATTCAATACAAGAACCACTGAATCATACACACACACACAGACACACACATACACATATGTACAGCCATAGAAACCAAACACACTCAAATTCAGATAGAGTTTTAAATGTCAATTGATTTTTGTGGTTTTAACAAAAATTTACAAATTGTGCAAATTTTTTGCTGTTCGCTTTTTTTGTGTGGGTGTTGCAGATACAAATACCATGCCACACTCTTTTCAACACTATCAACATCTATCAAGGGAACGCGTTGATATTGTGTTGTTGCTGCTGTTGTTGCTGCTGTTGCTGCTGTTGCTGTTGTTGTTGGCCAGGTGTAGCCTAGCTGGTGTCCACTGTTTGTTTTGTATTAAAGGGTTTGTTTTGCTAACCATAGTGTTGATTTTATGGCCAACCGCCGTTTTTTGCATTTAACAACCACAAAATCGGAGTCCAATTTAACAGTCAAGTGTAGGAATCAAAAAATGACTTGATCGTGGCTGGTAAAGTACACCAAAAATTAAAAATTGGAATGTCTTTTTAATAGTTATTGCATATACTCGCATCTCTCTCATCATCTTTGATAACACCCCCATATATATATATAGAGGTAAAAACAATACTCATATAATATAATATAGCTTAAATTCAGTTTGACTATATAAAATGTTAATGTTAATGTTGTCGCATAAAATGAATGAAAAAAACAAAAATCAAATAAAATAAAAATACTTCATTACACGACACTAAAGCAGCCGCAATGAACACAACTTAAACTAAAGCCAAATAATATAAAAACTCAATTTGAATTCAAAACCCTAAACCCCAAACCCCAATCCTCATATCCAAAACTCAAAACCCAAAACCTAAAACCCACCAAAAATGGTGCGTGCTTATTGCCGGAGTCTCTTAACCCGCCTCTTAACCCGCTGAGCTGGATGAGCTCGATAAAGCGACAAAAGGCGACTACAAAATAAATTAAAAATACATTTTTACGTAAATGTGGCACTTAAAAAGGCAAGTTCAGAAGAGCACATAATAAATATAAAAACACAATTAAATAAGTGCATAGAAAACAAATTCGATAAAAGAAAGAGAGGAAGACAGATAGAGAGAGAGGGAGAGAGATACACGCACACTCACATAAATTAAAATAACACCAAAAAAAAAACAACGTGAAAGGGTAACACGAACAAATAAAACATGCACCAATTCCTTTTCCAATACAAAAAACTGTACACCAATATTTACAACGAATTTATATACTCTACATATTCAACTATTCTTAACTCTTATTATGTAGAAAATATTATTCTCTTAACAATTCCGATGTTTCATTAAACAATAAATGAAATCAATTTTAAAATTGCATTTACTCAAGTAAAAATATATCACCTAACAGAATCTTTCTACATTTTAAGTATATATATACATATAATATAAAAATTAAATAATTATATAAAATTAATTATTACATAAATTTATATCTATATTATTTATTTGTATATTTATTATAAATTTATATATATTTTTTTATTTGTAAGACAAAGTTATGATTTTTATATTAAAAAAAATTAATATTCTTAAATATATAAATTTAATATTTAATTCGAGCTTAAATATAAAATAAATATTAAAAGTTGTATTTATTCTTTATACATTTATCCAGATCCCGAAATATTGCTCTAAATACTGAGATAATCTAATTTTATAACAGTTTTTGAATACTCCCAAAATAAGGTAAAAATATTTTATAAATCATATCTTAAAATATTTTATATATATTATATAATATATTATATATATTTTATATTTTATATAGTATTAAATTGAATTATTTATTTATATAACATATTAATTTTTTTATATTTCTATTAAATTGAATTAATTTTATAAAATTTTCTTTAAAAGTAAATATGGTTTTTTTAATATCAAAGTTTACGTTAAAGTTAATTTATTTTATTTTTTTATATTTTATTTGAGAGTATAATATAGTTTATAGTTAAAATTTCTTGAATTTTTGACGGATGTAATTACTTTAAACGTGACTGGCATTTGTCCTATTGTGAATCTTAGTGTGAAGCACGTTATGTCGAATTGAGTGACTGACTACTGACTGATATATTGATCAACTGATAAACTGAGATATTGACTAACTGACAAGCAGGCCGCCCAAATATTTGGAGCAACACGAATGGTTCCATAACTGAAGCAGTTGACTGAACTCGGCGCATAGCAAATGGAGACAACATAAATTTGGAACAACGGGAAAATTCCCTACACGCTAAAAAACGATATGCTGGAAAATTCACTGAAATATGTTCAATGAAAAATGTGTTTGGTTTACCATTAATCCACAACCATGATCCAGAGCGACAGATCATTACACACGCGCGCGCGCGTACCAATCCGGAAAATGTTCTATAAAAAATTTATTAATAAAAACTTCAAAACCAAAAAAAATACAAAAAGCGGATGTGGAGCGATACATGGTACACGTGTACATAGCCCACTCCACTCCCTCCCTCTCTCATTCCTTCTCCATTCTCCGGCAATAGACATACCTCGAAAAGTGGCACTAGCAGTTGCTGCTGCATTGTAATTTATAGCAGCGCTGCCAAATGACACGCTGCTAACTAATAGTATCATCATAATTTATACATATATACAAACACATTGCATTACATGTAATTTATGCGCCTTCGCACCACACCACACGCCGCTACCCTCCACCCAACCCACAATTCGCTGTTCAAGATCCTCGCTGACAGAGGTCACAATACCCGTCGAATCGTGGGTTAATAGACGACGTTGACCCTAGCAGCAACTTAGCTAGCAAACTAGCTGGTATAATACCATATATAGTGTGTTGATCAATAAGATTGGGTATATATATATATATATATCGCTCATACGTTTAACTTATATTTTCGAAAACTTAAAATTTTTTTTAAATTTTTAAAGGCCGAAAATGCATTTTCGTAGTATAAGGAATAGGCAAACGGATATATATGAATGAGATTGCTACCATTTACCAGTTGCTGCCATATCCATTTTGTCCGCTATTTCCCATGCCAGCGCCAGGGTTGCCCAGTCCTGTGGTAAAAGTGTTTGCAATTTTAGCAGTAAAAGGTAACTTAGCCAGGCGACTTACCATTGCGAGACATGCCAGCTGGATATCCACCAAAACTATTGCCCATGGACTGCATACCCATCGACTGACCTTGCATCTGACCCATGGAGCCACTAAAGATTAACGCATATGGTAGATATATGCATACATATATATAATTGGGGCTTCAAAGTACTCACAACATGTCGGACTTTCCATCTGCCTTAGGCATATTCGTATAACGCATCATTGAATGGTTGTAATCGTCAAACCCAGGAGCAGACGGCGTTCCGTGAGGACCTTGTTGCATGGGTTGTTGGTAACCGTGGCCTTGGTGAGCTTGGTTGGAATGCAGCCACTGTTGCTGCGGTTGTGCGCCACCAAATGCACCCATATGCATCTGACTCATTTGCTTTAAAGGTTTCAATAAGGATACAGAAGGTTAAAATATATACAATATATAAAGACGAACCTGTGGATAAACTGGAGCGCCTTGGCCTCCCATGTAGTTCCAGTTGAATTCTGAACCACTGTTACCATACTCCATACTTAGCGTTTAAATAAAGCCGAAATTAATCAGAAAAAAATTTCAATATTCTAAAAATATTTTTTATACAAAGATGTTCACTACTGAAGTTCTAGAATTTGAATGAGTTCCTACTATTATTCCAGTGAAATAAGGCAAAGTGTTCAAAAGGCTACTTCGCTCTTTTCACAAATAAAACTAGAAATTTATTTTAATTTTGATGCCAGTATTTTTTTTTTTTTTTTTTTTTTTTGTATTTTTTTAACATCAATTTATTTATTCATTAGGAACTGTTCAAAATTTTTGAGCTTAACCTAACAGGGGGTAACAAATAATTATTGGACACATAAGTATCCCTAAGACTAAAGAAGAAATTGATTTACAAAAGTTTACGTATAGGGTAAATCGCTAGGATGAACTCGTTTCAAGCGTCTAAGGGGTATAGGGTCAGCGAGTTGATTCGCCATTGGGTTCGGGTGACCCATGAGTTTATCAGCATTTCGGCTGCTGTGAAGATTGATCTGATCCCTGATTAGAACCAGCTTGAGGTCTTTCTCGATCACACGGTTGGTGACATACCAGGGAAGCCCAGATGCAATCCTTGCAGCTCGAGGCTGGACTACCCTGAGCCTATTAAGTTGGCTTCTAGAAGCAGTGCCCCCCTGAATGGCGTAAGACTAAGTCGACGTTAAAATCGTCTTAATTAAAGGGGACTTGGTAGCAACTTGCAGCTTCTTAGATTCGAGGAGCCAGTCTAGCTTCTTAAGCTTTGTGATTAGCCCGTACCGCTGAGATGTGATCCTTCCATATCAGCGCCTTGTCCAGATGTACACCAAGATAACACTGTTTACTGCGGCTAATGATGGCTTCTCCATTAAAGGTGCTCACCTGAGCAGCTTCCAGGTCCTACGGAAAAGGTGACACAGGCCGGTTTAGTAGAGTTAATGGCATTGTTCCACTTAGCACACTTGCGCTCCATAGAAAATCAGCCATTCCTGTACGACGTTGATGGAAGATTGCAGAGTGGAATGGGACTTAAGCATGGCTGTATTATGAGCTTAGGTGGCGAGAACGAGCTGAGCCGAGAGAACTTCTTCAGCTTAATACCAGTATTATATTATTTTTATTTATTTGTTTTTGTTGTACTTTCCATTTCTGCCAGCCTCGGCAGACGTATGAATTAAGTTGAAGTTCAACTACTTTTTGCTGCGGGGCCTGGGTTCGGGTCCCAGCTAAGGCATGGATGTTTTGCATTGTGTAAGATGCCATTAAGCATAATCTGTTGCATAAATCAAATATTTCCAGTGTTCTACCACAAAATGTGCTGATTATCAAGTACAAACTTAATCTTAAATAAATTATTATAAATAAATAAATACAATTTTAGTAAAAAATTTAGTAACTGTAACTGAACTGTGTACTACATTTTCCACCTGTTAATTTGTATGGCACACAGCTGTCAGCTGAGCTCAGTTGAGTTGCCAGGATTAAAGAGCCACACTCGAAGGACATACGAAAATGTTGTTCTTTATATATTATTATTTATTATCGACAAACAACAAGCACAAAGAGCACAAAAGCATTGTCCTGCAAAGGAAAGGACAACGACACAATAAGATGACCTCATAAATAACATCGTTATGAGGTTCATAATTGATATTCATAACGCTGATCGTCCTGCTGGAAGGCAACGTGACCTGGGGTTGTCCTTGAACCAAATGCAGACGCTGTGTTGACCAATGTACCTACTGTTAGCCATATCTACCTAGTATTATCAAAGTCCTAAATACATTAGTTTTTAGTTTTTAGTTTTCAGTTTTTTATGATCAACAATATTTAAACATATGAAAAAGGGCGAAACATTTTCAAAGATTTTTCTGAAGCAATTTAAAAACCATAAACTGAGTTATATATACTTAAATATATATTTATGTATATGTATAGTTATATATTTAGAAAACATATCGGAGGCATTGTAGCCCACTTAAGCGGCAGTCGTGCGGTTTCTAAGCATTTGGGCCGTAAAATTGTTTTGTCACCTGTTAAGAGCATTTTTTATTTTTTATTTCAAATTGAGAAAATGTGAAAATGCGTCAGGCAAGAGAAAATTTCATAAATTTTATTGTCTTGCCACGCGTCACTTCAGTGTCACTGCCAGTGCCACTACCAGAGGGAGAGTCATGAAAGCAGTCATCCCCCCTCTAATTGGAGTATGTGATTCTTTGGTCTTTCTTCTTATATTATTATAATAAATAGTTTAGTTTTTGGTCTGTATGTCTGAGTGTTTGTGTGTTTATTTTTAGTTTTTCCAGTTGCAACTGCCTGCTGCCTACAATAATACTTGAAGTTGTGTTCCAATCTAATACATTAAACACTCTATACACATGAATGTTAAATGGACTTGCAGCTAATCCATTCTGGCAATTAACACCTTTCACTCCTCCTTGTGCATTTGTCAGGCATACCAATTGGATGGCTGGTGGGGGTTAGCCTTCAATGTTTCAATGTTACAATGTTACAATGTTTCCATGTTCCTCAACATTTTGATTTATCAAGTCTTTTTAAATTCCAAACATGAAAGCATCTTTCACAGCATAACTGCGGCGAGTACACCTCCGGAGTCATCGGAGAAGTCATCTGCATCAAGTTTTATAAGCAAATTGTAGATAAACTGAAAACGATTTAACTCTTTGACTTCTTTCACCCACACACAGTGTTGACCCTAAGCCAAGGCGCAACTCCGATCCCAGTACATTGATGATCCCATACACCAAAACCCAAGTGATTCCAGGCATGTTAGTCTGAGACATGCTTGGGCCTATTAAAAAATTGTTTATGAAAACAAACATTTTCGTAGCGATTAATCATTTCCATTTGATGGAGCGTGGGGTAAACATGCGTTGTCTTCTTCTCTTTCTCTTTCTCTTTCTCTTTCCCCTTTAAGATTTCTATTTCCCGCCTAATGCTGACGTTTATAATGATCTCTATGGCCCAGTAGCATATAGACGGCAGCATATGCCGTGCATCGTGCCTCCCATTTTCATTCGGAAAACATTTTATAGGTCGTACAGGGGAAAGTGTTAAATGCCTTCCAATTAGTGCCGCCAGTTGTAAGTTGCATTGAGATCTTTCTCTCCTAATTGGTTTAAATATGAAATGCTATTCCATTTAATTAGCTTAATAAATCTCATAACCCCAAAGGGATATCTATTGCAATGGAGCTGAGTAAAGTAATTATCGCATATTATTCTATTCCTATTTAAATATTATATTTAAGCAAAAGAAAATTGACTAATAAATAGTTGAAGTATGATATAAATTAATCTCCCTTCTCATTGATCCTCTTGTTAGTGGGCCTCCTATATGATCGTCTTTCCTCAATTGGGGTTTTCGGCAAAGATTATGTAGACATCTTTATGTTCCAATTATTGCCCCCCCTCTTTAACTTGATAAAGAATAATAATAATACTACTTAACTGTTTCAGTTTGTAGAGCTACTATAAGATCTTCCTTTAGTAGACCAAGCCTACCATAATATAATGAAACAAGTTAAGGGAAATCTTCAGTCGAGTGTAGCCGATTACGTGCCACCCTTTGCCTACAGACACGGCCGTAAACGCACATACACACAGTTCTACAGGTACTTTAATCCATTTCGCGTGCTTTTGAGCCTCTTGCGCTCTATAACGCTCCATACTTAATCTTGTATAAGTTCCGTGTTTTGTGTTCAATCTTAACAAAATTCACAGTGAAGATCAAGAATGGTGTAGGTTTTAGTGTGTCAAAAAGAATTTGAACAGGACAATGCAAGATCGGCTCAGCTTATCGCCCTGCTCAAGAATATATATATTCCTTATGGGGTCTCAGATGATTATTTATACCTGTTAACGCAAAGGGGCTAAAAAGTGACGCCGAAAAATTGCGAACTAAAGTAACAAACGGGAACAGAAAATAACCGCTTCAATCCAACACTCGCTGGCTGACTCTCCGTTATATGCACCGTTATGCTTTTGAGTTATGCACTCTGAGCGCGAGGGTTGCTTTATAACTTGGACTTTCACTTAGCTAAGGAATTCTCTTAGAGGAAATACAAAATGAAAAGAATAATTCTACGTATTCAGCTTGGCTTATATAGATAATATATATGTTTATAATATGAGAAGCAAAGATCTGTTAATATATATAAATATTGAATTGTACAGCTATACATGATAACTGTGAAATATACGTCATTTAAATTGGAGTACAGTCGGGGGTCAACTGCGTTTTAAACTAATGTCATTAACGCATTTATTGAAATTGGATGTGATAGAAACGACTCATAGAAGAAACATTATGAAGCATTGGGAGTGGGAACGAGGCTGTTTAATATCCTGTGGCATAGTCTGGTCATATGTCAAAAGGTTGGGAAAAGGTTATTGTGTGGATTTTACAGTTATTGCTGCTGTTTTCAAATAAAATGTGTAATATTTCAATTTGAAAATGTGGAGAGAACGACAGGATGCTGACTGGTCGGCTTCTGGGCTGATCTAGCTAGCCGGCTGCAAATGATATAAAGATTGGAGTAAAGGAAGAGGCGTCAGAAATGCGAACATGACACAATTTAAACTGCTGACCTTTGTCCATTGCCATCCCCCGTTTCATTATATTGTGTGTCAGAAAGGTCTCTCCACTTGGCCACCGTTGCATTGTCCAGTGTGTCCGGTTTATTGTTATTGTTATTATCGACAGTGTTCCTTAAAACTGTCAAACGGAACTATTTGGCATTGTGTTCCCTTACATTACCAGCAACTACCAATGCAGTGGGTGCACTTCTATGGCCTTGGGGGTGTAGACCGCTATGGCGCGTGCCACAAGCCGAGGTTGCCTTTCCCATCCATTGGGCTAATGATGAGGCCCGACCCAACGGAAGCCTGTTCAAGTGCCTCTTAAAACTGTGCCATTCAGCCCGAAAATGACACCCGCACGGGACTGAACCCTAAATAGTATAGACATTGCCGTCCACATGGACATGGACAGAGTCATCCCCATTTTGATGAACGAGTCAACTATCATAAGGCCAAATGATGCAAGGAATGCCTATTCCCTTCTGATGTTATTGTTGTTGTTGTTGTCCTTGTCAAATGATAGCTGGAAAAAACCAATAAATGTCATCAAATTTATTGCTTTTGATTCAAAATCAAAAATTCTTTTGTTTGCTTCACTTTTACAATAAAACTTTCATCATGTGAAAGTGGATAGCAGCCTTAGGCTATACTCTAACTTATATTGCCAACAAGTTATTTTTTACTCTATTCAGTTGATTAGTATACTCTATAACTTTACAGTTTATATACAGTCTTGAGGAAGGCTTAAGTATATTTATTTATTTCTATTTTTTGGGATGATGATGAATTAAATTCATATGTATGTAATACATACATTACCTAAAGTATATTGAACGGATGTTGCTCTAAATAGTCGCATATGAAAAAAAGATAAAAACACATATCCTGCGGGTCATTTTCATCATTTTCGGCGCTCCCCTCCAGATGCCATGAATTGCCTTCAACTGTCAACGCGTTGTCAATTCTATTTATATTCTTGAGTTTTTTATTTTTTCATACAGTTTTTTGTTTAGTTTTTTTTTTCTTTTTGTTTTTTCTTTCTTCTCTTGAAAAATGTTTTACGTGGCTTCAGCTTCGCTTGGCTTCATTCCATTATTTCTTTGGTATATATATATATATATATATATATATATAAATATATGTATATACATTTTTTGTTCCTCAATATTTTAGTGTAATATTTCAGTTTTTGTTGGTTGTTGTTGTTGCTGTTGTTACTGTTGTTGTTGAGGAGCGTCCGTTGTTTGGTTTGTGTTGACAATTTGTTGGTTTTTTGTGTGGAACCGCTAAATAGCTACAAATTTATGAGCGTAAATAGGGTCGTAAATCAATTTTTAATGCATTTCCATTTATTCTTTCATGAACAATGTCAACAACAAATGGCTCTGTGTATAGGCCCCGTGTATTACCCCTGTATAAGTTGACCTCATAATAGAGGTTAGACATTCGATTGAATTGTGCAACAAAATTTAACTGTGAAGCATCAACAACATTGCCATCTGCAGGAATTTTACAACATTAAATGCAAATGCTACATATGCATATAGGTGCATTCATACATGTATATATGTATATGGATTTATACATAAATGTATGTATGTTGCCGCTTATACTTATCGTTTGTTGCATGTTTTGTTGCAGCTTTGAAAACAAATCCAATTTTATACGCTTAAGCTCTTATTCTTTTTTTATTTCTTGCATCGTTGCAAAAGGCTTACAATAAAGTAGAATCAAAAAATTGCACCTATACTTATATACATGCATATACTATATGGTATATAGTATATAGTACAGTTATATACTTATATACCGCTATGCAATATGTGTCCAGCTCAGCTCGATTTAATGTTATCGATTTTTAATTTTCCTTTTTGCGCTTTTTGTTTTTGTATTCGATGGTTTAATTTGTATTAAGCGTATCCCTCTATACTCTTCCTCCTTTCTCCTTCGTCTCTTCATCTTTCAAGCTTTCTCTATAAAGCAAACAATAAATACAGTTAAGGCCTGTAATTTAATCGCATTTGTTTCGATGTTTTTGTTATTTCTTTCCTTTTAGTCGCTGCTTCTATGCAATGAATGTATTTTTTAATTCCTTTTTATATTGAATTTAATTCAAGGCATAGATAAATAGTTATACAAAAGAATGCATGACTGCCTGTGTGTGTGTGTGTGTGTGTGTGTGTGTGTGGTGAAAACAATACACAATATACATATTACACACACACATACATTTGCATTTATTTGGAGCACTTTGCACGCCCCCCCCCCCCCCCCCCCTCAATAACTACACGTATGTGAAGCCCTAAAGTTGCAGCCCCGAGGCGATTAATGTGCATTCGTTGTCATTGTTATCGATATTATTGCGGCTGCTCTTTACTCTTTGTTGTTGTTATTGTTGTTGTTGTTGTTCTTTCTGTTATTGTTATTGTTGTTGTTGTTGTTGTTGTTGTTGATATTGTTACAATACTATGCAATTATAGTTAGCTGCGAATATCAAATAAATGCATTTTATGCCCTAATTGGATTTAAGCTAATGTTAAGAGACGAAACTACAACTTAATTCCTTTTATTTTAACTGTAAACCTATATAATTAAGAGATAGATTTCATTCTATAATTAAATACATATAATAATAGATTATATATTCAAAAATATAAATCATCATAAATTAATACTAACTCTTAATAGTAATAATAATCCTTTGATTACTTAAATTGTGAGTCAAATATAGGGTAGTCCACGAAAGATTTGCGTTTTAAAATCGCTATAAAACAACAACAAGTATATATATTTTTAAAATTTTTTTTAACCATTTCGTAAACCGCAAACCTTCTACTAAATACCTGACACATTGACAATGACATTCGAAATGTCAAAGTCAAAATTATCGATAGTTTAAAAAGCAAACGCTAGATGGGCCAACCTTTTTTATCGATCCATAAATTTCATACTTAGGCAAGCCTATTTAAATTTACTATAAAATATAAATTAATTTATTTATTTTCCATTTATTAGAAAGGAATATAAGACTTAAATAAAAATATTATAAATTTCTCAGTTTCGATTCCCCGTCCAGTATTTGTTATAATTTGTGGGGAAGATTTCAACTATTGCGTATGACATTGGCACGCTTAATTAAAAACCGAAAACCGAAATTAAACTGCCAATAAAAATGTTTGGTAGCCAACATTACCGCATCTGTTAATGTCTGCAGAAAGGGAGCGCCGATAGCGCTGCTGACGTTGACGTTGATGTTGACGTTGACGTTGACGTCGACGCTGCCTACGCTCACTGAAACCAAACCGTAGCAGCATACGTAAGGCGGGCTCTCGACCCGGGCCTGGGCTGCAACCGTGTCCGGTGCCTTTTTCCTTCTTTTTTTTGCCACCAGTTTCAATTTCAGTGTATCAATATTCTCTACCCTCGCTGTCTGCCTTATCAAATTTTGATAAAAAGCCGCGCCAATAAATTAAATGTATAAATGCATTTAATGAATTTCATTTTTATTGTTTCAAGCCTGCCAGCTGACCCCTCCTGCATGCACATATATATGTGTACATATGTGCGTGTGTGTGTGTGTGTGTGTGCATATTAAAAAACCATCAGCGTGTCAATACGTAATTTGTGTCGCCAATGCGAGCAGCGAGCACCAAGCAACAAGCAGCAAACGCTGCAACAAATAGAACATAAATTAAATATCAATAAAGAATTCTCGATCCCAATACCAATACCAAAACCAAGCCCAGACCCAGACCCAGACCCAGACCCAAGCCCAATTCCAATTTCAATAGCAACTGCAATAGCAATGCCAGCGCCTCGCATCTGTGAGTTTAATATGGTTCCATATCAATAGTTGTTTCTCAGATCTAAAAAGATCTCATAATTGGGCTCTACTCACTCACAACTCACAGCTCACAACTCGCAATTCACAACTTGCAACTCGTGTTGACAAATTTTCCTCTTTGCTGCGCCGGAAGGCAATGTACAATAAAGGAGACAATGGCTACTGTAAACGAACCCAAACAATTGAAGAGCACTCGTGAATAAGTTAGCTAAAAGTGCCTGTTATTCGTTCCATGTATTCAATACAGCGACGGGCTCCTGTTTCGGCTCAGGCTCTGGCTGAGGTTCGGGCTAAGGCTGAGGCTGAGATTCAGCTTAAATCGTGTGCAATCAACCGCAATATCTCAAACAAAGCGGGGAAAAGACAAGAAGTCTGAAAGTGACAGATGAGTTGTTTGTGCAACCTAATGAAAAATATAGAATATATGTTCATGTGTGTATGTGTGTGTGTGTGTGTGTGTGTGTGTGTGTGTTTACGTGTGTTTGCTAAGGATCAGAAAGGATCGCTAGTCGCTAGCAGTAGAAAGAAATTTGTCAACCGCCATTCTCTTAGGCTTGAGTTCATTAAGCCGGGACTCAGTTTATGTTCCCGACATTAAAATCCAATGTGTCGTCGTCGTTCCCTCATCTGTCGCTTCCTTTTGATGATTTTAAAATTATTAAGGATTTATTATGATTATTATATTAAGGGCACAGCATGTGAGACAAGAATTTCACAAAGAAAGAATCAATAGCCCTACACAATGGCCACTGGCAAAGGAAGACAAAGATCATTAGAGATTTGTCCTTCTATGATTAAATATTATTTTACATATCAATTATTTCATTGTTCGCCCAACGCATTCTTCAAACTTTAATTTCTTTTATTTTCCTTTCCAAAAACTATTCTCCTTATTTTCGTCTTGTCATTTGTCGTCTTACTATCTGTCAACATGTTTTCTGTGTTCTGTTTTCATATTCCTTTCGGAAATTTGCAAAATTGCATTACAAATAATTCGTTGTAATCTTGGCGTCTTACAATAATATTTTCCCCTCAACGTGGTTTGATTTGAAAACTGGAAAACTGGATATCTGTAAATCTGGAAATTTGATATTTTTTTATTCATTTCAACTTGTAGCTAAATTAGAGAAAATTCGTTTTCCGCATTGTCGCAAAGTGCAATCTAATTGGTGAGCTATCTATTACAAAGATTTGTATAGAATTCTACAGAATTCTAAACATTAAGTATACTGCATCTAAATGCATAAAAAATGTTGCTGGTAATATTCTATATTTTCACAATAATTTATCCACTTTTCTTTTAAAGTTTTTTTTGAATTTCCGTAACATAAAGCAATCGACCACAAACTATGTAAATAAAACATTAAATTTTTATGATATTATATTTACATAATTAATGTTTAAATATATTATATAAATAATTTGAATTTTATTTTTAGTTTTTTTTTGTAACTTATTACTCTGAAACATATATTTTATATATCTATTTTTAATTATCCCATTTTCTTTCCATTTTATAATATATATGTTATATTTGGGCTTATTTGTTTTATGTCCCACCCAACTTCAATATTCCTTGTTTATAGAAACCCTAGTCCCTATTGAAAAGAAACTGGAACCATCGGAAAGCTTCTCTTAAAGTCAATCTTTCATCAGCCAAATCATTCGCTATAGATGGGAATCGATTGTAATCACTGCGAACTATAAGAATCTCCCGAAGAAGTTCCCGAAGTTACTGGCGATTTACTTTTATTAGATGTGGTAGGATGTTGTCCTCTTGGAACACAATTTCCCTATAATTGTGAACCTCTGCTTCAATCAGAATATGACAGTTCCGACCATAGGGAAACCGCTCTTGATAGACAATCTCATGACAGTCTAATATATAATACATATAATATACGGAATGTATATAATTAAACTGCGTGCAAAATTAAGTTTTCAGAATTCATAAAATGCACGGGAAAAATAATTATCTGTGAATGTATTAGACATAATTAAGGATGATCAACTCTTATAAAAAACGAACATTTCTAAGCTCTATAATATACACTGGAAAATATTGGCTTCTTAACGATATGACGCATATATTCATGACTAGTAATGGATTGAGCTATAACTTGTTCAAGTAGTACAGACTAATTTCTAAATTTTTATTTGTTAAGCTACTCTAACCTAGCATTTAATACTAATAATATAAGCACATTTTTTATTAATGTTTATAAAGACGAAAACAAAAACAAATTTATTTCAACTAATTATAATCATTTAGTTTTCAATAAAGAGATGTAAGTTGGGGTAAAGAGTTACGCTGTGGATAGTCTAGGAAGGTAAATAGATCAACTTATACTGTAATATATAGAATAATATTAATTTTAATATATATGCATACAACGTCGTCAAGCTGGGTAATAGGCACATTAAAAAGGTATCGTAGGTACCCTAAAAGTCAGTTAACTATGTGACCATTATGGTAATGGAACATTGCGTTTAGCTTCCCGGACAATTGGGAAGGTTGGACTTGTGGGTTTCGGGGTTTGTGGGGATCGTGAAGCGCGTGTCTTTCAGCTCTTGTTTATTGGTTCTTTCATTTCGAATGCAAAACGTGCAACAAAGTTTAATTTTAATCAAACTCCAAATCATATGAAAATCCCATAAAATGTGGAAAATGTACTCAATATTATTTTCCCGCTCGCACTGCATTTAAATGAAATTAAATATATTTAGTGGGGGCTAAGAGTATGGGCTTAAACTAATGGTGTGTGAACCGGAAAATCAATTATTTCACATTTTTTTTTTCCTCACCGAACACTCTCCATTCTCCAATACAAAAGCTCATAAATAATCCGGCAAATCTCTTAAGGAGACTCCGTCAAAAACCCGAACTCATAAAAGGATTTGCATATAAAACCCAATTTCAGTTATGCCTTCAAAAAGTGTTCCAGAAATAACATAGAGAATCCGCATATAAACTTCCACATGCAATTCTCAAATTTGGAGTTCCTTTCTATGCACAGCTCTCTCTATCTCAGCTCTCTTTACCACAGTTCTCTCTCACTATTAATCTCCCTATATCGTTTATGATTCTTTTCACAGCTTTGGACAGATCTTTATATGTATATGTATATATATATATGTATATGTATATGTATATGCATATGTATACTTATATATATATGTATATGTATATATATATGTATATGTATATGTGTATGTATATGTGTACACGTAGGAAGAAATATCCATTACGCCTATGAATAACCTAACGAAGCATTTTCAGAGCAGTCTTAAGACTTAACTTATACACACGCATACGCCCACGCATACGTACAGGTACCCACACACACACACACACACACACAGGCACACGCTCATGCATAAATACACCACCTCATTGTAAGCACTAAGCACACCCGCTCCTCCCCCCTTAACGTTGACAAAGTTTATTGTTGCTCGTAATTTGCCTTTGGGTGGTGTGTGTGGTGTCGGTGGTGTGGGTGGTGTGGGTGGTGCGGGAATTGTTAGCCGTGTGAATAAAGTGCACTGAGCAGGGCGAATTTTTTAATGTATCCCCGAGTGTGGGTGTGTGGCGTGTGTGGTGTGGGTGGTGTGTATGGAGCTTACGAGGGTGTCAGTCACGGCATAAAAACATATGCATATAATTATTTAATTGAATTAAACAATTTCGTAAATGCTAAATGATGCGACAATATGGAGGCGGCTCTTTGCAACTTCCACATTCGACACGGAGCTCGGAAAATTTGCATAAATACATAATTATTGTGAGTTCAGTTTAAGGGCTGCAAACTGGGTTGAGGGAAATCGAATTTTCATTGTGCGGGTGTCTGCTGAATGGAGCTAAAAATACTTTTGCTATGGAAGTGGAGAGGCAAAGAGAAGCAAGGATAATTATCAAGTTCATAAGTATATAAGCTTAAAGATATTGAAAGAAACAGAATAAAAATAAAATTTTAAGAATATTAACAAAATATAAAATAATTTTAAATTACTCTAAATGCCTCTAGAATATATAGAACAGCATGTTTCCAGTATTGGAAATGTATATATCCATAATCGCTGGAAGTCAATGGAAACATATAACACAGGAATATAGAACTGATATTGTTGGGTGGTGGGAGGATATAATACAACGGTATAATGAATAAATTTGGAAAAATTTAAATAGTTTAATTTAAAAGTTATTTGTTCAGCTCGTACTATACAACTTGAGAGGATTTACTCATTTCTATTAGGAAATCCAAAGTGCAAGGAGATTTCAACATAATACTTTGTAACCATATAACTCTAAATACGTTCCCTCTTGTGAACAAAAACATTGACCCGTTATCTAACGGGACAACGCAAAATCTCGCTCTCAAGAGCCTGTTAGTATATAAAAATCGTCTGACTAATCCCTCACCTCTCCCCGAGCAAGAAGAACGAAGTTCGAGGTTCGAATTCAACTGACAAAAAGTATGAAAAACGATGTAAAAATTATTTAAAATAAAATTCACTGACAATAGAAATATCTATGAAGTCGAACCGGGATAGATTTACAAGATTAATAATAATATAATGTATAATATAATATAGTATAATATAATATAATATATATGCAAATTTTGAATATCTTTCAATTTAATATTTAACCCTTTAAAGCGCAACAACTCCGAATTTCAAAAATTTTTTTTTATTCGGTGTAAAATTGGAAATAAAAAATACAACTTCTCTTATTTTTTTTTTTAATTTCGGTTTTACAATTTTTTTTTTTTTTTCAAGGAAAACTGTGTTTTTAACACAGCTAAATTGCTGATTTTCTCGGGTTCTAATGGACCAATTATCAAAATTATTATATTATATTATATATATATATTAATTATTATTATATTATATATTTAAAAATAGAATATATACTTTTTAATAGTTTCCAATAGGGTCAATTAAACAATTGTTTTTTAATACTTTTTTAAAAAAAAAAAGAAACTGCACAAAAATTCAATTTTTTAGAATTTACAAAAGTCATGGGAAAATTAATTATTTTTGGGTTCTTTGGCATAATAAAAGAGTGTACAGTATTCTTTTTTAATAAAATGATTATTTCTAAACAGCAATAAATTGTATTTTTAAAATTTGCCATACACACTGGAAGATAATGGATTCTAAACGGTGTGTAGCAGATCTGCAACACTGCGCTATAAAGGGTTAAAGTATGAAATGGACCAAGGAGTCAAAGGCGTCAGTAGGAAGTACTCATTAATCTAGGCTAGTTTGCAATTCTAACTATATCTATAGCTTTATATAAATAAATAAATAATTTTGTTGTTTTTCTTATAAATTTATGTTATATCTTTATTTTTGGTCATATCTTATATTTAGATTTTACAATGAATTTATAAATTCTTTTAATGTTAATTTCTGTGGGAAAGGGGAGGAGTTGGGAACCAAATTCTGGAACCCTAATGCTTTCTAGATGACGGCAGGAATCGAATATGTGATTATGTGTATCGCCGCAGAGTGGGCATAGAGTTCCGAGCCGAAGGTCCCAGCAGCCAGTGCTCGTTGCTTTATTAAGCTTAGTATTTAATACTAGACCTAATATTATAAATAAATAAATAATTTTTATTTTTGTCGTTACACAAATAAAAAATACAAAATAAAATGACAGTAAAAGCAAAACAAAGGAAATTAAAAACGAGGAAAAATACGACCAACAGGAAAAACCTAAGGAGCAACAACATCGCAGGCACAAGAACAGTCGATCACAGCAGGAGATGAATTGGCATTAGAATCATGAAAGGATATTCCCTCTGACAGATGGACGACAATGCCATGTCTTACTGTGTATTTATATTGCTTATGTGTGTGTGTGTGTGTGTGCGTGTGAGTGAGTTATAGTATAGGTTTGTGTATTTTGTATTTGGCGCCGCAGCTATACAAATAATTTGATATACAAAGAGAGATTCCTGTCATTAAATTCTCCTCTCTCAACTCTCCCTATGTGCAGTTGGGGAAGAGCTGAGAATTTAAAGAGATTATTGAACCTTTGGAAAATGCACTATTTTATTTGAATGTGACATCAAGGCGGTCAAAGGGGGCGTGCCGCTGCTTTATTTGGTTTTTTCTTCGTTATTTTTTGAGTTTTTCAGTTTCTTACAGTTAAAGTTTTGATGCTGTTGCAGTTACATATATATATGACGCACACACACACACACAGAGTCACAGGGCAAATGAAAGTTGAGACACTTAGTACATAATCCTGTGACTCCGATTCGCCTACAAAACAGACTCGATATTTGAGTGGAAACAAAAATAGGAGAAGAATCGTCTCCCACAAGCAAAAAGTGAAACTGCGATACGATGGAGACACAAGAAACAAGAGGAACGGAAACAAAAAGGGTAGAAACTAGCAGTCGACGAGGCGAGAGGGTTAAAGCGTAATAGGGAGGTGCTTCTCTTGGTTCAGAGCTAAGTTTGTTTGGGTTTAGCCTTGGTAAAGGGTGCGGAAGTGTAAGGAAAGGGGGGGGGGGCAGCAACATACAGTTGGCAAGGACGACGCCGACGACACTTTTCTCTTTTAGAGCGAGCGAAAAGTGTCCCCAAAACCAGACTCAAACAGAGATACACAAATACATGCTAATATATACGTATATCTATATATATGTATTAGTGTATATACGTATATAAATTTATATACATATATACTAATGCTGGGAGGGACTATAAGAATGATGTGGCAGCACTTTCATTCCAGCACCAGCAGTAGGAGCACAAGGGCTGTCCCATAATGAAGCCAGCTAACACATCTGGATGTTTTTGCCGGGACCCGTGGACAGCGAAAAGGGAAAGATGAAGAAGCAGAAGAAGCAGGGGGAGTGCAGACGGCAACAGACAAGTCTATTTGGGAGGCTATTGATTTTTTGGGAATCCGTATACCCCGACTGGGACTGGGACAGGGACTAAGACAGAGACAGAGACTACTGTACCCGTTAAGGGCACAGCTCTCCTGAATTGGGGTAACATTTAAATGCAACAATTGTTAATAAATTCTTACTTGGCCAACACTTAAAGTCAACACCAAATATCTTAAAGAGTTCAACTTAAATGTGGCTCGAATATTTATCCCGTATAAACTTTATATTCTAAACATATGGAAATAGTGGCATTGGCATGACTTTATTTCATCATTTAAATAGATTCAATTGAAGGTTCTATATATATATATGTATCTATATATATATGTATATATATATATATGTATATATATATATACATATCAGTTCAGTAAATTATAGTTTAATGCGCATCTGTTTCTCCAAGCAAATGGATCGCATATGGCTGGCACGAGCCACAAAATTTATGAGGCTTAACTTGAGTTATATAATTTACAATAACGGCACATAAATTTAAAATCAAATTTTACTTAATTAGAGGAAAGAGATCAACATGAATTATGAATTATTTTTAAAACACAACTTGCCAATTGCAACTGGCAGTGATAGTGGCAGCAACAGCTTTAAAGATGGACCGAAACATAGTTAAAGATGTCTCAATAGAAGGGAAAACCGAAAGAAAACCAGCAGCAAGGACAAGAGCTAAGTAAATGTATCTAAAGGGGATAATTGGTATATATATATATATATATATATGTATACATATCTAGTATATTGCTATATTTGTGTGTGTGTGTGTGTGTGTGTGTGTGTGTGTGTATATATACAACTGTTGCTTATTTACCTATGTGACAGGCAGCAAATTTAAGTCAACAACGTTGTGTTGCGAGTGTGCCAGTTGCTTGCCCCAAACCGACTCCTCCACCAAGCATACTACTACTTGCCAGTTACCAGTTGCCAGTTACCAGTTGCCACTTGCCACTTGCCACACGCCGCTTTCCATAGAATCTCCAAGTTTTCTATTTCGATTTTTTGGCGATTTCTCAAATGCTTTTGCTTCGTTTAAGTGTGTAAATGTTTTCTCGTTTCGGGCTCAAAAAAAAGCAGCAAGTTTGATACCGTTTCCGTTTTCTGTGGCAGCCACTTGAATTTGCTTATTTGTATATCTCACAGACACATTATCTGTATCTGTATCTGTATCTGTATCTGTATCTGTATCTGTATCTGTATCTGTATAAGTATCTGAGTCTGTATCTATATCTGTGTGGGTGTGTATGTGTGTCTGTTGCAGCAGTCGTAGATATGTTTGTATGCTATTGACATTGGTTTCCAGCTTGCAAAGATATCGATTAAGCGCAATCGAGTAAATGACCCACAGTGACAATATCCTTACA
Organism: Zygothrica quintamaculata; assembly: GCA_037044455.1. NCBI lineage: Eukaryota > Metazoa > Arthropoda > Insecta > Diptera > Drosophilidae > Zygothrica > Zygothrica quintamaculata. The sequence continues at coordinate 104,844 of JBAMBS010000623.1, forward strand.
AGCCCAAGGTCGAACATCCTTGAATGTCTACCAAATTTTAAAGTGAAACTCAACTCATGCTAATAGATAGAGGGTGACTATTTTAGGGCTAAGTTTTCCATGCTAACAGCTTCAATTTATAATGTCGTCCAATCAGCTTCGGTCAAATTGAAAACTTTTCATTATATTCTACCTATTTATCGTCGAATAGAAGGGTTCATTTACATGATGAATGGCAAATGGCAATTTATCCAATCCAATAAAATTTTTGAATATTTTCCCCGATGTTACCTACCCAACTAAGCCATAAAATGCCATCTCAAGTTTATCAAATTCTATCACTAAAGTTGTTAACTTAAAAAGTAATTTGCTTTTAAAATCGTTTATATAGATCATAGAGAATATAAATCAATAGCACATTTCACAGTTGCCACATGCAACATTCAACGCTGAAGTACTTCAACTCTATAAAGTCGAAATTCAATTTTAACTTCTTTTAGTCTCGTATTCGTTTATTGGCTTTAATTGTGCCCTCCATTTCTCTTAGCTCTTTGAGTTTTTGTTTATTTATTTTGTTACCTTTTGTAACAAACGTGATATTAATGTGAATACACTCGATCACATTCGATCAAATGTGTTATTGTAGGCATACATTCAGTCTATGGTATGTGTGTGTGTGTGTGTGTGTGTGTGTGTGTGTGTGTGTGTGTAGGTGCTCTTAACGACCAATATCATTTAAATGAATAAATTTTATTTGATTTAAGCATAAAAAATTTAAGAATCTCTAATGAGTCAATACCCTCCAATATTGTGTGTGAATTCATAGTAAAAAATAGAAAGAATAAAATAAAATAAAATTCTACTAAATTGGTAAGAAAATGAAAAACTAAATATAAATGAAATATAAATTTAAGAAATGTTAAAGAACTTATTAAACTCTTTCAATGAATAAGAATATAAAATTAATCAATTTTAATATCTTAACGTATTCAAGATTTATTAACAGTTTTCCAAACATACAAATAGAACTAATTGTTGTATTTTGTATTAATTTTTATTATTTCCTAATTTATTTATTTATTTTTTTATTTTTTTTGCTGAGAATAAAATCTATTTGATCTAACATTAAACTTACTTTATGTTATTTAGTGTGTTTTTTTTATAATTAATTTTGTTAAAGTTTCATTTAATTTCTTTCTTTGTCACTTGTTTTTCTTGGTTAGATTTAATTATATTCAAATTAATTTTAGTGTGAAATAAACTACAAAATACACTAAAATAAATATATATATATTCAATAAAGAAAGCTTAATATAATATTAAAATAATATAATAATAGTTATATCTATTTATTATTTATTTATTTATAATTAAAGATCTAGCATTAAATGTTAAGTTTAATAATTAACAAGAAAGGAGCAGTGGCTGCTGGGACCTCGAATAGTAATATATTTAAATGAATATCTTTATATTGATAAAGCTTAATATAATATTAAAATAATATAATAATAGTTATATGTATTTATTATTTATTTATTTATAATTAAAGGTCTAGCATTAAATGCTAAGTTTAATAATTAACAAGAAAGGAGCACTGGCTGCTGGGACCTCGAATAGTAATATATTTAAATGAATATCTTAATATTGATAAAGCTTAATATAATATTAAAATAATATAATAATAGTTATATCTATTTATTATTTATTTATTTATAATTAAAGGTCAAGCATTAAATGCTTAGTTTAATAATTAACAAGAAACGAGCACTGCCTGCTAAATTAACATCTTAATATTGATAAAGGAACCTAAAGAATTGTTTTCAATACTCAGCGCCAGTATTTTCAATAATATTAATATAATATTTAAATAAAAAAATATTTGTTAATAAAGTAATGTAATAAGTATTCAAAGTGTAGAGTCCAAAAATTGTAAATTGATCATAAGAAAAAAACATCAATGGGATTTTATTTAGATCCCACCGCATGTTGCTGCAACATAGGTTCAGATTGATTATGTTTGTGGCTGAGTTTTGGGTTGAAGAAGGGGCAGGTTGTTCTTGAAGATTTGTCGCATTTACCACAAAATGTGTTTCATAATTTATTCTGACTTTAATTATGTTTTGTTTGTTGTTTATTTCGTTTTTTTTTTCCCTTTTATTTTGTGTGTTTTTTTGTCGTTTGTTCTGGTCGGCATTGCTTTGACACTGGCTTCGATTTCCATTTCCCGGTGACCTGAGAAATTTTCAAAAGGTTTTTCTTTCAACAGTGGGTTTTTATGAATCTAGAGACAAATCGGCGTCAGGAAAATTTTAGAAAAAAAAGAATGGAAAACGGGTTTTGATTTGCATAGAAATTCCAATTACTGTCTCGCTCGAGCGGCCATCATTGCCCACGTTTTAGATTTGTTTATCTCATTAATTTTTATATTTTTGTATTTTATTAAAACTTTATAAAGTCTGAGATTTTAAGGTAAAACTATAAGGGAAATATAAACAGTCTCTTCAGCTGGTTCTAATATATTTTTGATTTTCTCTTGATTCTTTTTTTTCGCATTTGATAGTAGGGATTTAATGCATAGTGCATGGACTCCTAAGTTGCCATGTTGTCAGAGATGCAAACGAATCAGCGATGTGTAAGAGGAGAGAGGGTTGAGTATTACTTGCATCCTTATGCTTATGACGAAGGGTATGGAATCCATTTGAGGGTTCAGTAATATGTCGGAGAAACGTTTTCGGGGTGGTGTCTATTGTTGAAATTTTTGTCATTTGCTTTTAATATTGTTGTTGTTTGTGTTATTATTGTTTGTGGCTGTTGTTGCCGTTGTTGCTGTTTGTTATCATTTCATTTAATTTTTTATTTAACATGGATCCATTTTGAATTTTGCCTCCATTCGCGTATTTGTTGTACTTCTCTAAAGTTTTTAGTAGCTCAGAAATGCTCGCAGCGGGCAGATGTTCCGCACGAATACTTTCAAATTATATGGGTAGGGAGCGGGCAGGGGAAAGGAAAAGGGTTACAATCGTAAATACATATGTACATTGAAATGTATCGGGAAGATGAACTACGCATTTACATTGCAACAAATGAAATACAATTGGTTATAAAGCTTGCCACTCGCTGGCATGCATAATTCATGTTGCAAACTCCATCCACATGCCACCCCATTAGCAGCTGTTCGGACACAGATTATTTTGGTTACCGATTTCTATTATTGTGTGCCGCCTTATAAGGACACAATGTGCTTAAATGAACACAACTGGCTAACGTTATTTAAAGGTTAACATTTGGGTAATGGCTAAAGGGGCTCCACATCAAATGTGCATCAAATTATTTTATGGTATCCTTAATGCGGAGTCTCTTTACTAATACTCTTGATTAATATCAATTCAATAAAGAAAACTAAATTTAAAATCGATTCAGTTTTTATAGAGAAAACTGTTTGTGGAAGCCACAGAGCCAAAAAGGTATGAAATCTGTGCTATTGACTTTCCCGACGGGAATTTGCTAGTGAGTTGGCTGTTTGGCAGCCAAAGGACCAACGGTAAAGAAGAACGAGCAGTAGACATCAAGAAAATATAGATAAATAAGAAACTCACAGGCAAAAATACTCGCATTCGCACACACACACACAGATGTACACACAAACAGACGCAAACAGACTCGTAATTAAAGAAAAATATGATTGAGCGTAGCAAACGAAGAGAATACGTAAGAAAAATTTAGAGCAGCGCTTCCAGCGTCTACGTCTACAGCTACGCTAACGTACACGATTCACGCTGCTGCTAGCTCCGCCTAAAGTTGTCATAATTTGCCTTTGCAATGCGCTTTATTTACTTGTCGTCGACTCAACGACGACAGCGGCAATGAAGCTGCGCAAATAAAAAATCGTCGTTGCGCTCCACGAGGACGATGGCAGCTTTGGCATTGTCGGAGAGTTGTTCGTATGGTTTTACTTGGCGTATCGATTTATTCTTCTTCGGCCCTTTTGAGTGTTCAACAGACAAACAGAGAGAGCCCCATACTCACACACTCATAGCAAGTCTCTTTTTGATTTATGGCACTGACTCACGCATGCACACATAAACACACACATACGCATGCTTCAGAAACTTATTAAGAGAGGCCGTATGACGTGAGTTAGAGCAGCACAGCTAGCGTTACAACGCAAACAGTAGCGACATTAACATTGGGTGCTTAACATAACATTGTAGTAACAGTCTTATACGCCCAATTCCCCAACTGTTAACAGCAAGTTCGAAAATACTGCACGCACTTCTTACATTACATTACATTATGGTCGCTCTCATTTGTTTGCTCTCTGTTGTTGGTGAGAACGCCTCAGGTTTTGCAATGCCACCTAGCACTGCGAAGCGAAGCGAAACGAAACGAACACGAAATTGCTGCTCCCGACGATAGCGACACTTCGATTCGCTGCTGCTGTCGCTGCTGCTGCGCTCGTAGCTCTGCGTTGCGATGTGATGCGTTGCGTTGTATCGTTGCCTTCGTAGCCGTTTCTTGCTGCTCCGCATGCTTGTTATATCCATAAAGGACATTCGCTGCTTCGGCTCCAGTCACGGCCAACGCCACGGCCAACGGCAGCGCCAACGACAGCGCCAGTTCAGCGCCAGCGTCAGTTCAGCCAGCCAGCAAGGCAGGCAGCAGCCGCCACTTTTTGGCTTTGGTCAGCCGCCAGTAGCCAGTTGCTAGTTGCCAGTTTATAGCTAATTTACCATTGACACTATTAACAAAAACAATAACAATAACATCAACATCAACATCAACAAAATCAAATTATTATTGCCAAAAATTTAACAACAGCAGCAGCATTGGCCTATTGGCCAGTTAACACTTTTTATTACCGCCGCCATCGCCATCGCCATCGCCATCGCCATCGCTACACCGCCTCCGTCGCCGTGGTCGTCGTCGTCGTCGTCGTCGTCGTTGTCGTCGTAACCATTGCTGTCCCTTCAATCGTCTACGTCTACCGTTTCAGCCCACGCACGTTACTCATTTTTTTTTCTCCTGCTTTATCTCCAGCGTCAAGTGCGTGTGTGCGTATGTGTGTAAGAGTGCGCGCGTGTGTGTGTATGTGGGAGTGACAGAATCAGAGCGGTGCAGTCTTATGACGGCGATTGCTGCTGGGGGTGAACGTAGAAGATTTTGTGGTTGTGCGTGTTTAATTAATCATAAAAATCGAGCGTAGAGCAAAATTCGCAAAAACCAAACAAAAATGCAAATGACCAACGCAACAACAACAACAATAACAGCAATAACACATCAAATAACGCCAACAACAACAACAACAACAACAAAAAACTCACCCACAGAGCGAACAACAGTAAAGTAAAAAGAAAAACAACAATTCAATAAATATGTGCAAAAAGTTTGATAAACGCGGCGAAGGTGAAGTGAAGCAAAGGCAACAACAACCTTAAGAACCAACAAAAATCACTTGCAGCTCCCTAATAAAACTGCAGGACTCGTTGCCGTCGGAAGATTCAAAATCCAAAAATCAAAATATAATCAAATCTCGCAATGCTCTTGAATAGCCTCCAAAGCTAACAAAAGAACAACAAGCAACTCCACTAGCCACTCAAGTAAGTATACATAACTGTATATATATATACATATATAATGGAGTTTAAGGATGAATGTTTAAAGAGTAGTACAAAGATGAGAAAATTCATAGTAATAAACACTTTGCGATGTAAAAATGTGCTTGAATAGAGAAATAGTTTGCTTTACAGTGCTCCAATATGATTTTTCATTTTCAAATTGTTTTTCGCATTATTATTTAAGTTTTTCTTAAGTATTTCCCCCCATTTTACTGAAAAATCATTTATCATTTCAATGAATCATTTCAATGTATCCCAATCCCCATGAAATGTTTGAATAATCAATTTAATTTACTTCCTTATGATTTTACTTACAACTCACAATTGTGTAGCAAAAACTAATATATTATTATTATTTAATTGATTCATTATATTATAAATATAATACATAAAATAACATACTAACGGTTTAAGTAGTGACAAACAAAGCTTTTAGCCTATATAGAAACCATCTGCTCCCTCTGGGAGGATGTTCAAGGCAGCAGCAACCTTTGATTATTGATTACATGATAAACGCATATAATAATATTAATATTGTTACTAATTTTAGTTTATTATGGTTTAAAATATTATAAAATTTGTGAAAATTAATGTAAATAAAAAGGGAAATTGAGAGCTCCAATAAAAAGTATTTGCTGCTCTTCAATTAGATGGATTGATGAATCTCAATATTTAGAGAGAGTTTGCGAAGTTATATCTATTAATTGGAATGAGTTCATCTGGGTAATTGAGTAATAGTTAGAGTAAATCGTAGTATGATACTAGTAATAGTAGTAACTATTACTATTATTATTAGTTAAGCATTTCTGCTATGATCTAACCCGATTTATCCAGAGTCCAGCGTCACAATGAGAGTTCCCATTATGCCACTGAAAAAGGATGAAACCCGAACAATTGTTTCATGATCAAGTTTAGATCTTTTATCCCTTTAAGCTGGATGCATTGTCTATAGAGAGATAGAAGGCGCAACTAGAGATGCAACATTCTGTACTTCCATAGGCGAAAGTGCAACAGAGAACAAAAAAAAATGAAAGAAAGAAAAATTAAAGAAAATACAGAAAAAGAATCAAGTGCAAATTTTGGCAGATTGTTGCGTTGCATTGCAGCAAAGACAAGCGACAAGGGAATGTTGCATGTTGGGCTTATGTAAAATAGAACATAAATACAACTACTTTGTGTCAGAGAAGAGTAGAAGTGGCAGCAGCAAGAGCTGACACAATCAAGAGATGGGAAAGGAGGGGAAAGCGTTGGTATTGGGGGATTATTGAGGTCTTGACATGGGCACGAGACGAATCTCCAAAGAGACAAGAGACAAGTCACACACGATTAGTGTGTGTGAATGCGAGTACGGGAAGTGCAACAGAAATAACAATGTCACACACACACACACACACACATACACACACAAACAGAGGTTGTCAAAGGGAGTAAGATTAGCATCGAAACGGTAAGTTGCAAGCGTGTGGCAGCTTCTTTTTTAGGTGTAGGTTAAACGAAAAAATGACAGGTGTCAAATACATGAGAATGTGTGTATTGCACATACACACACACGCACACACACACATTCAAAGTATTCAGTCAAATGTCAAATGTTAGAAGAAACAATTAAAGTTCTTAAGCCGCCTTAGATTTAAATGCCGAGCTTAAATTTGCAGCAACAACTGCAGATCTCTTTACTACATGCCACATGCCACATGCCACATGCTACACCCACACATCGCTTCTGTTGCTGATGTGCTTCCAATGACTTAACTGTATTAATTAATTTATGAGACGACATCATTTACGTACTATATCTTAATTTGTGTATCTTTCCATTATCATCATCATCATCATCATCATTATCATTATTATTACGTTCATCATTGCCATCTTCATCATCAACATCATCATTATCATTATGATCATCGACTCTGTCGACAATAAATTCATTTAGTTTTAGTTTTTTTCTCATTCATTTATAAAATTCGAGACTCTCTTTGCAAGAGTCTATTTTTTATATTTTTCGCAACTCGCCACCAGTGGGCGCCGTCCCCACTTACCCCTCACCCAACTTACACCCACACACTCAGAAAAGTGCACATTTATTTGTGGGTGTGTGTGTGTGTGTTACTTTTTTCTTTATTTATAAAATATTTATTTTTATTTGTATTTTTATTTGTATTTTTATTTTTATTTTAATAAATTCAACACAAAACAGTAGTTGGATTATTGGACAGAGGGACGCATGAGGGAAAGGGGCTTAAATATTTTTTTGTTATGACAGAAATGTGCGCAAATATAGAAAATCTGTCTACAGCTACTATATCTACAATTTGCTAGTCGATTTATATATATATATATATATATTTATTTTATTCTCTGCTCTTTGGCTTTTTGTTTTTGCCTCGTAAATTTTCATCATTTTAATTTCGAGTTGCTCGACTCGACGCACTGTCTAAATAGTTGCCAAAAGCCAAAAAATTTTATTATTTTCTGCGATATTTTCTGTAATGTGGCCCACATTGAAATTTTCTGCACGCCAGAAATATATGTGATAGAAATCCGCACACGCCACATGTGAATCTATCAGAACTCAAATATAGATATACATACATACGAATACATATATACATATGTATGACATCTATATTAGAATTCTCACAGCCAATGAAATACATTTCAATATGTCGATGATTTTTGCTTTTTAAATTAAAGTGTTTTATGTATAAATTTCTATGTATGAATGTATGTTTATACAGAGCAGAGAATATACATTCCTATGTATATATATATATATATATATATATACTTGATATATGTACATAGTTGTGGACTAAGTTGAAGCTTAAGTACAATTAAGTACGCGCCCTGGGTTCGAGTCCCAGCTAAGGCATGGATGTTTTGCATTGTGCCAATTCTAATCTATTCCATAAATCAAATATTGCCACAGTTTGTTGATTTTCGTGAATAACATATATGTGTAGGTATGTAGTAGTATAACTATAAGCAAGTGAGAATATCATAACATATAATTAGAACCTATTTATGACCCTAAGCACAAGACTTGATGGTCTTTGACACTATGCAAAAAGCTTCATAAAATACATAGTTTCCTCAAAATGTCCCTTTCATTGTCAACAATAAAGTTTTAAATGGAATAACTTACTTTTTTTATGAGTAATTAAACGAAATTGTGGCAATGGTAAGAAGGAAGAGGAAAAGGAAAAGGAAATGGAATAGGAATGGGAATGGAAAGGCAATGGGTATAGGGAAAGGGTATAGGGAAGATATCAAAAATGGAGATTAACATTTTGAATATAGTTGAAAGGAGTTCGAGGAGGGGCATTCAAGTGTTCGAGCGTGCATATCAACACACATATTAAGTGTATACATGTATATATGTGTGTGTGTGTGTGTGTGTGTGAGTGTATGAGTGTGTGAGTGTATGCGTGTGTTGGGTACTTTGCATAGATTGTCCACTTTAGATTAAGCCATGAATAATTTATGTGCGTCTCTTATGATTTTAATTGTTTGCAATGGCAGCTTAACAACTCCTCCCTCAACCCCCTCAATGCCCCCCTCTGGCCAATATCCCTTCTCACTAACCAACTCAGCCCCTTGATACAACTTGGATGACTGGCCTTTATTATTCCTTTCGAAAAAAAAACATAACAAAACACAAAAAAGAACAAAACAAAACAAAACAAAATACAACAAAAACAGCAACAACAACAACAAATATTAAAGCATATAAACGAAAGCGGAGGCAATAACAAAGTATCGCCCCAAAAGCAAATGCAAAACAATACAAATTCATCTACAAGGTCCAAGCAACTTTGTGTGCATGTATGTGTATGTGTATGTGTATGTGTATGTGCATGTGCATGTGCCTGTGTATATGTGTATGTTATGCTATATCCAGCTCCCCTTCTGATACGCTCTGGACACTTGGTATTGGTCTGCTTTGGCTGCTTCTATCTCTGGCTATGCTAGGCTTTCCTGTCTTGCTGTTGCCTTTGCCGCTACTTCTGCCTCTGCCTCTGCCTCTGCCTGTGCCTGCACCTCTGTCAAAATCCTTCCATACATTAGCATTTCTCTCACAGACAGACAAACACACACACACACACACAGAGAGAGCGAACACGACGTCCATTTCTTAAGCGGTGTGTGTGGCGCTGGTTCCCCTTGTAACAACAACCACCCGCGGGGTCTGTTGCTGCTCAACTGGTTCACCGCCCTCCGTTCCGCGACCTTTCCGGCGCTTTGTCTGGACTGAAACCCGTTGTCGTTGTCGTTGTAGTCGTCATCATCGTCGTCGTCGTCGTCGTCGTCGTCGTCGTCGTCGTCGGCGTCGCCGTTGTCGTAATCGTCTTTCCATTTCGTTTCCTTCTCAAAAATTATATGAAAATTATACCAATTCAACTCATAAAACTTTTTCAGCTTAATAAATTTGCAGACATTTTGTTCACTGCTCCATAGCCAGTCGCAGTTGCAGCTTGATTCCCATGCCCACATCCAGTTTCCATTCAACCCCATCCCCGGACTGACTGTTCATTCATTGGCCGACTCTTCGGCACACATTGTATAGACCCAGAGGTCTACCTTAAATACTTCAAGCGATTTAAATACTACACTCCTCAGTTCCTCTCTTCCTCTGCTCCTCTATTCCACTGTTCTTCCTCTGCCCTTTCGAGTTTTTATATTTTTTTCCATTAAGATAATGTTATTGTTTCTGCCGTCTTCAATAAGTCAACGATATGTAATATAATAATTGTATATATAATTGTCTAAAATTAATATTATCTATATGATAATTGAATATTTAGTTAAATCAATAAACGCATATTAAACAATAAAATTAATTTATTAATTTAGGTAAATTTAATTTAATTTATTTACCTATAAAATATATCACACAAAATTAATGTTCAATTGTTAAATTTTACTTACCAAGATTTGATTTGCATTAACTGCATTGCATCTACATTAAAAGTTAGTTAAGCAAATGATATAGATTATATCTTAACATTCAATTTAAAGTGTAAATAATTTTAATTATGATAATTTAATTATATGAAATTATATTAATGTGAATTCACAATCCGTTTCATAATTACATAATTTAATTAAAATTGATTTCGAACAGTTTCAATAAGTCAAATCGATTTCAATCTTTGACTGCATTGATCGACTTGTGGCACAACAAGTCTTAATCAATATCTCAATATTTAGTCAGTTAATATTGATGTCTTTACTTAAGCAATACACAGATTTACTAGAACTCATCCTTGACTATATATATAGACGATATTTGGTTGGTAGTGTGAGTGCTTAGTATCCGGCTTGGATAGTATTACGTGTTTCATCAATCAATCAAGCAAATGGCTCAGAATTTTGATACATTTCCGTTGCGAATGAAATTGCAAATAATTTTATGGCCTAAAGCAGGAACATCCATAATTAACAGTTCGATCAAATGATTGACGCCTTGCGTTTGTTATTGTTGTTGTTGATCTTTTACCAGATAGATTTCCCTACGAGATCGAGGGAAACAATGTCTGTGGTGTATTCAAAAGATTTAGACTTCCTTTCAAGTTGGGCACGAGGCAGACCACCTGCTGGCAGGAAACTTTATGAAAAGTGCGTATGCTTTTGCTAGGCAACTGGGAAAAGGCAACCGATTAGAGTAAATGACAAAGGAAATGAATACTTCAAAACTTCTGATAAAGCATTCCAAGCAGCAGAGGCAAAGGCAAGTAGCAGTGGCAGAGTCAAGTGATGACCTTTCAACACCTTTCCGACACAAGATTTGGCTACCAAAATTGAAGCTGAAGCAATTGCGGAAGTTTTATGTTTTCGGCTGTGCGTAAATCGCTCAAGAAATCCGCTCAAGTGGAATAAGTTGTGGCTGGCCATTCAAGGGTTACTGACTTAACTTTTCCTTGGCCAAAACTCTTTGCCCCCAACTCGATTGCATGCCACTCTCAACCCACTGCTATTCAGGTGCCTAAGAAACGCTGGCCCATTCACAGACAGCCACAGCTCGTGTTCAACTTCGAGTGCGAGTGTGAGTGTGAGTGTGAATGTGAGTGCGAGTGTTAGTATGAGTATTCATAGAAAATTCTGTTGTTGTTGCTATTTAGGAGAAGTGCGTCTACTGCATTAAACAGATTGATTTCGGATGAGCCCATTGCTCGTTGGCATTGGTAGCATTGATAGAAATACTATGCGATGTGTGTGTGTGCGTGTGTGTGTGTGCGTGTGTGTGTGTGTATGCCCAATCGATATTAATATGTATGTGTATGAATGGGCAACAATCTATGGTGTATGGTTTTTGGCTTGTGTTTACCTTTGCCAATAAATTCACTTAATTGCCGGGAAATAATCATAAAGCAATCGGCCGAAATGTGAGCGGTATACCAACTCCGGATTGATTATTGTGAAATGTTGCTATGGAATGAGTATGAATATATATTTATATACATATGTGTGTTATAGATCGGAGGGCGAAGCTGTTGTAATTGAACTCACAAATTCTATCGATTTATTTTAAATCGATTTTCTGCTTTTATTTATGAACTTTGCTCAAAGAGCGGAAAGAGAAAGCAATTAGATTTAGTATTTTAGTTTAACTAAATAACAAATATGTTTTACGATGAGTGGGTGGTAAGGAGGGATGTTGGGATGCAGGGAATTAATATAAATAATTACCTCTGAGAAATATGTTAGGTATATTTTTTGACTATATTAGAACGTTTTTATTGAATGGATAGAGGCTGAGACGGTGAGAGGGTGAGAGGGTGAGAGGACATTGCAACAGAAGTAGCTAGTGTGGCAGCTCAGCAAATTAGCTACAGCTGGAATAAATCGAATGGGATCAAAGCAAAGTTATGCTGAGTGATTCGAAGTAATATATCAATAAATTACCTCAAGCCAATGGCTCATGCAAAGCGAATTGAGCTTCAGCCAGTTCAATAATCCACAATCACAATAACAATCGCAAGAAACGGACATGAACACGAGACGAACACGAGCACGAACACGAACACGAGCACGAACACGAGCACAAACACGGAAAATCTATAGTCTGTTATGTCTGTTATGGATTGGGTGATTGGATAGGCCAAAATTAAGTTATACGCCCCTAATAATATGCAATATGTTCATTTATTCATCACCCAAAGTTGCGACACGACACGCTATTCATATATTCAAAAATTTATCATAAAGTCTGGCTGGATCGGAGCCTCCTTTCGTCACGTAAGCATCGGTTATAGCAAATAATTGAACGGGAATATGTGCGTAAATTTGTGATTTTCCACACCAACAACAAATTTTTCTTCTATTTTCTTTTTCCACAGCTTCTATGAACAGCAGCAGGAAAACATCTACAGCCCAAGACCTGAGTCAAAACTAAATCCAAAGCTAAAGCTAAAGCTAAAGCCAAAGCCAGATCTAAAGCCAGTGGGTGTGCCAGTGCCAGTTCCACTGGAAATTGAACATTTGGTGGGCAGGGGCCATTCGCTTGAGGAGAATGTGTTCTATATTTCGTAACCGTATTAATTATCGGGGCACAGGGACGCGTAACAGTTCCGGTAATAGTACATCCCCAGCCACAACGCCAACCGACGACAGGGATGGTCTGCTCTCCAAGGAACTCAATGCAGACAGTAATAACAATGGCAGCAGAGCAGATGAAACGTCAGAGCCAGAGTCAGAGACGCTACTGCAACGGGATACGGAAAGTACTGAACAGCCGGACAACAGCAATGAGGCGCTGGATTTGTCAATAATCTCCGGGAGCAGCAGACTACCCACGAGTGGCCATGTGGCACTAGAAGCTTTACAACATACCAAAGTGGCAGTGGCCCAGTTTGCGGCCACTGCGCTGGCAGGAACAGCCGATCCCAATGATCTGGCAATGGTGCAGTCGACGATCTTTAATGTGCAACGCCAGCATCTAATGCAGTTGCAGATCATTCAACATCTACAAAGTCAATTGAAGCGGGCAGGTGGCGTGGTAGCTGCTTTAAATAGGCAAAGTCAAAGCATTACTGATCCCGATGACGACGATGATGTGCCGGATGAAGTGCAGGACGATCTGCAAGACGAAGTGGAGGCACAGCCCAATCCCGCCAAACATAAATCCCAAATTAATGGCGTGGAAGCATCTAGTGAACACAATAGCATGGAGGAGAATTCAAAGACTGAAGCACGCCAAATGTCCATGGACATGGATCCAACAGCTAATGAGTGCAACAGGGCGCAAGAACAAGCCTTATCCACTAATCGCAAGGAGATCTACTCGGAAAACGAGCCTGAGACAGAGAACGACTATCAACCCTTAATGTGCGACATCAGTTCCAGCCTGGCATCAAGCATTATCACGAATCATGATCCTCCGCCGGCACCCAATGAGCCAAACTGCTTGGAAATGCTGCAGCGCCGCACGGAGGAGGTGCTGGACTCTGCTTCACAGAGCTTACATGCCGCTCAAATGCAGGAGGAATACTCCGACTTTGCCTCTAAGGAAGCGCAAAGTCGTGGCGAGATATTCAAGCATCGTTGCAAGTACTGTGGCAAGATCTTCGGTAGTTATTCGGCACTCCAAATACATCTGCGTTCCCACACAGGAGAGAGACCTTTCCACTGCAACGTCTGTGGCAGCAAGTTTACCACCAAAGGCAATCTCAAGGTGCACTACCAACGGCACACGCAGATCTTTCCGCCCATGCTGCTGCCACCGGTTATCAATGGAGTTGCAAGTTCTGGTAATGGGGAGCAGTTCCAACCGCTGACGCCTATACGTTTGCCCTTTGTGTCTCCGGCGACGCTTGCACCTCCGCCGCCGCCTGCTCCGGGACAAGCCAGTAGAGTGCAGATAACTTTAGAAGAGGAACAGCAGGCACAATCAATGGCTATGCCTATACCCGAACAGGCACAACAGGCCGAAGATCTGAGCAAACCAACAAGGCAAAAGAGTCTCTCCCCTGTGGAACGAGTGCATACGCCCAAAGCCCAGCAAGAAATAAAAAGGAACCAGGATGCAACAGACTTTACTTTTCAGCAAGCTACAGTGAAGCCTGAGCAACAGGAGTTGGACAAGCCCAAAGAAACGCCCAAGCCGGCAACCCCGACAGCAGCAACCAGTCGACGTAATGGTAACATACGAAAGCGACAGACTAGCAATGCTGGCAGTCCACCTAGAGAAGAACTGCTCCGTGATCATGCCGAGCATCTGCACATAACGAAGCTAGTGCGTCGATCTTCGGCGAGTCGCGATGCAACTGTCAGTTTGCCGGGAGAATACTCATTGGCTCAAATGGAGCGTATCATTGACAAGTCGTGGGAGGATCTGATCGAAATTGATAAGACATCCGAGACGTCCAAGCTACAGCAGCTTGTGGATAACATCGAAAACAAGCTGGCTGATCCCAACCAGTGCATCTTTTGCCAGAAGGTTATGTCCTGTCGCAGCTCACTCCAAATGCACATACGCACTCACACTGGCGAGCGACCCTTCCGCTGCAAGATCTGCGGTCGTGCCTTTGCCACCAAAGGTAATCTCAAGGCACACATGAGCATACATAAGATAAAGCCGCCAATGCGCAGTCAGTTCAAGTGTCCTGTGTGCCACCAGAAGTTCTCGAACGGCATTATCTTACAGCAGCATATTCGCATCCACACCATGGACGATGGAAGTGGTGCACAGAACGGTGGGCCAGGTCAGAGTCAGGTGACAGGTCACAGTATGGGCTCTAGCGATATTGACCGCTTGGGGGTGGAAGATCAGAACTCTAACAAGTCGCTGGGCACCTCGGATACACTGGACTTTTCTACTACAATTTCGGATCACTCCGGACAGCGCTCAGAGTCCTCACAAGGCGGTGATTTCGATGAGTTCATGACAATGGACAGCACTGATGATTCACGTGACAATTCGAGTGTTGCTACGGCAACACTCCAAGACAGGCAGATAGATAGAGATAGAGACAGAGACAGAGATCGACAGAAACCTGCCAGTGATTGCTGCGACGAGCGTTCCAGACCTGATTTGGATGGTGGCGGTCGTGAGAGCACCAACGGCGAGACTCCTGCTATAGATCTCTCAGCTACATCGTTGGCATCGCCAGCTGCTTCAGCTGCATCAGCTGCGGTGGCGGCACGTATATTTGGTGTCACAAATGGTGCCGTAACTGCTGGTGGCTCTGCTCTGCCTATGCTCAGTATGCCAATGCCCCCAAATCTGCTGCTGATGGCAGCCGCTCGCGAAGAGATGCACGCACTGGGGCAGGCGCATGCCAAGTTTCCGTTGCTGCCCTTCGGACCGCTTGGCTTTATGGGTAAGTTGTGAAAAAGCGACCTCAGACTGTCAGCTTGCGAGATGACAAAGTCTTTTTGTCTGTTACCTTTGACCTCTGCACGATGCTTACCCAGAGACAGAGACAGTAGCTGCCGGCAGACGATACGCGATAAATCTGCACAATTTGCGCGACATAACTCAATTGGACCAAGACAAAGCATCCACATCCACATCCACATTCACATTCACATGCATGCTCGTGCCTATTCTTTATTCCCCTCTTCCGTTTCCCACTTCTTCCCATGTAACGACTGAATATATATAAATATACCACGTCAGCCTATGCCAAAATTCCTCAATTTATATATAAACTTTTAGCGCATTTTCAATTTCAATACATATCGTTATCGGAGTCGGATGAGCAGTCGGAGCCTGAGTCGGAGTCCCACCATTGGAAGGGGCCTCTCTAATGAATTACCCGACGTTTCTCGATCGTCACGTCATTATGTCATACCATTTTACCCTGATGGATATTTATTATACACTTATTCGCATTCGATTTTCGTTTAAAAGTTTAAAGTTCATTCCCTCTGCCTCATTGCCAGCACGTGTAGGGCACCCCTTTGGTGTTTTTTGGGGATTATCGCTTTGTTAATAATTCTCTCTTTCTCTCCCGCCTCACGCACTTCTTAGGACTGCAACCACCGCAAAATGTGTGCAATATTTGCTTTAAGATACTGCCCAGCTTAGCTGCTTTAGACAGTCATCTGCAAAGCGATCATGCCAAAGAAGTTTCGCTTTCATCTGCCAGAGGGCGCTGCAACGATGCATCTTCACTCTACGGTGCAAAGGTAAGTTTCCCCAGAAACTAAAAACATTTTTCCTTTAATATCATATTCAATGCTATATTAAATTAAATAAAAAATAACATCTCACAGCTGAGAAATTACGCATTACGTTATTGCCAAGCTAGTTTCAGATAATTCATTTAAAGCCTTAATTAAATTATTGTTGGCCAGTTGTGCTCTAAAGTAAGTAATATCCCGATATGGTCTCTAAGAAGAAGTAGTGAAAATAGCTGAACAAACCCCCGATTAGGCAGAGCCACACATATAATGAGCTTATTATTAATTACCCATCGCTCAGTGCCCTCGTTTGCCACTGCTTTGGCATTACTGAAGCTGCGCTGCTTCCTTAATTGTTGACGTTCCGCATGCGGCAACAACTAAAGAGAATAACTAAGAGCGCTTTAATCAGGTGTAACCGACTACGGGGCCCCCTTTGCTCTTTGCACACAGTTTTGAATGCACTGTAAGCTGTTATAGATAAATAATGGTGAATTTATGATTGTGTCTAATAATCAGGCCGGGTGGGGAATCTTGTACGATAACCGTTAAAGCACTTACCAAATCGGATATGCTAATATTTAACATTCATATAAAGAATAAGTCCCCTTTTTCTTTGTTTTAAAATACAAAGGGACCAAAAGAACACGAAATATTATAGTTAAGCGAAGAGTTCACATTAGACTTCAACTTCAATTTCAACTTCAGCTTCAACTTTAATTCAACTTCAAGTTTAAGTGTTGGCCCTGGCCAACATGGGCCTTAAAGCGCTGGAATTACACCGCACAACAATGCCAATTATTTATTAAAGTGCGTTTGCTCTGGCTAAGAGCTAGACGGAATTGATGATAGGAATGCTACATAGAGGAATATTGTGTGTGTGGTATGGGGCGTGGTGTGGGGTGTGGGGTGCAAGGTGTGTGTTAGTTGGATGTGTATGTATATTTTGCTGTGTCTCTGAAGTCTATCCATAACTTTAGTACAAATGCGAGTATTAATATTTAAGAATGTTTGTCCACAGTTTCATGTTCTGTTTATGTTTCTGTTTCAATTTCTCTGTTTGTTTCTTTTTCTGCTTCGGTTTCTGTTTCTGGTTCTGCTTCTGGCTGATGCACAATGCGGCATTGTCTCTATGACTAATGACATCGTTCATTATAATATACATTCTTGGAGAATTTCCAAAATTGTTCGTGAATCTCTGTACAGGAGCGGATCCAATTGATACCCCTAAGTCATTAGATAAAAGATAATTAAATCCTTAAAATTATTTTTTTATTTTTCAAGACTGCTTTTAAATAGTGTTACTAGTGTAGTCAAATATAGTATATTGATAATATTTATAAAATTGATAGACTGCTATGATGATGCCTGAACAAAACATAAATTTAATACCCACCGCCACATATAAAAACACACTCTAAGAACTTACGATCCTCAAGTTTCTAGACCCGATATTACTTTAAGTATTAAACGAAACGTCGAATTTTTATCTATTAATAATTTAACAATTGTCTTCTTACTGGCTTTTCATTGTACAGACAAATTTACAGAGCGAAATTAATTTTAATTGCTATAGCAATAAAATATATTGGTAAACTGATGTAATGTTATCACATTTTTGGCCTGAATATAGCAAAAACGATATTTGATTTCTAAAGTAGAATGGTTAAAGCAAACTCTATACTATTCTCCCCGTGAGGTGCCCCTGACTTTTAATTTTTAGTTTAATTTAGACCAAATACGCTAGCATTGTAAATGTCATAACAATTTCAGTTGGTAATCAGACCCAAAGCAAGGACAGACAGACAAACGGACAGTACAGACCGACAGACAATACAGACAGACAGTACAGTTAGAGATTTAGAATATGCGTCTCCATATTGGGTGCTGCTCTTAGATTCGTTCTCTTAACACATTGTTGATGTGCTGCATATTTCCTATATGGTATATGCAGTATATGCATCGTCATCTTTTACGCTTGAAATTTGTAAATGATTCAAAAATTGTAAGTAATTACAAGAATGCATTATGATGATGCGAAATTTACGAGTTGGTCGGGTCCCAGACTTGAACTGCATCATATGGATGGCAATCACAGCGAATTACAGTGGTCAAAAACAATGAAACTTGGGGATTCATTTTGAAACGTCAATGATTTTGTGCATTACCCTAATATATAAAATACATTTTATTAAATAGTTTACCTGGGATAGACATCAGACAGACCGACTAAGTTAAATAAAAGGGGTCCAAATATCGATTAAGAATTTTCAAAATTCATAATTTTCATTTACAGAATTATAGAAATATATAAATTTCTACCACTGTGCGAGTGTGGCTCTCACAGGTCATACATCTCATAATGGGATTGCGAGTTGGAGGATAGGCAATAGCAATGGGGAGGATGATGGAGGGAGGTAGGGTAACAAAGAGCATTGGGGCTCTTGTGTGCCGGATCGGTGGTCGTGTGTGCGATGCATTCAATGTAAATAAATTATGTTACGCTTTATGCAAAATTATTTAATCTTTTGTTAGTCGTGCGCCCATATCTATGGGGTAACCCGGGGTGTTGTCAGATGCTGCACCAACACCACTCTAAACCATCAGCCATCAGCCATCAGCCATCAGGCAGTAGCCAGCAGTCAACAGCCAGTAGACACCAGACCCAAACCAAGACAAGTAAGATCACTTTAGTGGGGTGAACCTGACTACGAAAAGCCTTACAAATAATGTTTATATATACTCGCAGAGTTACTCTTGTTGCTTATCGGCCCCTCCCCTACATCAAGTCTTTCTATTGTTGCTGATCAAGTATATACAGTATATAGGGTAGGAGATACTTTCTTCTGCATTTTACATGCACTTACTAGTTGCAATCATATATTAAGCCCCCATATCCTTTTCACAAGGTATGGGGACTAAAAAGATCCACGACAAACAATTGTTTTGCCATAAAAATATGAGGCCCGGCGACTTTGTCTGCACAAGATAATTAGTTGACATTATTACGAGTGAATGCGATAGCATAGAATAATTGTAAATTATGCTTTGTGTTTGCTTTTTAAAAACAAAAAAGAACAAACAAGACAAAGAAATAACAAAAAGTACATTGAAAATAATTAAGAGACGCGCGTCTGGCCCAAACTTGGAGCAGTGGCGAATAGACGCAGAAGATTAGCTCCCTTGATGGGGCCAAGGAGGTGTAACGTTTGAACGTTGCTTTTTATACGTCTCTAAACCAATCCCACATGTATTGCAGCTTACACTCAATCCAAATCTGTTCGCCAAGAAACCAACACAACCAACACAACCGACACAACCAACACAGCCGACACAAGGACAGGAGGTGGCGCCTGCAGAGTCAGTCACGCCATCGGCGGCAGTTATCAAAGAGGAAGTCGAGTCCGAACAGCTGTTGGCCGAGGAGTCGGGCTGTGAGGGTGGTACAACTGTCATCAGCAGCAGTGGCACTAGCAGTTACCAGCAGGTAGCTGCCGCCGATGCGGAGCAGTCACTGATGAAAATGCAGCTGCGTAAGTAGTGACTCCCCCTGATCAGCATATAACATTAGGGTTTATTGGACGCTGATCCTTCACAGATGCACATCGATTTCCAGCCAGCCCGCTAGACTTTCAGCAGGCTCTCATGTCAGCGGGTCCACCTACGTCCAGTCTTGATCCGCCAATAAACAACAAGCATTTCTGCCATGTCTGTAGACGCAACTTCAGTTCCAGCTCAGCGCTCCAGATTCATATGCGCACCCACACTGGGGACAAGCCCTTTCAGTGCAATGTTTGCCAAAAGGCCTTCACCACCAAGGGAAATCTTAAGGTGCGCTTTAGCCTCCCCCCTCTTCCCTCTTCATAATCATATAATATAATACATAATATTTGTCCTGTGCTATTTTTCCATCTCTTTACATTTTCCCCTTAGGTGCATATGGGCACACATATGTGGACGAATCCTACATCCCGTCGCGGACGTCGCATGTCCTTGGAACTGCCCATGAGACCTGGACCGGCGCCAGGTGCAGCACATGGACCGTCCTCTGCCGAACAGGAGTTCATGCAGCGTCGATCAGAACTCTTCTTTCCCTATTTGCCACCTTTCTTCAACGGAATGCCACCAAAGGTAAGTAGAAGTTAGCTTAAAAAAGTGGCAAAGAAGATGCTTTAAGGAGATCATTAGTGCACCAAAAGTTATTTCTTAAACAATGCTCTGCCTTTCTATTATTTAATCTCTGTTAGTCCGGCGAGCTGAGTCCTGGCGCATTTGCGAATTTGACTCCACAACATTTTGTAAATGGGGGTGCCAAGTATGGATATCCACCTGGGTTATTGGGATTTCCGGGCTTCCTAGGTGGTAATGGTAGTCAAAACCCTCATGCATATGCCACAGAGCAGCGAAGCAACAGCAAGTCGCCAACATCGGAGCAAGCGCAGAGTCCCTCCTCGCGGGAGGATGATGGATCTTTGGGAAATACCATCTGGCATCCTTTGGCCAACATTAAGACGGAGAACAATCAAAATGAGTGCACTAGCAATCAAGGTGAATTGGAACAGGAGCAACCACAGGGACAGTTACAGAGACAGGGACACACACAGGTACAGGGACAGGGACAGGAAGGTGAAGAGGAGCAGGAGGATAGAAATAGAAACGTAAACGCTGAAGCTGATTTCGAAGCAGATGCCGATGACTTAGAGTCTCGCGACGGGGCTTACAAGTAGCTGAAAGACGAATGATTGGAATGAATACACATGGTTTTGTGGAGTACATATCTTGAGTATAATACTACGCTAAGCTTCATCTAGCATTAATATACATTAACGAATATATCCTTTGTGTCTATATAGATATATATATATATATATATATATATATATAAATATGGTACGATTACGATCGATCTATAAGGCATTTAAATGCAATAAGTCTAGCAATAAGTTGTATAAACTGCATGAGAACGAGAACGAGGACGACAACAGCAACATCAGTTTGCTCCTCGACATCCCTCACAAAATTATCTAATTTTATGGCTATATATAAATATACGTATACATACGCATACACACACACACACACACACAAATATATATATATATATATACATATATATTATAAAGTAGAATCACTTAATGTTAACTGTGGTAGTTGCATATAAAAAGCGAAATCGCTAATTCAAATGATCAAAAATAAAACCAGCGTGCAAATTACAATAAACTTTGTTATATTCTTTGGGGAAATGGGTTGGAAATTGTTCAATTTCTCTCTCTCTCTCTCTCTCTCTCTCTCTCTATCTATCTTTCTCCTTTACCTAGGTTTCTCTCTTTTTACATTTTCTGCAGAATCGAATGTTTTTTGGTTGACAGCGATGCTCTGGTAAGTTCTAACCAAAAGAAAATCATTGTAAAAAAAAATCCATTTTTTTGGCTTAAATTTGTCCACTTATATTTAAATTTATTATTTATTTATATTTTTTAATTTATTAGCGTTAACTTTAAGATTTTTTATTAAAAAATAAATCTGAAAAAAAAGAAAATTTAAAATATACATTTATTAATAAATTAAATTTTATAGTATAATTGGGTGTATTTTAAAATTGTTTAAAAAGTGTTTTAGTATCATTTGAAGGATTGAAGAAAAATCAATCAACCAATATGATACCCTTAGTTACATTAAAGTTACAATTGTAGTTATATAAACATTGGATATCTTTGAAAAAACCACAATCAATTTTCAAAATGATTTCTTTTTACTTAAGATGATCCTTTAAAATTTATTAATACAAATTTTTGAAAACAACATCAATGAAGTAGCTGCCTTTGTTGGACAATGCAAATGTCTCTTTTTTGTTTAATTTACCGGGGATCTCAGTCGATAATTTCTGTACAAATATTTGCATTGAACTGGTCAATGGCCTAAAGCTTGCTGCCGAACTCTTCTATTTTCAAATAACCTCACAAAAAGAAGTTCGAAGGAGTCTAATCTGCAAATCTAGATGTCCAATCAACATCTCGTTTCTATAATACGCCCAGATTGAGATACCGACCCAAGTAGTCACTTTTTGGTCATTTAATGACTTTCATGAATTGTTGGCACAATACTAAGAACGTTAGTTGAATTTTACTGAATTATCAAAATAGAGAAATAAAGTTTTCCAACTGACCAAAGTTATTCAAACAGATCGACAGAAAAGATAACGCCAGCTGTACTATCCGGAGAAAAGTTTTATCATCAAAACATAACAATATATATATATATATTCTTTGTATATATATATGCTCTGTTCTATATATATATATATATATATATATACAGAATACAAATTTATAAGATTCCAAGGTTCTAAAGCTTTCGGCAAGTGCAAAAGACTTTCTGATCGTACATCAAGTTATTTGGGTTTTAGACATTTTGACAGATTCTTTGTCGGACGATGTAACAAATTATAATTGGGAGACCGCAAGAAGGCAATGTCGCCGCGAATTATATCTGTTAAGAATATAGTATATGGAATGAATATATTTATAAATACAATAATTTTGGCTGAAGTTTATAGGCATTATATATTAATTTTTATATTTATATTTTATATTTATTAAGCTATTTAATTTAATTCAAATCATTTTCACTATTAATAAGATGGGTGAAAATTAACATTCTGAATCAAAGAGTGTTAAAAAGAAAATATATAATATACAAAACTAATTAAAATATTAATAAAACATATAATTATAAATATTAAATTTTATTTAAATATATAAAATATTAATTTACTTATATAAATGGTGTAGCTTTGGAAATTTGTTTTTCAATATGTCATACTTTAGCAGGAAAATGCCCCAAGAACATTTCAATTTTAATATCCTTCAGTTGAATTTAATAAGAAGAACAATTTCTATGTGAAATTGCTGAAATTGTTTGCAATTTTCTATTTTGCATTTTCCACAATGTTGCATTTTTCCAATGAAATTATACTCATTTCATGGCGGCACATAATTCATATGCAGTTTTTTACGCAAACAAAACCAAGTCAAAACGTGGCTGTAAAGTGTAAAGTGTCAGACGAGTTGCACAATTGTCTACAGGGCAATATGGACAAGAGACGAGAGCTGCTGAGAACAGCAGGGAGTTGGAGAGGGCAGCTATTAACAGGCCCCTAGACTGAAATGCGTCAAATGCGAATCATTAAATGCCACCGGTCCGGGAATTGCCCTAGGCAGAAGACGTAAGGAATACTCATACTCATACTTATACCATATACCGTATACTCATACAAATATGGCCTCCTGCATCGAAATGAGCGATGAGAAATTATGCCATGTCTGGGCATGGCAGCATAGAAGCCAGCCAGAGATTCCAAAATCAAGACAGATTCATCTAAGGGTACGAACACAAGAATACTCCGTATTAATCATTAGCTTTTCCAAGTAGGGCAAAAAGTCTTATTTATTAATTTTTTTTATTTTTTTTTTTTTGATTTAATAAGGGATTTAATGTTTGATATGCATAGGTTGATCTATACTATTATTTTTTTCTTATTTAATTTTAAGTGTAATTCGATTAATATACATTCTTATATTCCTATATTTGCATTTATCTGAAAATTATCCTCTAATTTGCATATTGCTCCGCAGACTGGCTCTAAGTATTCATATTTATGTGGCATGCAATTTGTTTGATCTCAATGGGTAATTAAACCCAGTCTGCATAGGGAAGATTATGAGAGGCGACTGTAGATGCAGATGAAATATGAATAGAATCAGTGAGTGATATGAATAGACTCGCTTCTAGCATGCTCTAATGACTGAAGTGACTTTGAATTGTATGTCATTGAGTGCGAGCCTGTTAGCTCCATACTAATGACCCATACACTCCATGGTTTTACGAGCACACACATTACCCACCTTTGGCAATGGCCTTCGAATGGAGTTTAAAATGAAAATGGGCGCAAGCGCAACATGCGGCCATCGTGTAGCTAGTTTTATGGCACCCACAAATTCCGTGCTAATTGTTTGTCTGGGAACTGGTTTGCAGCAGCCAACATCAGCATCGGTAACATCAGCAGCAGCAGCACCATCAGCTTACTCCTTGCCATAGCTATAACCATAGCTATATCCATGCAGCCAGATCGAAAAGTGCTGCACGTTTCAAGTTGCCCCTGCTTTTGCCTCTTGCAACGCGTTTGTTTTCGCGTTCGCGTTCGCGTAGTTTGCTTCAATTTTGCCTCAATTATTTCGCTTGTTTGTTTATGGTGGAATCTTTAATCTCGACGCTGGTGCGGCTGGTAACCTTGACGACGCTTGTGCAGTATGCTTTACTACTAGAACTGTGACTACTACTACTACTACTATTACTACTACTACTACTACTATTACTACTACTACTACTACTATTACTACTACTACTACTACTATTACTACTACTACTACTACTATTACTACTACTACTACTACTATTACTACTACTACTACTACTATTACTACTACTACTACTACTATTACTACTACTACTACTACTATTACTACTACTACTACTACTATTACTACTACTACTACTACTATTACTACTACTACTACTACTATTACTACTAATACTACTACTATTAGTACTACTACTACTACTACTACTACAATTACTACGATAAGTAAAGATATCACTTTTTCTACTACTACCTTTACTTTTCTACCTTTACTATAAATTCATCTAATTCTACTAATACTAATACTACTACTATTACCTTTATTACTACTACTACTACTACTACTACTACAATTATTACTAATACCACTGCTAGGTCTACTTCTACTACTACTTTTACTTCTACAGCTTCTTTTACTATCTATACTACTAATTCAAATAACACTATTACTAATACTTCTATATATACTACTACTATTTTTACCACTACTTCTTCTGTTACTACTAGTTCTACTTATACTTTGTATATACTTTGAATACTATTACAAGTAATACTATAAATCTACCAGTTCTCCAAATACTATCAATATTACTAATATTTCCAATATTCCTAATACTACTAGTACTATTAATACAAACAAGCGTTGTTGGTTTATCTTGGAGTAACTGGTTTATTTAGAAGAAGATGTAGACACGAATCGAAATTTGTTGAAATTGTTCAAACACTTTGACATCTACATTTATGGTATTCTCGCAGTATTATATGTGGTACGAGGATTGATCTAGATTCGATAGCTGGGTGGAGTGGGAAAGGGTTTCGAAGGTCCCTTAACTACTTCGTTTACTAATACTGGTAGGACCATGATACCTCCTCTCTCAGACAGAAGGCAACGGGAGCTGCGATAAGGAAAGTGATCGTAGAATATGCGAATAGGTTTAGGCCTTTGTACATTGCACGTGAATCCAGCTGTAACTCGTCCACAACAAGCACACACTTAGCAGCCTGCCTCATCCATTGGAGGTGCACGAGTTGGCTGTGAGGCTGCAGTTGCAACGAATGCCAATTGCATTTTGTTGCACCCGGCAGAGCAGTTAGCTTTAAGTAAAAAAGATAACGTCTAACAAATTAAGCCATGTCTCAAAGAGAGCCCAAAGAGACTTTATTAGTTGAGTGTTAAGTTAAAGGTAAAGCAGTATGGTGGGGGGTGGAAGCTGAAAGGTGGAAGGTAAGATGAACGAAACTCGCCAAGAGGAATGACAATTTGATCATGTAAATAAATAAATGCTGAGCAGCCATAAAATGTAATTTCGATATGATATTCCAATCAGCCATGGACATAAAACCAACTGGCAGTAATAAAGGTCGAATCTAATATGAAGGGGAGGAGGTTTCGGCTGGAGGTGGTTGGATGGTGTATTACTGCGGGGTGGTGTCCAGCGAGGAAATGTGCTATGTTGTGTTGTGTTGTGTTCCTGCGTTCGAATGTTATATTTGATATACTATATATTTTTGTTACAAACCCGTTTGGGATTTAAACAGTAAGAATCCTATCCCAATAGTGCTTCCATATGCAATGTTCAATATTGCGGGGGCGAAGGGATGAGGGATGAGTTTTATGACATTGCCTGAGAAGTTTATGTGACCAGAGCGAGCGACCCCAACAGACTCAATAAGACAAGTTGCAGTAATCTGCCAACTTATTCAACATAAGTAAAAGTAGAAGAAGAAATTGAAGTCAAAGCAAAGGTGCAACATTTAATGGCAATAATAAAGTGGCATAACATTCAACACTTTGTCAGTGGCTTCATCGTTGTCTGGCCGCATTTATTATACACCCCGCCCTCCCTACAAATGACAGACTATTTTGACAAGTTATCAGAATGAAATGCAGCCAACAAGTTTCCAGGCAAACAGCAACAACAAACAATTGCCAACAGGCAACAACTAACAACGAACAACAACTACATTATTAGATGTCACGTCGGCTGTCAGGCAGCCAGCCAGCAGCTCAAGCCAGACACTTTCCCACTCCTGTCATAATCGCATCGAGTGACTCCAAGACTCCATGTGCTTCATGTACTTCATGCTCCTAAGTGCTCACAGCTCAAGGCATGCAGCACAAGGCCCTCGGCAGACGACAAGTGTATTTATGTTATGATTTGAATACCGCTAATGACAGCACTGCTGCACCTTATTGGGTGGCACTAGTGTTAGCTACATATATATATATATATGTTACAGCACAGAAGTATTCAAAATTTTCAGCGCCTTCATCAATTCATCGCTCTCTTGTAGGTATTTTCACACCTTTCGACCTCATCATCACTTGCAACTAACTTAAATTGATTCCTTCTGCTTTCATTGAAATTCGAAATTCTTTAGACTTATGCTTATTCATAGCATCATTATCATTACATATGATGTTTTACATAGGAACTTCAATCTCCATATCCAATCATTCTCCCACATCGAAGCACACGGCTGCAGAGGGTTAAAGTTCAGTTGCTTCGATAAGATCAGAGTTTATAAATTTACTTGAACATGTTAGATACCATCTAGATATCTATATATATATATATATATAGAGAGATATAGAATAGAAATATTTATAGACTACGAAACCTGCTTGTCTTTTTCTTCTTCTCCTTCTCTTTTTCTGTTTCTCTTTTCTTAGGGCTCTTCAACTTAAAATAACAATTTAATTCATTCACTTTGCTTACGACTGAGAGCAACTCAATATTTGGAACATATTATTACAAAAACAAGTAAGAACGCTGTAGTCGAGTGTATCCGACTACAAGAGTCCCTTTGTTCTATCTTACCCACACACAGCCATTTACATACATTTACTCACACAACATACAGTTTTGAATACACTGTAAACTGTTTCACGCGGCTTTTCCGTCGGGATAGTTTTTGTTGATTTACTACAGCTTTCGCTTCGTCGGCTATACCCTACTGAAACGTTCTTATTTGATTAATTATCTTAATCCAAAAAGGGTTAATAAAGTAGTAAAGTAAAAAAGCAAAATTAGTTGTCAACTGATGATACTCAATTTAAGACATCAAAATTCCTCCTGAGCTAATCACATTATTAAAATTTGCTCTTCCTAATTATGGTGTATTCTATAAATTATAAAAAAGTAAAATAAATAATGTAATTGTTTTGCATGTTTGGAATATATTGAACTCTGAACGTTTTACCACATTTTGTTTTAAGCCATCATGTTAAGCAGTTATTATATAAGACTTTTTATGGCTTTAGTTTGTCGCTTCCCAAATTTCATGACCTACTTGCTACGGATGTTATGGATCACAATGCAGGCATGCAACAACTTGAGGTAGCCTACAAGGCCGCCAACAAAATGATTTGTTTGGAGTTTGATAAGCGGATGAGAATGTCAGCAGTATCATCGGAGTATCGCAACATCTGAGCAACGACAGCAGCAACAACAATAACTAAATGACTTTAGCTTCTTGTGAAGGATGAGAATGAGGTTGAGGATGAGGATGAGGATGAGGATGGGGATGCAGCTGATGGTCGATGCTGCTCTTGTTGAAGTTAAAGCTGAAGTTGGATGAAAATTCATGTTGCTGTCGACGACAACGACGAGTGATCCACATCCATTTGCAATCGGCGCAATCAATACTTTGTTAGTTTTGAGCAACATGTTGCTGTGGTGCATGTGTTGTTGTTGTTGTTGTTATATGGTTGCGCGGTTAGTCAGTTGCTGTTGCTGTTGCTGTTGTTGCAGTCGCTGTTGCTGGCAACGATGTTTGGTATGCAAAAAGGCAACTTTTGTTATCTTCATGACAATCATTGGCTTGGCTCATCCGTGTGCCACAATTGCTCGTTCGTTTTTGCGCTTGATTGTCTTTTTGTGATCCCCCTCTACACCGCCTACTGTTGCCCCTTACTCAACTTATGGCCAACAACAATTGTGGATGTCGATGACGATGACGATGGCGATGGCTATGACGATGACAATAACGATGATGATGTTGATAATGTTGATGATGATGACGAGAACGGCGGCACGAAATGGCGACCAATGACGGGGATGTCGCTGATATGGCCGCTCTGCTGTTTCTCCTTCCCAATGCTGTTGCCGTTGCTATTGCTGCTGCCATTGGCATTGCCATTGCCATTGCCGTTGTCGAAGTTGATGTCGATGTTGATGATTATTGTAGTTCAATATTTGCCTTATGGAAGGAGGCCTTAACTGACAACAACCAAGAGGAAACAACTTCTTTGCCGGTTGTTTGCCGTTTTTGTCGTTGGATACTTTTCTTGTTTTTATCTTACCAGACTCTTCCTTGGCAGTTGTCAGTTGCATTCACATCAAATTAAATTGTATTTCGCAAAATAAATGAAATTAAAAGGAATGACAACAGCGAATGAGCAGCTAGCAGCCAGCAGCAAGCAGCAACCAGCAACAGCAATCAGCAACAGCTCCCGGCTTGGCAGCAATGGCGAAAAGGGAAATGAAGCTTAGGCCCAACCAGGGCCAACTCTGAGGTAAGCTCCGCAACGATTTGTATTTCATTTTTTACAAATTCATATTGAATCTATTTTCTTTTTCATTGAATTTTGTTTTTGTGTTTTTGCCTTTCGTATAACTGCTTATTCATTGGCAAGCGAAGAACTCTATAACTGTATAGAGCACTGCATATCTCTTAGTCTCGGTATCTGTGTGAATCTTTACATATATATATAGAATCTAGTTGTATCTCCAAGTCCAATTGAACTTCAAATTTTAATATCAATCCCTTGCAATTTCTTCTTCATTAAATCAAATTCTTTAATTAAACCCTCAGATGCTCGCAAGCAAATTCATTAAAGAAATTATTGTATTTTAGTTTTTACTTTACTTTATTATAATTATTTATTTATTTATTTATAATATTAGGTCTAGTATTAAATATTAAGCTTAATAATTAAACGAGCACTGGCATCTGGAACCTTCGGCTCCACTTTATTATAATTATTAATCATGTTTTCATATGAATTTATAATTGAATTTATTATTTGTTTAATGCTGATTAAGATCGAAGAAGGAGGCAAATTTAATATTTATTATATGAATTGTTAGGCTACACCTTAGTGGTTAGCCGGTGTGCCCAATTGGGCTTAATTTAATTGACATAAAGGACACACAGAGGTCTTAGGATCTCGGCTGCCTTAATCAAAAAAAAATAAAAGAAAAAGATCGAACAAGAAATACAAATGTTTCTGTAAAATCATGTATTATGATGTATTATTTGATGAATACATTTCATGTTTACTTAATTTAAACTAAATATAGATAATACAGATAAGACTGCTCCGTTTA
This sequence comes from Zygothrica quintamaculata, assembly GCA_037044455.1. Classification (NCBI taxonomy): domain Eukaryota; kingdom Metazoa; phylum Arthropoda; class Insecta; order Diptera; family Drosophilidae; genus Zygothrica; species Zygothrica quintamaculata. The sequence goes on from JBAMBS010000623.1 coordinate 135,320, forward strand.
CTATGTTTGTTAAAAGGGGGGAAGGGGGGTCAATAGAGGCAATTAAAGAACCTAAAGACCTCTGTCTGTTAATAAGGCTACGTGATATAAATATATCTTAAATTAATTAAGCTTCTCTTAAATTAATTAAATTATTAAAAAATAAAATTTAATACTTAGATTTTAATAATTTAATAGCTAATAGATATTTTTAACTTAATAGTTACAATTAATTTATGTTAAAATATTTGCAATAAGAAAGTTATTTGTTTCATGTTTGAGTAATCAAGGTTACAAAGGTGTTTTTCGTTTCAAAAACCAATTCGTAACAAAAATAAAATAACATATAATACAACTACAAACAGGAAGGATGCAATATTGTACACAAGATTAGACTTACTCATACTATATACAGCACTGAAAACACTTTTCTCTTAGATACTTTATTATAAGTATATAAACAATAATAAACAAATATGGTGGTAGAAAATGAGCTACCTTAATTCTAATATATACATGTTACTGTAGAATATTGGCATATTTAAAATATGACACAACACGGTATATCCACATATTTTACGTACTATATTATAAATTGAATAAAAATAAATTAGAGGATTGGTTTTCTAAATATTGTACATAATTGAGGTGTTAAGGTGCCATGATGCATGCATAGTTTCTCTCAATAAAATAAAAAATATAAATAACAATATTTATATTGGATTCTTATATATAATTGGTACTTAAGGGTTTTCATCAAGCCGAGGGAAATCACTTGTGAAAATATCTAGGAGGAGTGTCCGCCCATTGGAGGTATTCGTGAGAAGAGTTGTCAGATAGACTTTCTTCTGTCTGTTCGTATGTGAATAAGTTAATAATAAATGCAAGTGTTGGTAATAGATTTTACTTTGTGCGGCAAACGCGTTTGTCAGGAGGGAGAAGAGCCCTAAATTATTGAATATAATACCGCTACTTGTATGGGACAACTGCCAAATGCCCATTATGAACTGTAAACTGGAAAGATATGGCAACTTTGTCAAATTTGCACGGGGCGGAATTATTCATATTTACAGAGACTTGGTTAACCGACAGGCAAATAGGGAAATGGACGCGGCCAAGCTATCCAAATGTCGATTCATTTATTATTTGTGACTCTTCCTCATACACGTGACTATATATAAATATATATATATATATCAACCATTCACTCTCTTTGCCAGTTGGCAAAATGAGCATTGCAGTCCAATTAAAATAATAATTACATTTCTAATGCAATTGCAGCTGAAATTTTGTGAACAGTTCAGTCAGAGCTGTCCATGGGACTGTGTAAATGTTAATGACGTCATTGAGCCCGAATTTACAATTGAGAGTTTGAGGGAGTAGTGCGACTGTGGGGCTTAGCTAAGCTGGTTTGTGGATTGTGGAGGGGAAATGTTGCCAAAAGGGGAACAGGCTGAAAAAAGGGGCTAAAAAGGAAACAAATGTGCATGTCGCTTAATGTTTGCATTAAGCACACACACTTTACTATACGCACATACAAACACTAACACACACACACACGCACACACACACTGTTGCAAGAGTTGAAAATAAGCTGTGGTCACAATTTGCAATATGTGGTCAACTGTTCATATTTACATTCTAAATAAATAATATTCTAATTTGACAAAGTAAACGGCACTTTTAATAAATTGTTAGTTGATCATTGCCAGTGGCACTAAAACTAAAATACGATGTTGTATCCACAGTTCAATTGGGTTGAGGTTTTACGTTTTACACTTAACAAAATTAACGAGTTCAAAAACTATGATGAAATACTTAAATATTTAAATATTAATTATATTACAGTCGTGTCCCGATAATTCGATATACCATTTCTTTATAAAGATTTCTGTTTAACAAGGCTTTAAAGAGTAAAATTTAAAAAGTAAACTTAAAAATTGACAAATAATTAAAATACATTTATTATTATGTTTTACATAAATAAATAAAAAAAGTTTGTAATTTTTAATTTTAATTGAGAAATAAATTCTCTTGTTTGTGTATTTGATAGAAACTCAAATCTCATCAAGTAAAGCGACAAAGAGGCAGCAAAACTATATGCAAAATCTTAGCAAGGGATAAAAATCGAATTATCGATACAAGACTATTAACAGGAATTAAATGTAGTTAATTTTTATGTGTATATATTATATTAGGGTATATTTGTCTTATTTTTGAGAGGAAAGTGAAAATGAAAATGAACGGAATTAACAAATATTTTTTTTTTATATATTTTATTATTATTTATTATATTAATTATTATAAATAAATAAATATTTATATATATATTTTATTTATATTTAAATTTTCTTATTTAAGAACGTGGCTTATATTGCGGATGGGTTATGTATACCAATTTATAGGTTGGTTGAAAATTGTAACTACTTAATGCCAATGTATTGAACGCAGTGGGCTAATAACAAAATAACAGCTCGAAAAAGGGAACCAGGAAGGCTGTGTTCTTGAATAATGATTATGCCTGAATGTAGCTAACACAATAAGTCCATGCCGAGATGACCTTTTCTTTGTAGCGGAGGCATACCCAAAATAACATATGCAATGTTATGGTATGCGGATGGAATAGAGAACAGCAATTGGTTATGGCCACTGATGTATCCAAAAAAAAAAAAAAACAACAACTTTCTCCATCAGAGTAATTTGCATTGTGAACATCAAAGGGGATTGGTTATTAGCGCTATTAAAGATATCATATTTGTGCACAGGATGCAGTCCAAAGTGCTGTATATTATTATGTGGAGGGGCGTACTCCATGAACCATTTGGATGCATTGTTTTAAAGCCGCATCCCTCTTTGGATTGAAGAGATATTAAAATGAATATTTTTCGGATAACATAAAATTGAAATTGCGTTAAACTACTTGGCGTGCTTTTTGTGATGGCCGCCTGTTAAAGTCGTTGCGTAGTCGCCCTCGAGTTTAGACCCAGAAGCAGCTCCATCTTTGCCCTCGCAGCTTACACGTTGTCCGATACAACGTTGGCAGTTGCTTATGAGGCAGCAGCATTCCGATTACAAAGAGAACGTTGTGGATGACGACCAAGATGATGATGCTGATGATGATGATGATGATGATGGCGGCATCCACCAAGTATTGCGGCTGGTGCATATATACTGGCCTATGGTATGGGGTAGATATGTAGACGGACAAAGAGTAGAATCGACGCCAAGTGGCGTGCTTCATCGGCTTCCATTTGACGCTATCGTGTAATGTGTTTATGCTGCGAATGGCGACTTCCAACTGGTCAAGATGCTTCACCAGCTTCCAATAACAAAGGCAACAACAGAAGCAATTCCAGCTTCCAGCGGCCTCTCTGTAGATTTCCATATTAATAAATGGCTACGACTGAGTCAGACTCAGACTCAGAGGCAGAGTCGGAGGCAGAGTCAGTGTCGATGTTGATGTCGATGTCGGAGTGGAGTGGGATGGAGCGGAGTAGAGTTATTTATTGGCAGGCGTGCTCTCAATAAAATTATGGTTCATGCAGATTATGCGAGTGCAGAAACTTGTTTGCCAGTGAGTTGTTTCCGAAACGGGTATGGAGTAAGAGCGGATAGCGGGCAGCGGGCCGCTGCCAGAATACGCAGTGGAAAGACGAAGGTAGCCAAGATTATTGTGGCCATGTTGTGTACGATGGATAAGAGGCTATGCTGATTGAAGCCACTCATACGAAGTACATGTGAGGTACTTGCTCAATATATTTGAACAAAAGTTTTCCAAAGAAGGACACCAAAAGGCTTCACTTTAAAGATGGACGTTTGATATATAAAAATAGTAACTAAGAATCATTTTATTGATCGATTTTATTAAATTGAAATGCTATAAATTTTGCACGTACTTTAAGCGCTCTATTGCGCGATACTTAATGTTCTGTAACTTCCGTGTTTATTGTTTAATCTTAACGAAATGCACAACGTAGATCACGAATGCTTTAGATAATATATTTGCCAAAAAGAAATTTAAATAATTGAAAATTGTGCCTAATAATCGATTTTTTCGAACTACGTGGATCAGGGGAGGAAATTCGGAAATCTATTATAAACTTGTAAAGCGTACGAACATTGAAAATCTAGATTCCAAATTTGTTTGCTCTTGCTTTTATTTTTTACGCACCACTTAACTCCCCCGGGCTCCATAACGGCACATTTAATGATGTATAATTTCCGAGTTTTTTGATCAATCTTACTTAGATTTACAACACAGACAAGTATAGCATATAGTTTCGATCTAGTGGTATCCAGTTGTGACAATATTTTAATTTCTAAGCACTCCCATTCCATTCGCCCTAGCCTCCTGTCTCAGCTAAAGCAGCTAAAGGCAAGAAGCCATTAAGGAAAATTCTATTGCAACATTTATTGATTGTAAAATTACACACATTATAATAAATACATAAATATTTAATATAATATAAATAAATATAAGTATAAGTAATAAGTAAACATGGAAGTTATTTCAGAAAAACTATTGCATCGCAAACTTTTCAGTGTGTCCCCAACACTTTGCAGCTAATTAACGATCGTTTCCAAACCTTAAGGTCTCGATAAGTGCATGCACTGCAGCTTCAATCGGAGGAGTCTCTTAGTCTCTCTCTTTGGCTCCAGTAGCGCTATTCAAAAATTTGCATATCAATTTGTACACACAAAGCAAACCAGAAACGAAAAACAAAAAATAAACTAGAAAGAACGCTATAGCCGGCTATGTACGACTACTAGAAGCCCTTTGCCTTTGTTTACTGTCACGTCAATCAATTAAATGGTTAACATTTTTACCTAAGAATCAAATTTTTTCGTTTTGTATGCTAAGGCGGAAGCTAGATCCATTTGGTTTATAATTCTGATCGAGAATATATATAATTTATTGGGCTGAAGTTGCATTTCTCTATATGTGACATAGCTTTACTCGTTGCACTAATGCATTAGTCCGCTTTATTCTTTATTCAAAAGGCAAAGGGCTTAAAAGGGGAAATAATCATGGCGTAAAAACTGAAAATAACGTTGGGACTGCTTAAACCGAAGCGAATGTGAATCATGATTCTCATTATTTTGCTAAAAACTCCATTGCAACAGAGGATGGGAAACGGAAAACGGAAAAAAGGAAGCGGGGATTAGCTGTAGGTGAAACTGCAACTGTTACTGGATATTGGGTACTGGTATTGGGTACACCGCAGAGCATTTAAAAACAAAAGCGGCGGACTCAAATGAAGATATGCAGATTAAAGCAGCGAGATGGCCAAACCGCAGAAAAAGCAGCGTCAATGTGGAAAAATTACGATGAGCATTACCAGGTACATTATAAAAGGTAACCACAGTCGGCCCATGGCAGCTTAAACACAGGTCACCATTGGCAGTGCCATGGCTAACGCTGGGTAGTTTGCTAGCTGGTGAGCTGTCTGGCTGGTTGGCTGGCTGGCTGACTGAAAACCTCGGCCGCAGACCAATTCTGAGATATGAATATACCGTTCTTGTTGTTGTTACTGTTGTTTGTGAGAGAGCCATAGAGAAAAGTGCAGTAGCTGCAGGGGGATCCATATAGGAGCTACCTTAGAGTCAAAGAAGAAATATAGCAAAGGAATGCATTTGCTTTTTGCCCTGGCACTGTCAAAATGAGTGCGACTGGGGATGGGACTGGGACTGGAACTGAGGCTGAGCCTGAGGTTGGAACTAAGACTGGTAGTGAGCATGGGTCTGAGTCTCGAACATCTCAACAAACCGATAACAATACAACGTGCGCCACGACCAACCAACTGGGCATGACTATATCGAAGGCGGGGGCGACTGGTAGCTGGCATCGTTTGCACTGACAATTGTTCTCGCCGCATGGGCTTTTCTTTTTCGTGTCTAGTCAAGAGGTTAGACCAGGCATGGAGCTGGACCAGGAGCATCAGCAGCACTTGGTATGAGCGTCGATAAGCGTCAGCGCGCCAGTTAATAGCAACAAATAAATGCAACTAAATGCTTGGCGTGGCGGCCATCGCCCATCGACCACAGTGTCCATATGAAGATATCCAAACGACGACACAATGCCACTGTTACCTTTGGCATATCTTCCAACCAGAAACTACATGCACAGCTTTGGTTCGGCTTGCCTCTACAGATTTCTTGTAGCTGCCATTGTCATTGTTTAGGCCAGCGCCAGGCAAACAACGAGAAACGAGGCATTGTCTTCTGTCCTCTGCCCTTTGTCTTCCTGTTGGCTTCCATTCCTGCAGTCTACACAGACTTAAGCCCCACAATCTACGTACCGAATTTGACCAAATTTGGACAGCAGCGTGTGATATTTTTCATAATTCATTCAATGTAACATCTTTATTTAAAAATTAACAATGTGAGACTGAGTTACCAGTAGAATTGGGTCTCAGCTACATAGTAAACAATATATCAACGACCTGTATCTATATATTCTGTATCCGATAAATTCTTATATGAATTAATATAAAAGATATCCATATAAAATCCATTATTCTTTGCTTTTCTAGGACATTGATTACAAATCACTAATGTACATTAAGATATTAGATTACTTATTGTTTAAGTTAACTGACCTTAAGTGCAAGATCGAATACTGTACAGATATGCGTTAAAAATCCTTGAAAGTCGGGCATACTTCAAAAAGTTCTTTTTACTTTTAAACACGACAAAATTGACAAAAATTTGGATTCTCCGTATTCCTTGATCCTTAATCCGCCACATAGCACGCTATCCATTCATCAACTATCTTTCAACACACTCCAAGCGCCGTCGCTAATTGCAAGTCCACTACAACATTTGGGAACCGGTCGCCTATTCAGCAGCTAGCAGTTAGCAGTTAGCAGTTAGCAGACAGAGAATCTTATCTGTGCATCTCGGGGTAACACCGAGTTGTCGCCAAGTGGCAAGTGGTAAGTGGTGAATGCGGAGTTGCATGACTGCCGCAGGCGCGAAAAATGTTCAACTTAAAATTTAATAAGCGCAAACAACTTCATAAATTCAGTTAAAGCGGGCGGAGTAGCAACAAGATTGGTGGCAGACACCTGACACCCGAACCAGGGACGTGGGACTTCAGAGTCTCAGCTTAAGACTTGCAACTTGGGTACTGAAACTTTGGATCTCGGATGTGCAACACAACGCAGATATCTAGCGTGTTCAGAAAGCACTCGAGCACGACAACGACACGAAGATACATTTAATATTTAGCCATTAAATGCATTTATAATGGCCTTATCGTGCCCCGATCAACTTTATCACCCAATTTACCGCGACTTCAAACTTTTATTATGCACACATTGTGCAAAGACACAACCTACCCCGGCCACTTCCCATGGTGCACTGCTTCACTGTTGGACAAGACCAAGACCACAGCAAGAGACATTCAAGCCATATGCACAAGTATTGGAAGAAGGATCAGAGGGTACCTGACAGATAATGAAAACCAGCCTATCTGTTGAAATGTCACAACATGGATATGTCAACTTCTTCTACACAGATCTTATCCTTAAACTATTGAGTCTTCAGCAAAAATACCCGTGGTATTTAATACAAATATCTATAAATAGTAATAACCAATGTAAATTACTATAGTAATTATATACAAAATACTTCCGTATTTCTAACTATTCCTAACTATTAGTAGGACATTTTTGTCCGCATTGATAAACATTTTAAATATCACATACATTTTATATAATTTATGTAATATATTTAATGTATATAATTTATTTTTCAATTTTTTAAATAATTTATTTATTAATTTTATTTTAGTAATCAATTTATATATTTATTTAATTTATTTAGCTTATAATATATATAATTAATTATATATTTATTTAATTTCTTTTATTTCTTTAATCATTTCATTTAATTTATTTATTTTATTTATTTTATTTATTTTATTTATTTTATTTATTTTATTTATTTTATTTATTTTATTTATTTTATTTATTTTATTTATTTTATTTATTTTATTTATTTTATTTATTTTATTTATTTTATTTATTTTATTTATTTTATTTATTTTATTTATTTTATTTATTTTATTTATTTTATTTATTTTATTTATTTTATTTATTTTATTTATTTTATTTATTTTATTTATTTTATTTATTTTATTTATTTTATTTATTTTATTTATTTTATTTATTTTATTTATTTTATTTATTTTATTTATTTTATTTATTTTATTTATTTTATTTATTTTATTTATTTTATTTATTTTATTTATTTTATTTATTTTATTTATTTTATTTATTTTATTTATTTTATTTATTTTATTTATTTTATTTATTTTATTTATTTTATTTATTTTTGAATTTTATTTATTTTATTTATTTTATTTATTTTATTTATTTTTGATTTTATTTATTTTATTTATTTTTGAAATTTTATTTATTTTATTTATTTTATTTATTTTATTTATTTTATTTATTTTATTTATTTTATTTATTTTATTTATTTTATTTATTTTATTTATTTTATTTATTTTATTTATTTTATTTATTTTATTTATTTTATTTATTTTTGAAATTTTATTTATTTTATTTATTTTATTTATTTTATTTATTTTATTTATTTTATTTATTTTATTTATTTTATTTATTTTATTTATTTTATTTATTTTATTTATTTTATTTATTTTATTTATTTTATTTATTTTATTTATTTTATTTATTTTATTTATTTTATTTATTTTATTTATTTTATTTATTTTATTTATTTTATTTATTTTATTTATTTTATTTATTTTATTTATTTTATTTATTTTATTTATTTTATTTATTTTATTTATTTTATTTATTTTATTTATTTTATTTATATTATTTATTTTATTTATTTTATTTATTTTATTTATTTTATTTATTTTATTTATTTTATTTATTTTATTTATTTTATTTATTTTATTTATTTTATTTATTTTTGAAATTTTATTTATATTATTTATTTTATTTATTTTATTTATTTTATTTATTTTATTTATTTTATTTATTTTATTTATTTTATTTATTTTATTTATTTTATTTATTTTATTTATTTTATTTATTTTATTTACTTTATTTATTTTATTTATTTTATTTATTTTATTTATTTTATTTATTTTATTTATTTTATTTATTTTATTTATTTTATTTATTTTATTTATTTTATTTATTTTATTTATTTTATTTATTTTATTTTTTTTATTTATTTTATTTATTTTATTTATTTTATTTATTTTATTTATTTTATTTATTTTATTTATTTTATTTATTTTATTTATTTTATTTATTTTATTTATTTTATTTATTTTATTTATTTTATTTATTTTATTTATTTTATTTATTTTATTTATTTTATTTATTTTATTTATTTTATTTATTTTATTTATTTTATTTATTTTATTTATTTTATTTATTTTATTTATTTTATTTATTTTATTTATTTTTGAAATTTTATTTATTTTATTTATTTTATTTATTTTTGAAATTTTATTTATTTTATTTATTTTATTTATTTTATTTATTTTATTTATTTTATTTATTTTATTTATTTTATTTATTTTATTTATTTTATTTATTTTATTTATTTTATTTATTTTATTTATTTTATTTATTTTATTTATTTTATTTATTTTATTTATTTTATTTATTTTATTTATTTTATTTATTTTATTTATTTTATTTATTTTATTTATTTTATTTATTTTATTTATTTTATTTATTTTATTTATTTTATTTATTTTATTTATTTTATTTATTTTATTTATTTTATTTATTTTATTTATTTTATTTATTTTATTTATTTTATTTATTTTATTTATTTTATTTATATTATTTATTTTATTTATTTTATTTATTTTATTTATTTTATTTATTTTATTTATTTTATTTATTTTATTTATTTTATTTATTTTATTTATTTTATTTATTTTATTTATTTTATTTATTTTATTTATTTTATTTATTTTATTTATTTTATTTATTTTATTTATTTTATTTATTTTATTTATTTTATTTATTTTATTTATTTTATTTATTTTATTTATTTTATTTATTTTATTTATTTTATTTATTTTATTTATTTTATTTATTTTATTTATTTTATTTATTTTATTTATTTTATTTATTTTATTTATTTTATTTATTTTATTTATTTTATTTATTTTATTTATTTTATTTGTTTTATTTATTTTATTTATTTTATTTATTTTATTTATTTTATTTATTTTATTTATTTTATTTATTTTTGATTAATTTTATTTATTTTATTTATTTTATGATATTTTATTTATTTTATTTATTTTATTTATTTTATTTATTTTATTTATTTTTGAAATTTTATTT